>VXAZ01001148.1:767721-976611 GCA_013399875.1 Gymnorhina tibicen
ACACTGTTCTTCCTCACCTCCTTCCTCACCTCTCTAATCTCCTCTTTAAACTCCTCCTTGAGGTCCTTAACCACAGCAGAGACATGAGCCTGCATTGGGCCATTGGCCATACTCTCATAATACCTGAACCTGTTGGCAACGGGACCCACTGTCTCTCTGTTGTCCTTGGCATTAATTATTGCAGTGAAGGTGGTGTATTGGGATGGCCCCAGCTTTGCCACAACATTTGCCCTGTGCACCTGACGTTGTTGGGATCGTTGTCATGCTGTCTGTCCCTCCCAAAGAGTACCTCTAATACTGCCACTTCTCTCAGCTGTTGGATTGCTTCCTAAATGTCTTCCAGCACATTCTATGATGGTGATCCTGCATTCTGTCTCTGTGGACAAACCTCTCTCTTACACTTGTTAAAAGCCGCTCCCGGAGAGAAAGTGGCCCTGGCTCCCTCACAAACACCTGATCAATACCTGCATCCTGGGTCAGGAACCCCAAATACCTTGCCTCGCCAGTTGCACACCTTTACCCATAAGGTCCCAAACCCGAAGTAACCAGGTTGTATAAGCCTCACGCCCCCGTCGCTCAATGTCTTTTTGCAGATTACGGAGACTGTTGTACGACAGGGACTCAGTGATGATTTCAGGCTCTGACTCCCCTGCTGGTTGTGAGGGCCCTGGTTCCCCATCATCATTAACTGGGCGTACTGATTTGGTTCTTGCACTTCCTCCTCTGCACAGGGGCGACTGCTGCTGGGTGTGCTTGTGGTTCAGCTGGAACCTGCACGGTTGTAATGTCCATGGGTTCCACTGCTGCACCCCTCCCCCACCTCGGCCATTTCTTTTGTCTTAAGTACTGGTCATTATTGTCTCTTAGCAACAGATGGGACAAAATTCCATGAGAGAAAGAAACAAAAGGAAAAATCCTAACCCCCAGCAAAAGTACATTGAAGACACACATTTTTTAGTGGCAAAGATGTTCTATTTGGCAGATTTGGGTGCTTCTATATAATGCTCTTGGAATCTCAAGGGATGTATGAAAGACAGCTCCTAAAAGTTACATGCATATACTATCATTGCCTAAACTGTATCATTATAGTAGACTCTTACTGGTTTATTCTTAAATAATATGAAAATAAATAGAAAAAAAAGACACTTATGCTTTAAACGAAACCTTAACATTTCTTTAAATAAAAGAAGCAGCTTCCTGAACTGTTTCATGTTAAAATTACTTTCCCCTTTATCTTCATCATCATTTAACAAGTAATATTTAAAAATAATTATGATTAATTATACAAAGTTAATCTCCATTGCCTATTCACGTAATGTGACAAAATTACAGTGTTACCTGATAATGGTATGCCCCAAATGCTTCTTAAACTCAGTGAAAGCTGCAGAGTACATGCTAATTTGTTTGCACTTAAATGAAATTTTCAAGGAAACCTTAACCTAATCCAGTCCAGCTACGTATCAAGGCTGTGTGATGCAAGGAAAATTCACCTGGAGTATTAATTTGTAACACTTGTCTACTTGAATAGTTTAAAATTTTGATTTTAAAGAAAAACATTTATTGGAAATTCAGATTACACTTTTGGAAATGCAAAAAAAAACCCCCAAAACCCAAAGAAGGCCACTGAATTCTGCAATGCTGTAATAGAAATCTGAGACATACATTGCTTTTATGTCCCATGCAAAGAATTATCCTTCCCTGCTTGATGGTGCTGTGTCACTACTGGGGAATTACCTCTGGTCTAAAACTTTTAGATTATAACTCAAAACATTAAATCATACAGTCCAGAATTCAACTGTACTTGCATTAAGCAAGTGATGATTTTAATGATGATGTAGGCTTTTAGCTGGTAATGACCCATTATTATAGCATAAATTTGTACTATCACAGCAGTGTGTCCTGTGCCAAACCACTAGAAAACAAAATTAAGATTATGAAATTGCACCAATAACTGTAGGAAGTACTTATAATATTACAGCATCCCTTTTTTTTGGAACTAATATATAAAATTGAATGTAAAAAATTTGGGAGGTAGTTTAGAAGGAGAAAAAAGGTATTCTTTAGTATAGTCTGTAAATAAATAGAGTAAAATTTGCAAACAGGTGAAATATTCATAGAACATGGAATTTTTTATCAGGGCACTGCACCTTTCAAAGGCAGTTAAGCATACTGAGAAAAATTAGGTACCTACACTGCCTTGAACAAAGCAAAGCATAATTTCACCTCCTCATTTACAGTAATCAGGCTAGTTACTTTACATTTGAGATCATTTTATGCAACATTACTCCAAATTAAGGAGAAGCAAATTATTTGGCTTAGTTGCTTTTGTTGCTTTTGTTGGATTGTGTCTGAAACTAATGGGAACAGGATTTTTACATGTTACCTTCAAAAAGTCCAAATATATCAGGAAGTAAGAGCTGTAGATTTTTGTTACTTCTGACAGAAGAATTCTTGATGTCTAAGACATATCTAGAGCCTTATTTTCTTCTAGCCCTTGGTTTAGAAGCTGATTAATTTTTTGACATACAGGCTTTTATTTCTGACTACAATGTAATAGCAATGACTGTCATAAAAAGAAAATAAGTTTTCTAGGCTTTTCTTGTTGTGGAGACATTTATGAGAGTGACAAAGCCTTCAAAATCAGAAAAAAACAAGAGTTAGACTTCTCTGGGCAAAGTGGAAGTGCTATCTACATGTGCTGGCCCAATACAAGAACCATGAAAAGGGATAACATAAAACATCCTGCCTCAATACAATATCGGTTTATATGGTTCTTGGCCCCATAGTGTAATGCAGATGTTGCTGCTGCTACCTTGTTGCCTTGGCTAAGATGGTTGGTTAGAATAGGCTAAGAAAAGTGTCCACGGAGTCATTTCAGGCTGAAGACATCCCTAAAGTTATGCGTGTTGCTGAACTTATGTTTGCACAACAATTCAGAGACATGTGACACAAATGAGGAAAGTAGTTCAGGAAAGTTTGGGAAAAAATTTCTCTGATTATCATCCTTACTATCTATTAACTATTTCATCCAGTTTTATTGTGTCAGCTTTGGTAAAGCCTGCAAACGTGTAAGGATGCAGTAAACGGGCTAAGAGGCTCCTTAGGCAGCCTGACAATTCATATCACAGCTGCTATTCCCAAGACTGTCAGCAGAGCAAGACAGTCTGGGAAAGGAAGCCCAACTGAAGATGATATTTTCCAGGAAAGGAGACTTAGCAAAGATGTTCTGAGCCATTATAGTTAATCCCACAAGAAGTGGAAATGCTTAAGATTTAGGTTCCAGGTAGTTTTTGAAGCATTGCTCTATAGCACCCATTTTTTTTCATCCTTTAAGAGCTCTTCTGTGATCATATGGAAGGCAGCTAACACACTGTGTAGGTAACAATTGCTCAGTCGGGCCCTGCAGTCTTTAACAAAATATTATCTTCACTAGAATCTCTAGACTAGTTGCTTCATGGAGATGAAAATAATATTCCTCTCTCTCTTACAATTCTTAAGGCGGAAAAAGCAGAAGGAAAACCCCAACTGAAAGTCAAATGAAGAATAAGTTACAATAATCAACAAAAGACCTCTGAAAAATATGACATCTTTCTGTAGACATTTGTACGCTTTTCATGGAATATGAGGTGCAGCCAGTGCTTTAATAGAGAATTTCATGGCCAAATGACTCTCATTTCCTTTTACTACAATACAAAAGATGGTGTACTTGGCTAACCACATTCATGTCCCTATAACCAAAAGAAGATAACATCTGTTTATAACCAGAACACAAAATCAGATGCTGAAAAGTCTACATGAAAATTTGAACTGCAAAGACACAGAAGGACAGTGAGGAAGGAACTAGGATGAGAAAAAAAGGAAAGGTGGTCTGCCTCCCAACACTTACCAGCTTTGTTCAAAGCACAAGGAGTGAAGGGAAACAGTTACTCTTCAGGAAAAAAAAAGGGGAAAAAAGAAAAAAAAATTTAACTTGAGATTTAGTTTACATTGCTATGTAGTCATCCCTACACACAACAAAGTTCTATTGAAGTAACATATTTTTGCATTTCTTATTATCATTTCTACATCAAACATCCTTTTAAAACTTTCTTCTTTATATTTTAAATGGATTCATTTTAAAATCTTTTTTTATCATTCTAATCTGCATAATGATGTCAGATGAACTCTATCAGAGAACTACTTTACATTTTAAATGAAAAACACAAAGTAGAAAAATGATTAAAGATTGACATCAGCTGGTGGCCCCTTATCTAAAGATTTCTAAAACTGCTGTGGAGTGTCCGTTTTTGTGCATCTACCAACTTTATCTCTGCATAAGAAGTGTAGCAGAAAATAGTGTTCTCTGACGTGGTCTGTCCAATGCTTTATACATTTTAACAGAAAATCCTTGAACTTGCATAATTTTCCTTCAGTGCCACATACCTATTAATCTTCTTTACTCTTCACAGTAATCCTACCTTTTAAAATCCGATTTTCTTACAAAGCAACAGACACTTATTCCTGTAGCTAGTTTCAATAAATGCCATAAGAAGCAGTAAGAGAACTACAACAGCAGCATGCCATTTTCAGTACACTGCTTCATGTGTTAAATGGCTATGTAAATTTTGTCCTTCAGAGGTCATAAGAACTCAATCAATCAATCAATCAAAGTGTTCAATTTTTATTTTTGGTGGTGGCAAAACCTATCTGCAAGCTTGCAGGAAATGAATGACAGTGATCTGGATTTCTGATTTAATGAAAGAAAGTATTTTAGAGTAAGTGTTAAATAGTAGCAGTGCTGACTGTAGAATTTTTCCTTATTTTTGTCTAAGAGCAAATAACACTTCCAATGTATTATGGATACACCAGACATTATTTTTCTAGATATGTTTTCTCCTTTAACATTGGTGAAACCTCATTTTGATGGATATAACAGTACTGAAATATGATACATATTCTCACTGAAAACCAAATATACGTCAACCAAATATACATCAGTATACTTTGCAACTACTGAGATATTTTAAGTGAACATAACTGTTTCCTCTCTAAAATTCATCATTAGGATGCAGGAACTAGGACTGCCAGTTATGCATGGACTGAGATGCAGGGGGAGGAAAAATAGGAGGAAAAATTAAATGTATTTGTATGTGCTTACAGATTTATCATTTTTGTATTAAAAATAGCTTAAGGGTAAAGAAGACTGAGATAAGTTTTCTCTGAAAAGGGACTCTTCAATTCTAAGAAAGGGAATCTTTAAAAAATTTATTTGTTGCACTTACATTTTAATAAACACATTATTTTTGAAAGTTTTCATTGGAAAGCTGTGGCAAAAGATAAACCTACCACTTATTATCCTGCCAATGTCATTATATAAGTAATGCTTACAAGTATTAATGTATGAGTCATCAATGAAACATTTGCTGAAATGCTACCTTCTGCACTCCTTGTGATAATCTCAAGGAAAGTGAACTTTGCAATTACAGTTCCGAACATTCAGCATCTTTATTTTTCAGTGCTGTTAAGAATGATGAAGAACAGCTTTCAAACTTCACTAGCATATTTATTTGTTTGCTTGTTTGTATGTTGAATTATTAGCAAAGCATCCCCCAGCGGGCAAGGAAGGGCTGAAAATCTTCACGTTATAGCCTCTGTTTTTAGGAAAATCAAAACATTAAAAAGACATCTGTGTTCTTGGTGTATAGGCTCATTTAATTATGAAACCATTGGTAGTCTGCACAAGAGACACACTAGAAAGGGTTCTTTAGTATGCTCCTAAGAAGAAAGCTTTTCGGACACAGCCTTCATCACTAACCTCACACAGAAACAGGCCCTGCCTTGAAGTGGCCTTTGTACATTGAACAGGTGCACTCTGTTGAGCCGGAGTCACGAATACCTGTACAGTGCTGTAGGTGTCCCCGTACCTCACAGGTGTACCTTGCCTTACAGGTGTCCCCGTACCTCACAGGTGTACCTTGCCTTACAGGTGTCCCCGTACCTCACAGGATGGCTGTACCCTTACCTTACAGGTGTACCTTACCTTATGGCTGTACCCATACGCACATTAGCACGTCAGATAACTGAGCCCAAGAAGCCAAACAGCCACGGCACCATTGCCTCTTTGGCATGAAATCGTCTGCCTGCTGCCAAGACCTCAATCTCCACACGGCATTAAATTGCTCTGTGAAGATGTCCCCTTCNTTGAAGTGGCCTTTGTACATTGAACAGGTGCACTCTGTTGAGCCGGAGTCACGAATACCTGTACAGTGCTGTAGGTGTCCCCGTACCTCACAGGTGTACCTTGCCTTACAGGTGTCCCCGTACCTCACAGGTGTACCTGTTTGTTACCTTACAGGTGTACCTTACCTTATGGCTGTACCCATACGCACATTAGCACGTCAGATAACTGAGCCCAAGAAGCCAAACAGCCACGGCACCATTGCCTCTTTGGCATGAAATCGTCTGCCTGCTGCCAAGACCTCAATCTCCACACGGCATTAAATTGCTCTGTGAAGATGTCCCCTTCCCTGTCACACGTCCATTGGCCTTAGTAATTTCCATGAGTGGGGTGCTGAACTACTTTATTATCTCCAACCTAAGGAAAGGCAGGGAATTACAAGGTTTGGCTTGCAACTGAATTCCTGTTGGTATTTATATGGATAACTTGAGTGAAATGGGTTTTGACTGGGCTTTCAATCTGTCACAAATTGTCAAAAAAAACTTACCACGCTGCTATTATTCCTTTTTAACTATTTTCAGTTTACTGGAAATTTGGGATTTTTACTGGAAAACCTAAGAGGGAGAAGGGTGTCTGTAACAGGCTTCAGCTGGAAGCAGCAAAGCCGATGAGAAGGTGAAATGCAATTCACTGTAATTACGTCCCCTCACCACAGTCCCACTGGCAGCCTATGAGGTTAATATTCCACACTTTACATGCTAGAGGTTTTAAACTGGGCAGACATGAAACACTTTCAAGAGTGTTTTATCACCTTGTTATATACCTCCAAACACGGATATCCTCAGATTAACTCGAGGCATTAGGCTGCTATAATTGGAATTGTAGGTTAATCACAGGACTAACTCGTTAGCAGAGCTTTCTGAGAAGATTCCTATTTTGAGCAAACAGAAGCCTACATGTGAAAAATATGTTTTATACTGAGAAGACCGTATTAAATGACTCAAGTTTTCCATAATGAGTTTCTCTAGATTTAGATCAACTGTAAACTAGTCCCTAAACTATATGGTTTTCATAAGCTTCAGCAATAGAAGCTATAATAACTTTAAACTGTAAAAGTCCGCTATTAAACCATGGTTAGAGCAGGAAAAAATCAGGTCATATATCTATAAAAAGTCAGCTAGGGGAAGCATGGGAGAAGGTTCAAGTTTGCCAACCATCTAATTATATCAACACTTCTGTATGAAGGGTACTTTTAAGAGAAAGGAAATAATTTCCATCAAGAAGTTTTGTATACTCTGCCACTCACTGGGATAGCGACCCCTTTATTAGAAAGCTAAAACCAGAGAAGAATGCAGTAGAAAAGGAAACAAAATTTTGATCTTCATACCTCAGAAGCTGTTAAAGTACTGAGGGAAGTGCTAAATGCAGGGAGTACTAAAATGACATTCTATGGTATAAATTATTTCTGAATTTGTGCATTATGCACTTACATCCATTAACTTCTGTGGCTTGGAGATGAAAGATTCTCATCTGTTTAATACAGCACAGTGCCTAAATGTTCTACGTAATGTCACAGGCCCCTTATTTGTACAATAATAGCTGCCATTTCAGAGCCCACAGTGTGATACCCCCAGTCCGCCATTCATTGACCACTAAAAACTTTTCAGGACCAAATCCTACCTTTTGCCAAAAATCCTGGGGCAGAGAAAAATATATGGAAATGTTATAGGACAAAAAGCGAGTATATGGAATAAAGAGATCCTCTTATTTTACCTCATCAACAATATGCAACATTCTTTTTTTCCTGCCCTAAGAAGCTGTCTGTTGCCACTTTATTTTCAGTTTAAATCACATAAAAAACATCACAGCTGTGTACTTGAAAAGCATTTGATCAATGCTGCTTCTTTCTAAAAGTATTCCTTAAACATAGTGGCCATTTGTCTTGGTAATAAATGAAAAAAAATTAAATTTATGAAAACAGAATGCCTTTAACAATGTGAGAAAAAGAAAAGGAATACAATCATTATACTGAATAGAGATTAAAACGCAGCAAATCTGTAAAGCTCTGTAAAAAGTTGCCATGGGCACAGGATATAAATCTTGCATCTTACATCTTAAATTGCTCCATCCCATTTTTTTCTGAATAAAAATATCTGTTGGTCTAAAATATGCCAGTTTTAGTTTCGTTTGCCTGACATCCTTCCCTAGCAAGGTTGATCCTCTCAGTATCTAACATACCTTTACAAATGCTCATAGGCTATTGATCAGCATAGATTTCTGAGCTTTTCTGCACTCTAGCTTGATTCCCAGCTGCTCTATTTTTTAATACCTATTTCTCTACTCTGTTTTTCTGGGGGTTTATTTCCTCACATTTAGCTTGGGAACTGATCTACAGGTTGGGATGTCCTTGATGTAACCACAGTTCAAATCCACATTACATGGAAAGCTGAAATTTTCAGTAAAACTAGTTATGAAACACCTGAAAAAAAAAAGGATATCTGTAGGGACTGGTGGAGGCGCTATACTAAGACACCATCTGGACACACATGGCCTTCTCTGGCAAAGTGACTGCATTCCAACCACCCAGTTTGTGTAATCAAGGCCAACCCTCATTGGTCTGGTATCTGTGACCCCAAGAATTACAAAATACAGACAAGGGAGAAGACAGTAGGGGGAAACACTTTCTCCTGTGTTGACTATACAGTCATACCCTGCAGTCCCCCAAGAATGTGTTCCTAAAAGTTGTGATGGTCAGCAATATGATGGGCGATGAAGCAGCTTGCCTGCGAGACTGACTTCCTGGTAATTACCCTGTTTTCCCATTCTTTAGCCTGTGTTGATCTTAGCTCATCCGAGGAAGACAAGGATGAAGACTAAAGTTCAGAAAGATGTAGCAAAAAAGTTCTTGGTAAAAGAGGGAGTTCAGTCACACAGATGAGGCAGCTGAGATCTTTCGGGACAGCGATCGTGAAAGCTGTGCTGAAAAGGCAGTGTGTTCTCCAGCTCACAATCCTGGTGCAGCTGTCCACGCCTCTCTGTTCTTGACCCTATACATACTGCCCATCTACATTTAAAACATGTATGAAGTCCCTCCAAGCATATGTCCTCTACTTCTCATGAAAGCAGTTGCTTTAATATCTGGCAGCTTAACCACTTCATGTACAAGTGATGACAGCCTGCAGAGCAGGGTGACACAACTCTGTAGCACCAGATAGAGAAGCAACAAATAGCAGATGGTTCCTATTTTGTTTTAAGTGTCTTTGGCCACTGCCACAGCAAAGGGTGAGCAAATGCTCTTTCTGTAACCCAGATTCCACTCTCCTCACTGTTACATTAATCCAGAATCTGAAGGTCTCAACAAATCTGAAGGTTTCACGGTACTGCAGAGCATGTGCCCCAGGCCACTCAGCATCGCAATGAGTGGAGGGCTCAAGGTGGCCAGCTCCAGGACCTTACAAGCATGAGGTGGTGCTCAAGACAGACCTAGAAAAGGGTGCTACACAGAAGTACCAGATGACCGTGTGTTCAGCCTTGTCCATACTACTAAGGAAAATATATCTTTTCTGTCTGGGAGTCAGCTACATTACAGAGAGCTGATTGCAATTACAAGCAGTTATTGCAGTAGAAAGGAGGGTAAGTTAGAAGTATAGCCTGGAGAAACTGCTTGACCATTCAGTAGTATTTGGTCTTGTGCCTTATACACTGTGTGAGAATTGCTCATCTGAGTTGTTTTCCTCTCTGCCACACGTTCAATATAGTACTCTGAGAAAATAGATCTAAATCCATTTATATGCTCTGCACTTCATCTTCAGTTAAGTGCAGACCATATTTCTCCTTTGTCTAACATTGTTGTAAGAACTTAATAACTTTGAGCACACCAATGTTTTCATATGCTTATATACAAGCACAGGATAAGCGATGAATGGAAGAATAACCAGTGAACTGGAAATTACATCTCTTTTTAAGAATTTTTTCTTGACATTTTTTTAAGTGCTCCCAGAAAGTACTAATAGAAGTCCTAATGCAAACCCTCAAAGCACAGTCCCACTTCTTCACCTCTAGTGCACCTTAATGGCAAACCTGTCCAACGAGAGCAGTTTTGGGAGCATAGCACAAAGAAGACCCTGCAGGCTACAACTCACAAACAAAGCAGTTGTATGAGATTAGAAAAAATAAAGAAAATAAGGTTTACCTGATTCAGATCAAAGATATCAAATGTTCGTTTAACGTATAGGTCTCCCTGTGGATCCAGCTCTTGAAGGCCCAAAAGTTTCTTGAATTCATGCAGACTAAGCTGCCCAGATGGACATTCTCTCATAAATTTTCTGTAATAATAGTGCATCTGTGCAGAGTCATCTCGCAAGGGTGATGATTCTTGGGAGCCCATGTTGTTACACAGTAAGCGTCCCTTTTTGTCTGTTCACATTTCTCTCTCCCAGGTTCAAAGTCTTGCTCATAACAACAACTCGGGTTAATATGGCTTTTAAATGGCCACGTTAAACATCTTACACATAAGTCTCTATTTTTATTTAGTGCCTATCTCTACTTATGAGATTACCTTTAATGCCCAGGTCTAAAATAGATGGGATTTTAAATTGTGGCTAAAGTAGAAGCAAAGAGCACCACAGTCAAATTATAGCTCATCACTCTCCCGTCGACTACAAACATACCTGGTATAAAAAGAAAAAGAGGATATTCTAAAAGTGATTGATTTTGAATTATATACAAACCATTAGCAATACATAAGAGTCTAATCCTGGAATAGCTGTAAGGAGTAGCTATAATTTTTTCTGCAAATAAGCATGGAAAAGGTTGTGAGTGCAAACAGAAATGCTTCTTATTACATCCTCTTTGCTGTAAGTGGATTAAGCCTTTCTAAAAATTGAGCCCTTTGGACTCCTCCTTGATGTACTTTTTATCATAAATGTGCTGTGTGGGATCTTGTATTTGTGTGCAAATCGCATCCTATTTCTTCCCTCTCAGCACGGGTTTCCAGATGTAACACACAGTTTTGGTCACTGGCCTTGTCACAGAACTTGAGTGGAAGAGGAATCTTTTACAGTAACTTCCTCAGCAGGAATCAACTTAGTCTGGTAAGTAAATTAAAAACAGGTTGGCTGTTGGTCAGTGCTGTAGTCCTGCTTTTTATTTTACAGCTTTCAGGAACTGAATTCCTTCTTCCTCCATAAGCTCAGGGAAGGGGTTAGGTATCAGTAATACTTCTGAACTGAGTAGCTTTTATACAAGGAGGGGAGCGGCTCAGGAGCATTACTACAGGACAAAGAAATGTGGAGCTATAAATGCCAGTGTAAACAATATAGGATTTTAGTGATGCAGAAACAAGACACTGCCATTCATCCTATTCATTTATAGTCACACAGTGGAGTTAACGAGCACAGTCCTGTGAGGTGGTGAGTGCCCATGAAAAATGGCAACCATCCTCCAGCCCGACTTCAGCCAGAGAGCAATCAATACCTTATATGATCAGGTCAGTTTTTGAGAGGGACCCCTGTACTCCTAATGGTCTGTGCTACAGCTCTCTCCACAGGGACATCAATATGTTTATCATCATATACTTCAAAATATGGCATATGAGTAAGAAAGCTTGAACACTTCTCAGGTGCCCATGAACCTCTGGAAATCAAACAGAAAGATACAGACATTGCCACCAGTTTAGCCAAAACTGGTTCAGTAGGCAAAGAACATAGAGCATGGAGGATAGTTTGTGTGTTGCCTTTCCTCCAGAGACAACATCTGAGCCCTAGAGATGCTGTGTGATCACAGTGACCGAGAGAGAATGGGAACACACTCTGTGTAGGCATTTCATCTGCAGATGTGTGCTGGCTAGAACAGTGAGGGTGAATGAAGAGGATGTGAGGACAAAGGAGGTGAAAGGAAAGCAGACAAACCTCTTGGTGATGCACAGTCTGACAACAATCCTGAATTTTCTTCTTCAGCCATCATTCCCTGCTCTTAAAGGAATGACCAGTGATTGTGTCAAACAGCAAAGACAGGTGTTGTGGTTCAACCACAAGTGGCAACTAAGTACTGTAGACAGCTGTGCTCTCACTCTCACCCCACCTTCCCCCTGGCAGGATGGGGAGGAGAATAGGAAAAAACTGGTAAAACTCATGAGTTTAGATAAGAATAGTTTATTTATATTTATATAATTGAGATAAAATTAATATAGTAACTACTACTATTACTGCTAATGTGAGAGAGGAATAAAACCCAGCAAAACCCAGTGTTGTACAATACCATTACTCACCATCTGCTGAGCAATGCCCAGCCCCTCCCAGCCAGCTCCCCTTAGTTTATATACTGAGCATGACATTCTATGGTATGGAGTATCCCTTTGGCCAGTTTGGGTCAGCTGTCCTGGCTGTGCTCCCTCCCAGCTTCTCGTGCACCTCCTCAGTGGCAGAGCATGGGACACTGAAAAGTCCTTGACTTAGGATGAACGCTACACAGCAACAACCAAAGCACCAGTGTGTTACCAATATTACTCCTACTAAATCCAAAACACAGCGTTGTACCAGATACTAGGAAGAAAATGGACTCCATCCCAGCTGAAACCAAGACAACAGAGTACCAGGAACAAGACTTAAGCAGGCTGCAAATTTGGCATGATATGGTTAGGTGAAGAACTGTCCATCAATAATTCACCCAGTGCTAGTCATCCTTCCTCTTTTCTCTCTTTCACTTGGGCAATGACAGCTCTGTCCCATCTCCTCCCATGATCTTGTACAGACACTGGTCACAGGATTTACTTAGGCACAGGGAACTTGTGAGTTGCTCATGCATATTGATCCCCCTCCCCTCCCTCCTCTTTTCTCCCCCTCAACAAAACCACACACTACTTCTGCTTGTTGCTTCCAAATAGCAAGTCTTGGGGAAGTGTGCCCACAGTGATTGAGGCACATGAGAGACTGCTGCACTGCCTTTAAGAAGGGCCTTAGATTTTTGTCAGATTTTCTACATTCTGGCAAAAGACTTATAAGAGAATGTTAAACTAAGGTTGGAATGCTTTTAAAGTAATACCCATTTTCAGAATCCCTTTAGCTTAATAAGAATAACTAAAACACCTGTAAAGACAGCAAAAACTCCTGGGTAAAAAGTGATCTGATTTATAGTTCAGTCTCATAGCATCTCTCACCCCTAGTAGAGGACTAGAACAGTATATATTGGTTGATATAACACCTGACATAAAAAGAAAAGTGAGTTTTATGGGGCACAAAGAGACTAAAATTTATAACCCTCTGTGTAGTTTGACGGCACTTAATGAGCTGCAGACAAAGCATGTGCTGAGATAGTAGAAATTCTATAGATATCACCTGTTGCAGAAGCCAAAGGCATCGGAGCATTTCTATTTATAAATAAAAACAGAAAAATTGATAACAACGTGGAGCCGAACTGAAAAAATTAATATAGCAAAGCCATTTCAAAGAATGCTGAAACAATGGCTGCAGAGACTAGTTTGTGTATAGGAAACCCAGTGAAACAATTCCTAATGAGCAATCTGTACCAAACTAAGCTGATTCTAAAAGATGAAGATAAAATTACAGTTTCTACTGATATGCCAAGAAGCTTTCTGGAATCTGTACAATATTCTGGGAATCAAAAAACCCCATACAAACAGGCAACAGTGGGACTATGCACTTAAACTGAAAATGACAGTCCTGTAATAAAGATTGCTGGTTCAAGGACAATCAATGCAACAACACCGGCACACAGAAAATGCACGTTGCAGGTGAAGCAAAACTGTCTCTGTAGGGAACCATGAGAAAAAAAAAGATCTGATTCCTTAGTTCTGCTCTGAAAATGGTATAAAAGCTCTTAGTTTTAGAAGGGGTCATGTAATTTAGATTTCTTTAGAAGTGGAAAAGGTAGTTTTTTGATGGAGGTTGAAAACAGAGGTTGAGCCTTTAAAAAAAAAAACCCACATCACAACAAAACAAAACAAAACTTCCCAGCAGGGTGATCAGGAACTAACTTGATATATAAAAAAGCAGAAAAATAAAATAATAAAGATGACATTCTCTTTCTCTTGGGTATTGTGAAAACAGTGGTACCTCGGCAGTAGGCAGCCCATACTACATCCCTGTGTTGTGAAACAAGGAGGCCACACGTCTTCGTTCAGCTGCATCTATCCATTCTGGTAGATGCAGCTGAATGCTACCTCTTTGAAGTGTAATACAAAAAAGAGAACCGCTATCACTTGAAGTGGCAAATGCCAAGTTTTACATGTATTTGAATAAAAAGCTTATCTGCAGATTTTTGTCTAAATTTGTGTCATCTTTGCCAATTAACCTTTTGCATCTGCTCCAGCTCACTTTCTGTTTCCTTCTTTGGCAATTTCTATGTGGTGTTTTCTCTGAAAAAAACCACTTCTCTTGTGTGGCTGAGCTCGTGCTTCTATACTTTGCCCCATTTCTCTCTTTCTCCATCCCTTTCTTTCCAGCATTCCATTGCTATCAAATGCTGGATCCTACCAGTGCTGGGTGGATGTGGAGATCTGCCACTGCTCATTTCAGTTGCAGAGGGGAGCTGTGTGGGCAGGACCAGAGGAAGCACCATTGCTGGCATTCCCATGTCCCTGACTTTAGAGCATGGTTTCTTTGCCCCTGTCCTGCCATCTCCCTCTAGTAACTTCCTTGCCAACTCCCCACAGGCATGTGGCCACTCATCATCCGTAGCCAACTTCAGAGTCCATTTATGTCTCTTAAGGTAGAGGCAACCTACCTCCCAGCTCAAGCAGACCTGGGTGAGGTGTTTTCAGAGAGACTACATAGACAGCCCAAATGAAAGAGAGTCATCTGGACAAGGCACAAAATTTTGGAAAGAGTAGGTTGTCCTCCCAGGAGAGCTGGAATGGCCTATCCCAGTCAGAAAATTTACCTATGAAAGGTTTAAGTGTTTAGGGTTTTTGCTTTTTTGTTGTTTGCTTTTTTTTTTTAAGACCCAAACTATTAGGTCCCAACCATCACCATCTTCTCCCTATGGACCACTCTACAGTTTTCTAACTATTTGAATGAATGTTTAACTTCTCAATTCTGCATTTCTTCTCCTATGCATGATACAAGGAGGAAGACCAAGCTGGCCTTTCTTTCTTTAATCTTCATCAGAATGTAGGTTACTTTTAAGGGCTGTACTCGTCTCCTTTATAAACCAGAAAGATTTTGCCCCAGTGAAGCAAATTTCTAGTAGGGCACAAACCGTAATCTCTCTGTCTGAGGTGAGAGAACTCACAAATTCTTGCTAACTCAAGCATGGGGATGGGGAAAAGGGCAGTCATTGCTGCTTTCTGTGGTGTTTAAACACTGGCACCATTGTGGGACACACAATTGCTGAATTATTCTCTCATTGAAAACACTGGTCAAGCACTGGCCCAACTTTGCTAGTGCACAGCCACATTCCTTGTGTGCCTGCTACTATAGTTCTACAAACAATTAACTCCTTGAGTTTTTGTATAGCTTTAAAACAGAAAAAGAAGGCAGTGACCATTAAAACAATACTTCTATAGGAGCCTATTATGCCTGATTTCTTTTTGTACTACTGCTTCATTATTCCTGACATGGAGATTATGAGTATAGCTCAGTGATACACGTCTTGGTGATGAGAAAGTCAGCTGTGCTTATCTTAGTTGTGCAGGGCCTGGTCTAGGAGCTTTTTTTTGTCATTAACCCAATTAGAGGCGTAATTTTGTGGGTGTTGTTAGCCACACATGCTACAGTGCACCCGTATCTATAAATAACCAGCAAACCATGCATAATGAAATACCAAATCTTATCCTTCCCTCAGAACCATTTGTAGTGCAGTTCCTTTAGTTTTAATGATTATGGGAAGTGCCCTGAGATACCAACTTTACATTTTCTATTTGGAGTTCATGACTTAACACAAAGAGACCCATGGCTGAAGCTGTTATTTTCATCAAGGTTTCTAGCTGCCTTTGTCAGGAGGATAAGTCAGGAATACTTTCTTTTAGTAGCTATTGTGAATTCACTGATTTTCCTAAACTCAGGGTGGGCAAGAGCTTGGGCTGCACCTTGTCTGGTGGGCATCAGGGAACTGCAAGTGGGACTAACAATCCCTGCTACTGCTAACTTGCTTCTTTTCAGTGGTCTTATTAGAAATGAAAGGAAAGAGTCCTCTCATCCAGGGAAAATCTGAGAAGCCAGTGAAATGTCCTGGCTCCAGCTGGGAGAAGTAAGAAGAAAAAAAATCACTGAACTTTTCCATGCTGATGAGCTACATATGGGGATCCCCAGAAATCTTCATGATAATGGTAATAGTTCCAAATAAATGCTCATCCCAATAACATTTTGATGCCACAGGCTGTTTTCATGAAGCACTTCAGCTTAGACAAATTGGATTTTTCCAGTTAATAATGCTACATATAGGTCCTTAAACAACTGTAAAGCCTAGCTTCCTGTTTTTATCTGCCTACACAGCACAGCTATTTGGAAGAAATTTGAAATTTTTCCTTTTTTTTTTCTACTAGCAATAAAATCCCCTGAGTTAAGCACTTTGGAAAAAGGAAAGCCAAGACAATAGAGTCATCAGCAAACATTTAATTAAAAGACGAAGCTGTCCTCCCTAATTAGGTGCTGTTGTTTTGATTGGAGATGTTTTCCTGCCTGGTGCCTGAAGTCTTTCCCAAGGTGAGCAGACACTGAGCCACTGGCATCTCCTAGTGGCCTGGGCTCGCACGACAAGGGCTGGTGTTCTTGCTAAAGAATATTTCTGTCCAGTAATCCCTGTTCCAGTGCTTTTCTGGGACACTGGAGAGGCCTTGTGGAGAGACACCTTGAGGGGCTGGATCTTGTGGCTGCCACTGCCAGCCCTCTCTCCCTGTCACTGCAGTGAGCAAACAACCACATTTATTCCTGTCTGTTGTTTCTGCCCAGTTATCAGCTCTCTTTCTGATGGAGAATGAATCTCTTGTTAAGATTTCAACTATCTTTTCAACACTTTTTCTCCACAACTGGCATTTCAGTTCCACAAGGGTTTCAATTAATGTACAAAGAAGGGATGAGGCACTATTTCCTCCTTGCAGTCCTTGAACGTTTATTTCCATCTCTTTATACTTGATTTTTAAAATTTTGCTTTTTGTTTTACATTTCACTTGTTTCTTCCGTCTCCTCAAAAGCTCTTATCTACTTATTCCTGTCTATTCCTGCTTTCTCTGACTGCACTTTTTCTACTCCATTTCTCAATTCTTTCTATTTATCTTCTTGAAGTAACAAGATCTTCTTTCTGATCTGTGCAATAATTGAAGTCTGCCTTCCTTCCACTACCTAGCTTTAAAAGTTGTTTTTTATAAGAGGTGGATAGGCAAGTAAAACAGCTGTATAACTCTTTTATAAGCTTTCCAAATAAAAATAAAAATGGTAATGATAAAATAAAGAAGAAAACCAGAAAAGAGTCATTGCAACTGTCTGAAAATGCAGCTCGGAACAGAATGTACTTTAGAAATGGTGGGGAAAGTAATTTTTAAAAAGGAGAGTGAAGACAGAAATATTCACACAACCTACCAGTAGTGAAAGGGGAAAACCTGAGGGTTTTAAGGCTCTCATCCAGCCCCACCTACAAGGAAACAAACTCATTTAGGAGATTTTTGAAGAGCTTGTCAATAGGTGGGTACTTCTCTTTGTCTGGTGTGACCTTGACATGTTCTTAGATGCTTCTGCAGGGACTCTCTTGAAGACAAAACATGATATTTATGCTCATGTTGTATAAGAGCTTGTGTCAGGGTTGCAGCCTTGGTACTCTTGCTAAACTTCAAATAGACATACAGCATCATTAGCATTGGGAAAAAGTGTTCAGCTCTCACAGAACTCTCTGACAGAAAATATCAGGTCATTTAAATACAAACACTGGTGAAAATCACACGACAGCACCTGAAGTAAGGATGTAAATCAGAGCTAGTGAAATTCAGGAAGGGGACTTGTTACTGAAAACAGGCTCTTCATGACGCTCCAATTAAAAGTACATATTTTGAATTAACATCCCATCTAAGCCAAGCATGGTATAAGTACTTCTACTACAATCCTAAATTTAAAAAGAACTAGTAAGAGCATGGGGAGACACTAAAAAGTAATCATATTGCTTCATTTGCATAATCCACTTAACACACATGTTCTGCACACAGGCTCAGTGATGAGTTTTCAGATAGTCAAGTGATAGAAATTTGAATATTTAAAGCATAGCACTTTTGTTATCATAGAAACTGGAAGCTGACAAGAGTCATCTTCAGAAATTTCAGGTTCAGGAAGAAGCTTGCAGACACTCAAGTCTGTTGTTTGCTTGGAATCTCACTTCCTAAAATCTAAACACATGCATGCTGCAAGGAATTTCATCCCAAATTTTTTTCCTCATCCATTAATGTCATAGGTCTGGCAGTGATTTTACCACCATGGCAGCAGAGAAAACCTGATCCTCTATCAGAGGAAAATTAACATGCAGAATTCAGGGGGGACTGTGTTTGGAGGGGACAGGGTGAAGAAAACAAAGTTAATGCTGCAGTTTTCAACATCAAAATAAAATAGCATTATGGCTTTTTGCATCTGTATGTGTTATGCCTCTTTAGAACCTTGATTTACATGTAGGATGTTTTCACAAACTGATTAAAAAAATAACTGCTTCTTCTGTTACGAAACAGTTAAGTTTCCACTGACTCAGGTAGGTTGTTATTCCACTGATGTATAAGGCAGGGCAGAGAGACTTGGTTCATCTAACTTGGAAAGAGCTGAGCCATCTTGAAATAAGATCCTTTGTCCCTGCGAAGCGTAGAAAGGAGCTGGATTTCTGCATTAAGACCAGAATCCAGAAGACAAGTGCTTTTCCATTGTAGCCTGCCTGAGCGATGCTCTTGTTAGAAGTGTTGATGCAGTCGGAATGACCAAGAATGCCATGAGGATACTGTTATTGAGAAAGCCATGCCAAGCCATAAAACTCCCAAATGCATTTCTTTTGGCAAGCCGGTATGGCCACAGCTCGTTCTGCTTGTTACGTAAATCAGTCCCCTAAGCCAGCCTGAAACCCCGCAGAATGACTTCACAGGAAACATAAATTACAACAAATGAATATACACATCATATCTAACTAAACAGATGCAGTGTGAATGCCAAAAAGGAAACTCATGAAATCCTGGCATGTTGTTTGAGAGGTCCTGGTTCTCATTATCTACAGGGTTTTCAATGAGGCTTTCACAAGACTTTATTCAAGGCAAGAGAAGAATGAAACTGAGCTACAGCTTATCTAGATGCTATGTGTTGTATCTGAATAATGTAGCTATATTGTTGCCATTTCATTAAAAGTTGTACTGGTGCTATTTAATCAAAAAGAGATTTTTTTTGTTATTAAAAGGGAAAAAGTAAAACATTCAGGTAAAACATTCTGGTTCACTTGATTAATTTCCCTAAGTGTTTAAGCCTTTCCAAACATTAAAGTATACAAATAGATTGGGCAGAGATTAAAACTTGCCAGCCTTTTATCTTGGAATGGATGGTACATTCTTCATCTTATTTCCATCTCCAAATGGATATAGACTAAACAATCTTATGTAATTGACAATTCTAAATGTGCCATTCCTGTTCTGCCTTCTAAAAAACTTTGCCTGGTCCTATTTCTGCAGCTGAGCAACAGCTCAATTAAGAAAATACACAATAAAATCTATGCCTCAGATTAGTAGTAGCTAGAGGAGGATTGTTACAACATCTTGCAAAACAGGAAATGAATATCAGATATTTAGCGGGAGCACATTATTAAATAATGAGGTTTTAAGCCTAGCATAAGCAGTTCTATAGTGGATTTTATGAAGCCCTACAGGTCAAATCATTGTTAAATTTCATTAAAATGGGGGGAAGACTTCCAAATTGATAAAAAATTGGAGCACCTTTTTCTGTCTAACATGGAACATTAATTAAACAAGCCCTTCTAGGAACAGCAAAACGAAAGCCTAGACCCATGCAAACTATGTATTTTGTCCCCTAAATCCCCACATCCTGGTACCCCAGCACTACCCTGCATTTTCTCTAGGCAAAAGGAAACAAGTGCCTGATCATTTTGTCAGCCAACTCTTGCCTTAAACAATGAATAAAAGCTTAATTCTGCATGAATGGGGCATTCATTCTGGGTGTGTCCCTGCTACCCAGCTGCCAAATTTTATGAAAACATTAGGAACTAATTAACTGAAATGCCTACTTTTTGAAATTTGATTTGAAATTATACCAATTGATTAAAAAGTTGTGGGAATACCAGAGAAGAGGATGAGAGATTGATTGGTAGTAAGTCAAACTCTGATGCGTATATAACCTGACAAGTTTAAGGTATACATCTTAATTCCTCAGATAACTTGAGCAAACTACTCCAAGGGTGATAAGCTACTTGTAGCGGGAGAAAGGCAATTAGGAACTTTTAAAATACCAACAAACCAAAAGACGTTCTCCCCTAAAAAAAAAAACCCAAAATCCCCAGCAGCCGAAGCTCCCCATATTCAAGAGCACTGAAGTGTCCAGGGCTTTTTGCAGTACACGCTAACGCTAAACTGGAAAAGCTCTTAGGTGAGCTCAGACACTGTCTCTGCGTTGTAACACAGGAAGGTTAGCATTGATAAATCTTTTCTGGGGAATTTAGTGCATCAAATTATTAATTGAAAAGAACACAGCAAATTAACAATTTCTGCAGGTCAGGTTTCACGTTTGTAGACTGGAAGTTTGCTCATCATCTGTAATTAGCACATTTATTGAGTTAGGTGATGCTACTTAATCAAATTTCAGTATGTTTAAGCATCTGGTAATTGGCAGTGGGGAAAAAAAGAGCATGCAATGAGCCTGAATTTATAGGAAGAGTCCTTGAGGATTTTAGAAGAAAGAATTACATAATTCCAAAAAAGCAATTGGGGGTGGAGGTGTGTATGGAAACACAAGAAAACAGTGTAATAGAGGTACTGTTGCACATAAAAACACATGGTATGTTATACTCTCAGCATTTTCTGAAACAAATATAATTAATTCCATAATGAAGAACAGAAAGTCTATTTCTAGAACAGGAAACTGTCTGGAGTATTTATGGCTACTATTTGGACCAGTTTTAACCTGCTGTTAAAGTAATTTGTGTAATGTAATAACACATTTTTCATTACATCTCTGAACTCATTGAGATAGATGATGTGGGTAGAGAACACCAATGCTTTATTGTTTTTTTAAATTTTTTTTATACCATGATGGGCCCATCTGTTCTATTATCCGAAAGCTGAGTTTGTATTATTGACAATTCAGCCTAAGCCTAATTCCAGTTACTTTTTTGGGATTACAGATGACTCTTCACTCCTTTTGTCACATCTGATAGAAAGTGTTACCTTGGCTTAAGGGGAAAATAACTCTGGATGAGTCTCGTGGCTAGAAGGAACCTGTATGAACCCTGCATTGGAATAACAGAGACTGCAATGCATCTAACAGCTGCTGGATGTATCTTTAGGAGGACCTAGGACGTTAAGCAGTAAAATTGGGATGATGGGTCAAAACTAAACAGATGTGCCTTTGGAAAAGGGGGATTGACTGATACCGAATTAAGCCACAGAAGGTGTTCAGAATGAATCCCGCAACAGACGAATCGTATTGTGCCTATATTGCACAATCTAAAAGCATTAACACCTATGGATCCAGCCGAACACTTACCGCTTTAGAAAGATTTTTCAAGCAGCTGTATAAATAAAAATTTAAATTATTAATGCACACTGAAAATAATAATAAAAATATGGCTTTCAAAGATGAGAAACCATCAGCATGTATTAGAATGACTGTATGAAACTTTCAAATTGGCAAAATGTACTGGAAACAGAGCATTCAACATTCCTTGCCTGCCACTCATGTTTATGTACTCGGAGTTTTCTATTCAATCACCTCTGAATCACTTCCCTTACCTCTGAGTAGGGAGCTTGCAGCTCTCTGAGACATGTCTCTGAGTTCATCAAATGATACAGCCATAAGAAAGGTGGGAAGTCAAGAATGAATTCTTACCTTATTCATGTCAAATGTGTGAAATACTTGTTCAACATAATTGTTAGCTTCAGGAGTAAGTCCGTGCAGATCCAGGACGTGTTTGAATTCATGCATGCAAAGTTGTCCAGATGGGCACTCCTTCATAAACTTTGTGTACCAGTGGTGAATTTCCATAGCATTAATGTCATCTGCTGATCCAGCAGCACCCATTGCATCAAACATACCAGGTAACCTTTTTCAGTATTTGTTCATCCAAGTGTTGATTCTTGCTTCCCAACAATGATCATTCAAACACCAACTCTGCCTTTGAGAGCTACTTTAAGCCTCTTACAGATCACTACCAAGATAGACTAAGTAAATATAGCACCCTAGCAAGATTACTGGCATGCAGTTTTAGTGCCCCGTGGTTTTATCAGCTAATTACAGTCTGTGCACGGTGAGTCTGCAGAGTCTCAGGTGAACTGATTATACCGGTTCTCACTTTCCACTTGCATCTGTGGTGCTAAAGGTATTGAAACTGGATGAATATTGAAAAAGCAACATGCAGGAACTTTGAGGCTAGTTTCTAAACCTTCATTTTAATAATTTACAAAGTTTTGTCTAAAACTTAGAACCATTTTAATATTTGGATACATTTTGTGCAGCTGCCTTGGAGTAACTGACTTTTCATTTTCATTATTTCTGTATATACAGTGATCTAAATCTTACCTTACAAGTCAAAACTGCAGCACAATTTGACTTGGATAACCTGTAATAAACTGAAAGCGGCCGTACACTAAGCACAAAAAACTTCTTGTCTTTAGACAGCAGTTCTACAAGCATCTGAGTCTCCTGTAAGCCAGCATTGTCCTGAAAATTGCTTCCCCACTGATACTGCTCTTTCAATCCCGTTCTTTCCCTTCCCTTAGGCCAGCAAAAGTGTTTGTGGTTGCACTTGGGAACAAGTGTTAGAACAGATCCAGGCAAAAGCTTGCAATAAGATTGAATACCAAAAAATATAGTTAGCTTTAGACAACATTGCTTACATTTTTGCATTGCCTGGTGTCACAATACTGGGTTGTACAAGAGAAGAGATAAAGTGAGGGTGGAAAAGGGTGGCCAGCAGTATGGGGGGTGCAGGACTGCCGCTTCTGCTGCTTCAAATTGCTTGTGGAAACTTGTAGTGTCATAATGTCTCTGCTGTGTTGCAATACACAGCAGTGTACAGGTTTACAGCATTTAAGCCCTACAGCAGATACTATGGCATGCAGCAGTTAAAGACTAAACTAGTAGAATGTAAAAATAGAGCTGTTACACCTAAGCCTACTGCAAAGGTGGTGTCCCACCAGCGGCACTGCAGGGGTGTCTCACCAGAGGAAGGTGAGCACCACCCGAGCAGCTTTGCTCTGCACAGCAGGGTGCAGTCCCATTGCCTCAAGTGCTGTGCAGCTGCATGAGATGAATTTTCCTCTGGGCCAAGGCTCCTGCTGGTTCAGTTGCAAATGCAGTGCCAACAGTCAGGAGGGACAAATTTGGTCTCAAGATGGCAAAGGAACTGAACGCTACTGTTGGACATGTCATGAGACCTGGTTTTTAGGTGCTGGGAGCGATGAGCATCGTGGTGGTGCATCCATGGGGTGTGCACTGGTGGCAGAACCAGCTGGGCAAGCTGCCCCTGATACATAAGGTTTAGGGCCATGGCATGCAGGTTCATGTGGTCCTCCAGTATTTTGAAATAATTCTTTAGGCAATTAAAGACCTGTGACGTGCTAATGTAAGATCAGAATTGCAAGGTATTTTTCAGAAATGGGTACAAGCCTTCACTGTAAAAGGACAACAAGCTGGGCTGTTGCTGGAACAGACTTTCAGCACATATTTGCACCTACATTTCATAAACCAGAGTCTGCAGCCAGTCAGGGCAATGCTGCTGAGGAGGGAGAGAAGGGGGAAAAAAGCGCACGTGGATGCCTGGAGGACTGCAACAGAGACATATACTGTAGCTATCATTAAAAGGTGATTTTTTCCTAATCTCTAGTCATTCCTTGCATCACTTTTAACAGTCTCCCCAGAGCAAAAATAGCTGCCTACTAACATCCTGTCAGTTACAAGGTCAAGACCTTCAATACTGAGAAGAAGCAGGGATTTTCTATATGAAATACTGAATAAAACCAGAATCTGAAACATGTGAAGTGGTATTTGGAGATACTTCACTTCAAAATATCACTGGCAGGCAAAGAATTACATCTTTTTAATAATGAAGAACAGCAAGCAGAAGAAAGGTAGCTTAAAATGGCAATCTTCAGTCTTTTATTGTTCTTCATCAAAACTAAATTTTCAATAGTTAGGAACTGGAAATGCCGACACAGAATTTCCCAAGTGTATATCTACCAAATTTCTTGTTCAATGAAAAGAGGAAGTTTTAAAAAACTCAAATGTTACTCAGCCTTCCTTTTACCCCAACCCTCGAAATAACAGAAGTATTCAAAGGAAAAAAATCAAAGGGTTGAACCATAGGTTTCAGAAGCCATAGATAATTTTTTTTAGTAAATGAAGTGGCCTGCAATTGGTTTTGTACATTTTCATTTTCAAACCTTCTTCTGAAAAAAGCAACAGCATGAATGGGAATATTACAAATAAGCTATCTCAGTCCTTGAAAATGTGCATATTTCTTTTATATGGCATGGAAGACTCTCCTAACTCTGTTGTCATTGTCCTTCTGGAAGACAAGGTTAAAATGTCAGAAAAATCTACATTTTATATAAATAACTATCCAAGATAATCATCAAGCTATTCTAAATTATCTATTTGATGAATCTGAAAAAAACCCCTCAAATTTTACACTGGACAATTTGATGAAATAAGCATATGAACAAGCATGATGTTCTTATCAGCAAAGGTCATAATTCAAAAAGAATTAAGAGAAAACACCCAGAAGACCTGAAGAAGCAGTGCAATAACCCAGAGTAAAATGGAAACATGGAAGCTAGAATTAGGTGCAAGTAGGAGAAGCTGCTTTTCAAGGAGTTCTTGTTGGCTACGTTCCTGCTAGAGTACTGAGGGATTATAGTGATGAAGTGCACACAGATTAGAAGGGCTATACTGGCAACACTGCTCTTTTTAGCCATTTAGTATCCTCACTTGCACTCCGAGGAAAAGTTACTTCTCTATTTAAAGCACAGTTTTCTCAGATTTATTGCATGTCCACATCCAGGTTAGCTGGGGAGTACATTTTTTCATGTGTATTACCCTCCAACAAAGTCCAGAAGTAGAATGAGGGAGAATGTAGAAGCAGAGAACTCACATTGTAGGTCTGCAGGCAATGTAATACAAAAGGGAGAAAAAGCAGATGGAAGAAGAAAAACAACACCTATCAGAGGGACTGACAGGACTTTGAGAATGCAAGGCACTTCAAGAAAGGATGAAAAAATTATATATTAAATTCTGCCATAAATGTGAGGCCTGAAAAGAAAAAACTGAACTTATGCATTACAGTAAAAAACAAAATTTAATTCCAATGACTTAAATCCAGCATCAACAGTTACACACACAAACCTATTGCCTGAGCAGTGCCTCTATCAAAGAGGCATGTGCTTATTTGCCTCTGAATATGATTGTAGAGAACCACCCAGGTCACCTGGAACCTCCTAGCACTGTTCCAGATGGTACCTGCACTTAGACCTTCATATGTGATGGTGGGGACACACAGATACTAACATAGGTTATGAAATAAAAAACCTTGAGGGAATGACAGACTGTATCTAGGACATTTCAAGTTTTCTGTGGTTGATGCTATAAAATATAGGGGAAAGTTTAATGAAGCATTTGAAACTTAAGAACTTCAGACAATGAAGACAACAATATCAGGACAGAGAAATCCCATCTATTTTAGGGAGAAGCTTCAAGGGACTAAACTCTGACTCCAGCTTTTCCCCAAAGCAAAATTCTCACTAAGTCTCTCCCATTGTTATATATTAGCACCATCAGTCTCTGCAAGCCACAGGAATAAAACATTTAGACTTAAAGGTGTAGGAAGACAGCACCATTTAGAAGTTTTATCTGATCCTCTTACTACAGTGACAGGCAATGATCTTATCTGTAGCCATAAAAACCACAGGTCACTGGAACGAAGAGTCTTATTTTCCTTTAACCTCAAGGCAGCCTTTCTGGAATTCTTTGAAATATTATTGCAAAATAATTTGAGAAAGAATTAGATTTCTCTAAAAAGAAAGAAGAATATTTGTGCAATTATAATGTGGAACTGATTAGCACAAGGTAGTATGGAGGCTAAAAGTAAACATGAGTTTAAAAAAAAATAGATAATTTTGTGGAGGAAAAGCCCATTTAACCCATTTGTTGAACCTCTTATTAGAATGAGTGGCCATAGGCTGCTGGAAGCAGAGAGGGTGACTGAGGAGTACCTGTCCCCTGGGCACATGCTCCTGGCTTTTGCCAGAGACAGGAGAGCGGAGACAGGAAAGTAGACCTGAAGTATCTTTGACCTGTCTAGTGAAGTATGGCTATTTTTATACACCAGACATTACCCAGAAAGTGTTTAACCGGCTTATCCTTATCCAGGTGGTGGTCAGACTGACTGAAGATCAATCATTTTGGAAAAATTATGGTGTCCTGAAGGTCCTGTCTTAGATGGGTGTCTGGGTACAATGCAGGCAAACCCAGTTTATTTGTAAATTGCATATTTACCATAAAAGCATTAATGTAAATTATACTCTCTGTACTGTTTCTATTTGCATCTTCCCGTAATTTTTTCACACAGGTTTAATGCTTCTTTATTAGGACACTTTCTGATTTAATTTGCTTGTAAGTTTCTCAGTGTGCTTGCATGTGAAAATACACAACTCTGAATACACAATAATAAACCTGTAAATTAGTGCCTCGTTATTGTCTTAGGTCCTATGTCTGTTTTCTTACCTGACAAAATAATACTTACGCAGAAATCTGTGTGCTACCAAAGTCATGAAGCATAAAGGGACAACAAGGTTCTACTGGTATCAACTAGTAAGAGAATAATTTTTTGTGATAGCCTCCACTGAGGAGATGACTAGATGGCAATTAAAATTTAATTCTTCCTCTTCTCTTGTTATAATTAATAATAATTTTTGGGGGTTCTCAAACATCATTAGATGCCTTTTAAAATTAGTTTTATAAGTGGGTTCTGAATTGTTGTTAAGGTTACTTAATATTCTAATGCTACTAAAGCCCTTTATGAAGTATTAAGGTGACACCATAATCTTTCTGGGACTGTTACACAACACACACTAGTCTGTATTAAAAAAAAAAATAAAAAGAGGTAACCATGCCCTTTCCCCTACCTAAGTAGAAAAAAGAGATAGGAGAAATAAAACTTATTTCTTCAGAAGGATAGTAAATATCATAAAATTCACCAAAAAGAGTTAATGAAACAATATTTGTTAAGTGATTATATAAACTCAATTTGAAGAACATATATAACACGCTTACACCAGTAGCCTTGAAAAGAATTCTGACATTTAGTAAGTTATAATTTGATTTGATCGCAGTAATTGCATGTAATCTGTTAGTCCCTTCCTGGGATAGAGTCCGGGGTTATCTAAGTGGCAAGATCAGAGCACTGTGAAGAGGCAGGGGAATTCATGGCACACAAAGCATCAGATTCTCTCATGAACCCAGAGGCACTCAGTGGGAAAGACGAGCATGTTCAAGTCCGGTGCAGCAGGGGATGTCTCCCTATGAAAAATCCATAGATGGATATCTGTGCTATCTGTGTGCATCTGTGCTTATAGATGAACATGCTACTAACTCTGGAAGCCCAGAACCATCACATTCTTCTGCTTTTGTTTATTAACAGGAAATACTTGAAAATTAAATGTAATTCAATGTAATTTACCCTGTGAAGGAACTTTAGTAGTTCTGCCATCTTTCCCCTCAGACTACTAAGTTTTCCTTGAAAAGCTATGTTTGCAGTTCACAGCTTTGCTGCAGTTTGCAAGCATAGCCTGCTTTGTAGATATGGCGATGGATAGAATTTTTCTTTTTCATTTTTAAACAGTATGAGATCTTTTAAATCTAAACAGACTGTTTCATTTTACATCCTGAATATAGGCAACCCTAAGGCCCCTTTAAAATATATTTCTACTGAGAACTACTGAGAACTCCTATAAATATTCATCGGCATAGCTAGTAACTCACCATGGTTAATAATCCCTAACAGAGGACGTGCAAACAGTGCCCTGTAAGGTCCATCCATGCTTCATGCCTGGTCAGCAGCAACCAATGTAGAACGGACTCCTGTAATTCCAGTAACTTTGTACCATATCCAAAACCTTTGGCCAGCCATGATGCCAATTTTTTGCATTAGTGAGTTCAGAGTGAAAAAAACTTGCAACTTTTGTTACTAATGTTTTTTTTCTGTCAGAAGAACCCTGAATAGTTGAGAGCAAGTTATAATAATGGGATAGGACAAAGAAAACAGAAAGGAAAATAACATCTTTTTGTCTTACTATCAGCATTTGGTATTACATCTTGAGAGGCAATGCACAAAAATAAAACCAGCATGGAATTTAATTTAAAAGAAAGATGCATGAAAGTCTTTCAACCTTTTATAGTTTATATTCCTCAAGAGGAATTTCATCACCACTGTGCTATGCAGCTCTGACTGTGCTCTAAAGTTGTCTCCTGCTGCCACAGCAATCTCAAGATAGTTCCTGGCTGCTGTAATTCTTGACAAACTTTAAGATATGAAAAATACCAGTAGGCACAACATTTATTCGAGTGTTTTTTAAACCAAGTATTGACAAAGAGTATTCCTTTGTGTTTGAGTCTGAAAAGCTGATAAAAATACACATTAGAGAACTTACACAGAGAAGCTGCACTCTGTGAGTAAGATGGCACAACTCCAGTGTATTTAGAAGAGGAATGTACGTGCTTAATCAGCACATGCAATTAAAATACAGGCAAGGAAATCTGTTAGAGTTTAGAATGCAAAGATCATTGTTTCCAGACAGTTTTGCTGATGTATTGCAGACTTCTTTTTTGCATTTTTAAAGTGTTTTCTTCATCATGGAACAGGACACAATATCAGTATTCACTATTAAGAGTAAATCACTTGAACTCTAAGCTCTGAAAAATTTGACTCAGACTTCCAGTCAAAATTTGAAAAGAAACTAAGGGGAAAAAAGCAGATTGGGGTCCCAAAGATGCCTGAAGGTTTAATTTCATTAAAAGAAATGTGCTCTTTAGCTTATGAAGTGGGAGTTTCATATTCTGTTTGTGAAACCAGGTATGTTCCCACAGCTGTTAGACCTAGACCCTTTAACAGACTAATTTTTCTTCTATCACAATTCTTAAAAATCACCATGTTGATATGATTTGTCTAAAACATAAGATACACTTCTTAAAGGAATTCCTCTCAGTCTGAGGAGTTACTCAAAATTAATCCTTGCTTTTGCATTAACAAGTTTGAGACCAAATTTTCCAGGCTGTTAGCAAAGAAATTAATGTCTTCACCTCCCTCAAAAAAACCCCAAGAAACCAAAAAAACCCCAAAAAAACTCCCACAAAAACCAGTAAAGTGGACTAAATTCTTCATTAATCTTTTGCTAGTTTTGACTGCCAAAATATTTTGCGACAATAACTGAAAGCTAAAGCTGTGCTAAGGTTTTTTGAATTAGGCTGGACCTGTTTGTCTACTTCACATAATTTAAGAAACCCCTTTGAAGTATTAAACGTACTTTTGTTAATAAATTCAAGAATATACATAAAATCATGCTCTTTTTCTTGGAAAGAGCATCCACAAAGCATTTGTTTAACACCTATCTAGTAGCACGTCTTTAAAGGAATTTTTTTACCTGGACATAGCATGAGTTTAATTGTTTAGGAGGGATGTTATTTAGAAAGAAAAATAATTAGTATTTACATCCACAAGGTATTGTGTGTGTGCAAAAGCAGTCAAAAGAAGTTTGTAAAGAAGAAACAACTGAACAAAAGCTAATAAAGAAAGGAGAAAGTAATTAAATTCAGGAGGGTGTAGAAGCCCTAGCTGAGAAAATTAACTCTTTATCATCAGTGGGTGAATAATGATAGCTGATTTGTCCTCTTATGCCTTAAAGGTGACATTGGAGTATTTAAAAATACTAAGTCTGCAGTACTGGAGTAAAAGGCCAGGACAACAGATAAATATGCCCTCTAGTACTATTGCAAGTTTCATATCCTTTGATCTAAAAGGAAACTCAAAAGAGAAGGGATAACAGGCTGTTTAATACTGTAGTTCAGTTCCTGGAAAAGTTTAAAAGCCTGAAGTTTGTTTCTGTGAAAAACCTCTAAGAATGTGAATGTGCACTTTGGACAAGCAGCTGCTGGCATCTCCCAGTCACATAAACTCCCAGTAAGCACACACAGGTTGTAAACTTTCCTGGTGCTTTAAGTCAGCATAGGACAAAATATGAAAAGATTCCTGAAAACAAATTCTTGGGTCATTGATGGGGAAGCAATTCAAACTTTGCATGCAAATATCTGATCTTTACCTTTCACCTAAAAGGCATCTGAAAGCCTTTACTTCTAAACTGGATTAGCAATTTGCAAAAACTGCCGGAAAGCAGATTGTTAATGGGAACAGAGTGACCTGCAGCTTCTCTGAATGGTGCTGTAGTCTTGTCTTCTGAGTTCATTGTACATCTGCACAGTCGTAGAAACAATTGGGTGGCAATTTGGCCACAGAGGAAAACATGGGAACTAAGCACATGTAACATGGAGTGGTAAAAATAATCAAGCTGAGTAAGTGTACTTACCCAGAGCGTCTCCTCAAATGTAACGATTTCTGTTTTAAGTGACTGGTGTGGGTTGTCCGTGTCCTGCCAGATGCCCACCCAACTGCTCTCATTCCACCTCCTCAGCAGGACAGGGGAGAAAAGAAGATGAAAAAGCTCAAGGGTTGAGTTAAAGAGAGGGAGTTTGCTTACCAGTTACTGTCATGAGGAAAACGGACCTGACTTGGAGAAAATTAATTTAGTTTATTCTCCATTACAATAGAGTACCATGCAGAGAAAGAAAGACAAAACAAAACCTTCCCCAAAGTCCCTGTTTTTGACATGCTCAACTCCACTCGGTCATTCCTGACTCCTCTACTTCCTCCCTCCAAGCAGTGCAGGGAATGGGGGCTATGGTAAGTCCATAACAGCTCCTGTCTGCCTCTCCTTCCTCTGCATTCTTTTCCACTTCTGCGGGGTGGCTCCTTCCCATGCACTACAGCACTTCAGGATCAACCTGCTCCAGCATGGGTTCTCCATGGACCACAGTTCCTTCAGGGCATGTCCACCTGCAATTGTGGTCCTTTCCACAGTCTGCAGTGTGGATGGTCTGCTCCAGCGTGATCTCCTGCAGGGAGAATCTCTGCTCAGACACCTGCAACATCTTGTTCTCTGACTTTGGTGTCTGCAGGGCTGTTTTTCACAGCCTCCCCCTCACTCCTCACTGACTGTGCAGCATTTTGCCCTTTCTCACATGGGCTTTTCCTGGGGCACTGCCATTGTGGCTGCAGGGTTCAGCTATGCCTTGTGGTCAGTCCAGTGGAGTGAGCTGAAACTGGCTGTGCTCAGCACAGTCCCTGCCACTCCCCACCAAGGCCACCCTGCAGCCCCCCACCAGCACCCTGTACATTGCTTCAACCACAATTTCAGTGCAGCTGAGGATGGGGACAAAAGCAGACACTGTCTGCATGGAAAAACAGGAGAAACCAATCACTTTCTGTACAAAACTCACTGGAAAAATTGTGGCAATGCCACAGTCAGGGTTATGGTGGTTTCCCATGAAATGGGAACTCTGCATTCTGAGTGAATACAATCAGGCAGCTGTAGGTTCCCAGACTGTTAACACAGATGTAAGATCCCCTCCAAGCGTGCAGGCAAACTGTTCTCTTAGTGGCCTGTGTTTGGAGAAAAACGACGGCAGATCTCGGAGAAGTTCAATGACAATAAAAGCAAACACACACCAGTGATGGAGATTTTGGAAGCACCAAGGCCAGGAAAGCCATGTCCTGGTCACTCAGTCAGGGCATCTTTACTAAGAACCACAGCTTGCAGTGCAGCTATCCCCTCGTACAGTGGAGGGGAGCAAACTGTATGCAACAAATGAAACCAATTCTTTTAAATGCCGCGAGGCTTTAACTCCTTGTAACTCAGTCAGAGCTTTTATGGAGAAAGATTAAAATCATACATACAAAGTGTGCTTACAAGACTTCAGTGCACACCATTCCACTAGAAGAAGTAGAAAATTTCCTTAATGGGCATTTTCTAATTTAGTACACTTTTAAGTAGCTGAAAGCTTCTCAATTTTATGATAATTAATTCTGTTTTTTTTCAACCAGCTGTATAAAGTGATACCAAACCATCTGGCCACCATAGTGTATAATTTGCTGTGATTAAAATTAAGGAACTGGACTGCAGGCCAACTCTCTTTGCTATCCCATGTGTCTTCACACTGTATCTGTACTATCTGACACCATCAATGTGTCTTCCACACAGTGCCAGTAAGTAGTAGAACAGAAAGCTTTTTTATTTTAATTTTACTTCAATGGTGGAAAGACTCCATGTTTTAAAAAACAATTCCTTTATTTCAGATAAGAAGCTGCAGCACAGAAAGAGATTTGTCTTAGAGCTGCAGGAAAGCCACGCTGGTGCCAGAGTGTGTGCAGATCTGACACCTGACTTAGTCACTTGGCATCTTGGGGATGAGGTCCCCACCCACGACTCTGTCTCCAGCTGTGGAAGGGGTGATGAAGAGCTGCCTTCTGCTGCAGGGCTGCAGTACCTCCAACTGGACATTTTAGGGTGTATTTACTCAAGGCTCTTCTTGCACAGTGGTTGTGAGTTCAGTCAGGAGGGTAAGAGTAGCAGCAGGGAAGAATATTCATGTTGCCTAATCTGCATTGCCTAACCTGCTTGAATTACTGAATGTCTCGAGATGGATGCAAAGCAATCATGGAAGTCATTTCAATAAATGAAGTGCAACCAAAATCACAGATAGAGGCTAAACACACCTAGAAACTGTACTGCAAGCTTGTGTGAGACCTTGCCTTACACACTGAATTATTATGCTACTGCACTCAGAGAGTAAGGGAAGTCAGATTCTTGCAAGCTTAGCATTACCCGCAACAAATCTGACACTGGTAGCATCTCAGATGCCTGTGATTCTGGCCTTGAGGCTGTTGTCCTTTCCCACAGAACTGTGTTGAAAGGCTGGGCTTAATGCATTTCTCCCTTTAGGCAGAAAAGTCACTTTAGGGAACCACTGGTATTTCTGGCAATTTTACTGGACATCTGCTCAGTTTCAGACATATAATAATGATAAGGCTGCTATATCAGGCTTGTAACACACATTTGAAGAGTCTGCTTAATGCATGAACTAAAATCTGATGGTTCAACTGCAGTGTGCTCTTGCTCTTCTACAAACTGCACTTACTGAATAAAAGAATAACAAAACAAAACACAGCAGTTTTTCCGCTGTCAAAATTGCTAAAATGTTTTTGAGTGACTTCAACATTTTTCTAATTAAGAAATTGTTTTTCTCTCTCAGAAAATAACTTAAAGTAATTATATTAACAACCTTAATGAAGTAGCCGGCCACAACAGCTATATTCACTAGAACAGAAATGCCACCATTTTGCTAATATTTACCTTTAAAACTTCTTAATATCTCCACTTTTTTATTTCACAAGTTGATAATCCTTAAATAAGAAGCCTGGTTAAGTTTTGACATTTTAATCTTAGTTCCTGACTGTATTTTTTTCTTTACTTGAAGAAAAAACTATACTAAACTATACTTTATCCAGTGGTTCAATATAAAAGACTCCTAGAGAGCAGAAACTTGTTGTGAGACCGGGTGCTCTTTAGACCTGACTTAGAGCTTCTTAGTTTTAATGGTCAATGTTAACAGGAGTGTGGAATATGCCCCTAATTCTGTCATTGGCTTAGTATACCACTCCTTTTTTCTCAGGGGGTAAACGGGCAGAATATATCTAAATCTCTTACTGCTTCTGTCTTCAGAACCTGATTTAACACTTTGCTTTTTACTACAGACCAGACAGTCTTATGAGACAAATCTGCCAAGTGAGTAAGTTTGGTATTTTAACCCTATGTAAAACATGTAGTGCATCACAAGCTAAATTAAAAATACAGTAAAAAGTGAAAGAGTGTTACAAAGACACTTTAGATAGCACTGCTGCCACAATGCATCTTTTTTAAATTCTAAGTTCAGTATTTCAAAGCTATACTCTCAAATCCCCATTCCTCCTCCGAATCTGGTAGAAACACAACATCTGCCAAAAACTTACATATTCAACTTACACAATTTCCTGAGCACTGAGTTCAGCACTTAGCCAAAGATTTCCTCCCTCATCCAAGGACAAACTACTTGCAGTTTCACTTTTAATTTAACTCACTGTCCAGAAAAAGGAACAGTCTTTTGGCCCCTAAACACCAGTCCTGAACACCCACAGGGGGCATGGCTATTCCTGGCTTCAGAGACAGGCATAAGAGGTAGTAAGAGATGAAAATCCTCAGTTCACCCTGCTAAATCCACCACTACACTATGGTGCTGTGACAGGAAAAGAGCCAAATACCTGCCACTTTCATCCTGCTGAAGTGCTGAAACAGGGATTAGACTTACATAATGTCGTAAAATAGGAATTCAGCGTGCAAAGGGAGGAATCTCTCAGTTCCCTTTTTTATTAAAATCACTGCTCACACAGCGGAACAGCACTGCCCCTATAGGAACAAACAGCAGCCAAGCCCTCAAAACTAACTCTAACCCAAGTAACCTGTGTTACAAAATCACATTCCAGAGTGATCACTGTGTGCCTGAGAATTTCTGCTGAGAGTAAAACTGTAGGGCACATACCCATGACTGGTGGAAACTTCGTCAGAGGTTTATTACATTCTGGGTATTTTTCACAGTGCTTAAATTTTGTTTATATTTGTGCATAAGGATCTGAAACAGACTGAAAAATGATTGAAACCAATCTGTAACCAAAGTGAGCACAGCAGGCTTTCTAAAGCATTTGCATAGAAAAGCTTGCCTTGGATGAGAGGCTGGCATTTCCAGTGTTCTCCTACACGTGCACAGGGACTTCTCCAGTACACTAAATAAGCAGAGAGCAGAAGAAGAACTTAAAGAACTTAAGGACTTAAAGGAAGTTAGAGGTCCTCTTCCTTAGCAGTTGTTATGGCTTCTTAGCAGTTAACATGCTAAAGCTACCCCAGTAGGTGTCAAACTAAAACTGGAAATCAGGGAGACCACACTGTCCTTATTTTTGAGTCAGGGCTCTGGAAGCAGGTGAAACCTCCTCTGGGCTGAGGACACTGTTCCCAGGGCTCTGGACTGGGGAACTCAGGTTTTCTCTAACCCTGCAGCACAATCCTAAAGCCCAGTTGGTCCAGAGAGCAGGGAGTAAGGGATGGCTATCCCAGCCAGTTCAGCCAGGCAGAACAAAATTAGGCATAACAGCAAATTGAAAGCAAAGAGCTAACAGAAAACTTGCTAATAAGTTCAAGTTGGTTTGAGTCTTTCCAAGTGATGGTGGTACAAATACTTCTCCAGAAGAGAAGGGGTTGGAAGAGCTTGAAAGAAGTGGAGTGAAAACAGCTCAGGTATTAAATGTCTGCCTGTGCTTTGGGAACAAGAGTGTATGTTTCTTGGAAAAGCATGGAATGCTCAACAGCCTGGCTGTGTAGGGTAGAGTGTAATACACACAGTGCAAGCCAGATAAATGTTGATGAAATAATCTGTTTTGACCACTGGAGTTCAATAGTATCAGTCAGGGATGAACAGAAGTCATCCTTCAACATATTCTTTCATCCAGAAGGAGACAGGTACTTTTGTAGCAGGGAAACAAGTGAACTAGAGTTGTAAATTTTATTAAAGAGCAAATAAGAAGTGGTTAGTGGAGTGAAACCTTAAAAATGAATTAACTTAAACATGCAAAATCAAACAATTAACAGATGAATAGGCACTTTTGCACAAAAATAAGGAAAAAGTGAAACAGACTAAAACTTTTAAGAAACACCTAGTGTTCTGCATTTTGGATTTTAAAAAAAATGTTGGATGTTTTAGACTAAAATATCTAGTATTTCAGTACTGGAGAGCCAACATTCTGACTGTTGCCATCTTCAGAAATATTACATTACTTGAGAAATCTGCTAAAACAAAAACTTTATTCAGTGGGCTTCCTTTCACCGACTTTTAAGAGAAGCATATGAGAAAATTCAAAGCAACATTCCCAGTTTTGATACATACTGTAAAGTGTGGAAATTGATGCTGCACACAGCAGCAGTTCAAGATACCACATAAAGAGAAATTATTGAGGTACTGCAGGAAAATTATTTGTCCAGATACTACCTCATTCTGATATAATATTATTTTAGTACCTGCATTAGTGCTACTGAAGTGCCTTTTCCATTTATCTTACCTCTGCACAGCCACACTCTACGTCTTTACACTCATCCATCCAAAAAAGAACAAGACAGTTGGCTGAATGCTACATTGCATTTAACCACCCTGACAAGAGTAGGGCCAGACATCCAATACTCTGGCCTAGGGAGTCTTATTATAGCAAATTTATGAGAGCAGATGTTGCTCCAAGCCTTGCAAGACTACGTGTTGTGTTTGGCACACTGGAGTTAAGCAGCTACATTTTCTTGCAGCTGCATGAAGTAGCAATTATGTTGTTCTAACTACATGCTAAAAATGTACCACTGAAGCTAGCATGATTAAGGGATCTGAAACCTTGGACAAGCCCTAGATTTTAATACAGAGGGTGAATAGCAGGGTCTTAGAAAAACCCTTTCTTTTTTCTTTTTTTTTTTTGCAGTTTAGAGAATAGGTGTTTAATCACTGCTTTTAAAGTCTTCTTTCTGAAAATAATTGAGGATGTTTTCCGTCAACAATGTCAGATTTACTGTCTTAACCCTATATTTATAAAATAAATTACCAGTAAATGAAGAACAAGAATAAACAAGAATTCTGTAGATATAATTTACATCAAGAGGCATTTATTTACAGAAAAATGTGGCTTGTAAAATTATTATTAGTTTTTCAAAATTGACTGCACTTGTGATTTAAATCTTTAAAAGAATAAAATAATCATTTCAGTGGGTATGGAAGGCAAAATCCCATGCATAAGACTCAGTTAAGATCACACTCACATCTAGGAAAAGCCTCATTCCAAAGTAAGTCTTCAGACTCATCTTGAAGCAAAGTTTATAAAATGCCATGTACAATAAATTCAGGTTTTCTCTGTGTTAATCTACCTTACTTTTGGTTAAAAACAAAGCTGTAGCTAACAAGGGTCAGATGTTACTGGTTCATCAGGTACGACTGCATTCTACTTTACCTTTGCTTCTATTTTCATCAGAAGCAGGTCCACTGGAGTTAATGGGTTTAAAATGGTGGAGCTGAGCTATAAATATTTCCTTATTAGTTATTTTCCATTTCAATCCAATACACTTTCAAACACCAGCTCATTGTTATTATAAAACAGATTATGACACTGTCTTTATCTTGAACCACAAATTTTTCTCACTTTTGTTCTTCCTATTCTCTCCTCCAGCTCCTGGGGGATGGAGGTGGTGACAGCGTGAGAGAGTGGCTGGTGGGTACCCGGTTGCTGGCCATAACATAGAACAAAGGGATATATCTATGTAAGTACACACAAAGCATTTTACTAGATCTGGTGAAAAAGATTAAACTTTTTGCAAGTGCTTTGACTGACTTAATTATCTTAAATATGTCTGTGTGCTGCTGGTTACTAAATAACATCATAAGCAGATATAGAGACCTCTAAGAGAAATGGTTGAACTAATGAGAATGGAAGAGCCCTGTTCACAGCTGCTGTGAAAATCTGACAGAAGCAGCTTAAACCTCCCAGGGCAGTGCTAGGTCAGCCTCTTTGCTCATTCTGCCCTTGAACATGCAAAGTCCGAAAGGAAGAAGCAGAAACAAGAGTGGTTTTGCAGGGAAAGCACTCAGTGGAGTGCAGGCTGTGTATCGGAGACAGAAACCAAAAACCCTGTGTGACTAGAGGACCAGATTCCTACCAGCCTACAGTTTCCTGTCATCTATGTATAGCACATAACTGCTTCAACTGCCCTGATTTATTGCCTAGTGAAAAGTGAGTGGGTAATTTCACACTTGCTCTTGGATATTAGGTTTATTATACAAAGCTTTATCTTAGAGAACTGTTATATATTTCAGAAGAACAGGGATTTGTAACAGAGCTAGCAGCAGGCCTTTATTACAGAGGTGAGAGGAGTTACCATCTGAGAATAGCAGAAGCTTTTTCACAGTGTAATTGGCATTGATTATCTTTTGTCCATGTGCACTGTTGCTTATCAGTACAGATGCCCCAGAAAGATGGTTTTATGTAGTCTCTTTGTGCAGTATTGTAACTTTCTTTGCCATAAGAGAAAGTTGATTATGAATCACAATGAAATCAGACCAGCTACAAAAGTTAATAATGGAGCTAGATGTCTGGTGTAGAAGTCATGGAAAGTCAAGAATTATTAGTTCATCAAACAAGACAGGCAAGCTTCTAACTTAAAGCAAAAAAACTCCCCAGAACAAAAAACCCAAAACAAACCAAAAAACCACTCCCCCCCAAAATAAACCCCCCACCCCAAATGTGATGTACCCCTATTCCATATCCCTGCCTGCCCTTTCCACAGGGCTTCCCCCTTCCCCCAGCTCTAGTCCAAACCACTCCCTCAGGTTCTCCCTATTGGCTCTGTTATCCTAACTCCGCCCTTGTACTGCCCTTGTACCGCCCCTATGCCCTGCCATGTGCTCTCTCCACCCCCCTCTGCCCTGGATAAGGGGCTCTGAATCACGAGTGTGCGCTCTCTCTGCCTTGGGGATCAGTGAGGCACCGGCTTCTCTCACTCTGCTCTGGGCACCATGCCATGTGCTAGCCCTCTGCCTGTGGGGGCTAGCACATGTTCTGGTCCTAGGCCTTAGGGAGTTAGCATGGAATAAAGACCTTCTGCAGTCTCCATGCAAGAGAGCCTTCTCGCCTCCTTTACTGCCACCGCGTTGTTGTGAGCCGACAATTAACTGGGATAGCTCGGGCTGCCGAAAGGCTGTGGGAAAGTGGTTCTCCCATTCCTTAGGAATGCTCTGTGGCGCTCTCAGGAAAGTCGTGGCCTGCCATGCCACCGCAAGGAACCCACGCACAGCAACACCCAAACATAACAACAGAAAACCAAACCCAACACCAAAACTCACCTCAAATCCCCCAGAATTAAAGAAAAGAAAACAAAGAGCTCCTGAAGAGCAAGGTGCTGTCAGGGGATGAAAAGGGCCCAGCATGAGGAAGAGCATTAAGTGCTCTTGTTCCTCTCTTGTGGCCACAGCGAATTTTCAAGTGAGTTTTGACAAGGCTTAGCTATGCCATTTTCCCAAGTGTGTTGATGTAGCTATTGCCAACAAGGCCAAACAGATGATTAAGGGGAGGATGAGGAAAGGAAGCGATGTCATGCTTCCCAAGGAGGAAAAGGATCAGGACAGATGTAACTTACTCCAGTTCTTAACAACACGTTCCTACAAATAGAAAGCAATACTGAAGCTATTACTGTCACCAGTCAGGCATGATGAGAAGTGTTAAAAGTAATGAACTACCTATCTGAACACATAAAAATGAGGTAAAGCATGGTATAATGATTATCAGACATTTCAGCTAGTTCTGAAACAGGGATAATATGTGTTCTGCAAACTATCCATCAAAGCTATCCTACATTATTCCATGTGACAGATTAAATGGCTGATCTCAGTGCATGTAAAATTGCCAGACATCCAGGAACTTAGGAAAACCCAGGCCAGTTTTCACAAAGAGCCTGGGCTTAGTAGTAGTAAAAATTATTACCTTATTTTATTCTGCCAAAATGCCAGATTTTGCATGGCTTGAAACATAAAAATGAGAGAAAGGCTCTGTGCAGAGAACCAGGCAAGGGAAGGCAAATCACAGTGTAAGAGGTGTATATATGTTTTAAACAAACTGAGGCAGTGATAAAGGGCTAAAAGAATTCCCATGAAATCACAAAACATAAGCATTGTGGGGGTGGCATACCTGGAGAGAATTATGCAGTGATTTTGAAAAGTTAATGCTTAAAGCATAACCATTTGAAATGAGTTTATAGCTGTTCACCATTTATAGGACAACCAGAAGAGTATCTAAGCAGGAATTAAAGACAGACTGGGACTGAATGATATAGGGTGGGAAAAACTTGTGTTATGGTGAATGCTTGCTCAATTAAAAAAAAAAAAAATTAGCGTAACACAAAATAGTGTCTTCATGATGTAATTGGTTTAGTAGTATCAAGTATTGTGTATAGACTCAACTTTTGTTTTCACATCAGCGGCACAGGCCACCTATTACAGAAAGGAGACAGCTAGTGGGGAATTTTATTTGTAACATGATTTGGTACGACCTACAAAAAACAGGCCAGATGATACTAATTTATATTGCAATTCTATCATTCATGCTGCCTCTTAAAAATGAGTTTATTTGCATACAGACAGGTATTCAACTGAAGGAAAAACATGGAACAAAATGTAAACAAAAGTAACACAACTATGGTTCATCTTGACAAAAAGGACTGCAACCTAAACAGCTTCCTGTGATTTCACCCCAAAATGGATGAATTCCAAGGTCTGACAATAAATGGAACACACCCTTGGAGCCTTGCTCAGTGCCAAACTTTGTATCCCTTATGAGAAACAGTTGTGTGCTATATGCACTCAAAACTTTGCTGACATTTAGTTTGATGGAATTATTTTGCTTGCAATCAACTCAGGAATGTTCTGCTCTTAAATTAACTGCTAATTCCTAATGCAAACCTACTGCTATTACTCCTTGATTTGAATGTCCTTCTCTTTCTCCATCAAAGTCTCCAGAAATTGGTGCAGATTTCTTTTGTTCAATTAAAAATGACATTAGGATTTTTTAGTGTTCTTTGTACTCTAAAAATCATATTCTGTACTGCGGTGAAATGCTACAACAAATTAATGAATATAACCTGCTAATACCGTCTAAGCTTTGCTTGATTTAACGTATTCTTACACTTTGCCCTCTTGATTCTGGAGCATTCAATTCTAAGTATTTTCAATAAATTACTTTTGTAGTATTTCTTTATCATTTTGGAAATTGGCCTCTGGCTATCAAATTTCCATTTCTGCAAGTTAATGCATATTAGATGTCTTTACCTCTGATATACTGTATCAGTAGCTTTTATCTTTTTTTTTTTTTTTTNGGAGGGATAGAGAGAGAGAGGAAAAGATAAACCTGCTATTTAGAGGGTTTGATATTTTTCTAAGTTGTAACTACTTGTAAGAAAATATTAACTGAAGTTATAGATCAGATTTGTCAGTTGACTTTCACTGCATCACCAACCTTATGTTTTCAAGGGGAAGCTGGCACTTTAAGACAGATGATCCACGAGTAATTAAGGCAAATGATATCCCAAACCAGAGATTTAGAGTGCTCAGTCACTATATTAAGAGTATTACTGGCTTTAAAACACTGAAAGTCCATCCATGTTACTTTTCCTGCCACAGCCCAGCCTTTTGTCATGGTTTACAAGAACCATGGTAAATTCATATTTGTGCACAAATGCTTTCAACCTGCAATGATAGTACGGCACTGTAAGACACCAGTTTAAAAAAGGGGGTTTTTTTAAGCAGCAGAAGGCTTAGCATCACCCCTGCATTCAATTTTGATACAATTTGTTACCATACAACAGCTCTGGCATTTTAGAGAAATGCTTCACACGGATAATTTCTGAATCACTGTTTTCCACATCAATTTTAACAGCATCCACGGTTCACAAAACAGATGATTTCCTTAAGATTGGGAAGAGATACCTGCAAAATTACAAAGGAAACAAGCTAGACTGGAGGTATTTTTACCTTAAAAACATGTATGTTGAATGCCTTCACAATCTGAAATCAATCCCTGGGGTGTCTCCTTCTCTGTGTCACATTGCAGAATATGTTTCTTTTTGAAAAAGTCTTGAGATTGTTAGAGGACATTCCGGATATGAGTTGCACTTCCACGCCTGGGGTGCATGGAGGAGATCTTAAATACATTTCTGGGTAATGAATGGGCATACCTCCATGCTAAAAAATCCCAATTCACAGTTTTGATTTAAGTGACAAGCTTTCAGGAGAGAGCCATCTCTTTAAAGCACCATTTTCTTGTGCAACATCCTGCTTGCAGTTTTTGTAGAAAAATGTGAGTGAAACTGGATGCTTTTACATTTCACTGATTGACTGCTAAAGGAAAAAAATGTTTTCAATTAACAGCTTATTGGCTGGCAAGCCATTATTTTCTTGATAGCACTTAGGTTAATGACAGGTTAATCTTCCTAAGACAGATCTGACACACCTCTTTTTCAGGAAATCAGAAAACCAATAAAACCCTAATCTGTTCACATGTGGCCACATAATGCCTCTCTATTACTTGCAGCTAATATGACCAGGCATTATTTTATCAGGCTAAACCAATACTTCATGTAATCTTCAGCTGGAGTCAACAATAGGGAAAAACAAATAAACAAGAATGCAAACAATCACGCTCATACTCAATAAAGTTGCAGTGAAAGGAGGAGGAATGGGCTGCAAGGGGATAAATTTTTCCCAACCTTTCTGAGTGATCAATGTGCATCCTGAAGCATGAAGACTGACAGCACCAGTAAGTTTTTATTCCAACCGGTTTAACTAAAAGCATTACTCATGCCATGCCTTATAATTTAGTCTTGTATTAACATACAGCTTTATTTACTGCTCTCTGGCATTCTATTTCTGCTAGCACGACACAGAAATGTGGGGCAAGGTGAATTACAGGAGCTGTAACACCGCATTATTTTCCCGATTGTATATACATTAATGTTCTGATCCCTTTCTTTTAGGAATGAAATCTGTAGTGAGAGAGGCCTGGTCTCTATCCAAGGCAAAGCCATTTGCTTAGTTCACACATACACCCTTCCCCTGCCTTTAATCGTTCAAGATGTATGTGTGGGTGGAGTTTTCAGCCATCTGAAATAAAAGTGGTTCTGTCTTTTTGACACTTGGGGGAATGTGAGAACAATCTAATTGAAGAAAAGTTAATTTTTTGTTCTGAATAAAAAAAGGCAGCAAAGTACAATGAGCTGTCTCTAAAATGGTTTGGGAGCTATTCTAATGGAAAAACATAATCAAACCTTCAGAGAAACAATGCGATTAGTCCTCTTGTCAAAAGCATGACCTGCAGTAGTGTAAGAGGTTATTGCCAAATCTAAGAAGCTTTAATCCTGAGTCGATCCAATCACCATAATAAAATTACCATTGCAGAAGATGAGCTTCATCATCATTTGTGAGCTAGAAGATGAGTGGAAATATTTGTGGTTCAGCAAACGAATGGCCTTTTCCAAAGCACTTGCTAGCTGTACTGTATATACCATACAGGTGCTCCTGAATTTGATATTTCACTCAGCCTTTGTCAACTGCAGTAAAAAAATCAACGTTTTGCTCTGAACTATGGGCTGGTTTCAAAATGAAGATGTTAAAACATGTAGCCAGTATCTATAATTACAAGAAAACTTTTCACTGAGAGATGAGATACAGTAAAATTTAATCGCCATATTTAAAATTTTAAGATCAGTGTGCAGGGTAAAGGACCTAAGAGTGCAATTTTTTAATAGACACCAAATTCTGTATACTTGAGGGAAAAAATATTAATGGTTCCCTGAATGACCACTATGATAATTGTGTTTTGATGTGCAGCAAATGTGAGTGAAACAATAGAGAGTTACCTGAAAATAGGTGTGTAACAACAACAAAAGGAGTACACACCTCTTTCTGGGAGACTTGGATATTTTTCCAGGGAAGTTAGTATCCATTGCAGTGTTAAGGAATGCCATAATTTATGCATTAAAACGTAACCAAACCAGCTCCGCATTAAATGTGTTAATTTTTCCTGTAAAGCCAAATACCACTTACAGAATACAGAAGTTTCTGCAACTGCACCTTAGGCTTCTCTTTGTTTGATCTGATTTTTTGGTCTTCCCTATGTGGTATTTAACAGAACAGATTTTTTAAAAAATGTTATTTTACTGTGTTTCCTCTTCCCTGTGCCTCTGTCTGTCAAATGACAAACGGAAAAACTTGTGTTTCAGTGACACTCTGGCCTGTGTACACAAATGATCCTCTGGGAAAAATCAATGGTTTTTTAATAAAAAAAATACCTCAGAATTTGGAATGAGGTTTCTCATGTTCTTGGAAAGGAAAGCACAAAAGCATTTACTATACACACTCCAACAGCATTTTCAGCCCAGGGTTTGTTTTGTTTGTGCAAGAACCCTTTTAAAAATACTGAGAACAATTCCTCCTGCAAGAAACTCACTCTTCAATGAGTCTAAAGCAAGCAAGATTCTGTACACGGGGCCTCCTTACATCAGCCCCTGCTTTGTGACAAGTGCCTTTTGGAGGCTGGTCTTGCCTTAATCTCTTGCTGTTTAGTGCACAGAGCTTTAGTGAAGCGACTGCCTGCTCCTGTGGTGACCCAGCAGCTCGAGAGCTGCACAAAACCCAGCTCAGTGGCAGCCCAGGACACAGCCACGGTGTGCAGACCTGTGTGACTCTCACCTGCACACCTCTCCCACGAGGTGCATGTGTCAGCCATAAAGCAGGGCTCACAAAGAAAGAATAAATACTTCAAATTAGGTCTGGCAAATTGCTTTTGACAGCATTTGCACAATCTTCAGTGTTTCTGAAAGCACAGTTGAAACTGCTTGCTTACAAAAGAAACACTTCGCAGAGCTAAAGGTAAGGTGGGGAATGAGGGACTGCAATACTGTATCTCAGGAGCATGGGGAAGATCCCCATGGCTGAAAAAGAAAAGACAATATGCTCGTCATCCACCTGATCTAGTTTTCTTTGGAGATGGAAAGTCTTTATCCTGAGTACAGCACCTTTTAGAGCCCATTTTCTGCATGTGGCCCTTTTCCCCTTACTCTCTGGGCAGACAAATGACAGAACTGATCCCTCAAGTAAAATTGTTTGGTGCTTGCTTTTGTGACCATTCATGTATTCCTCAGAGAAAGCAAGAAGCCAGCTGTGCTGAGACCTGCACCACTTCTGCTTGGTTAGTCTACTTAAGAATTATCCATGTTTGATTTTACAGAGTAACTCATAAATAGGTGTAAAGTTTGACCTTTTCTAGTTTCCTGCTAACACTAAATGGGTTTCCAGCCAGGTAGACAGCCCCTGTGAGACACAGCATGACTTTTTCTGGGGACGAGTTTCTATTTTGCACAATGTAAAGCCAAAAGCTGACTGTGTGCATGGAGTATTTTCATTTTTATTCTAGCACTGTTTCGTTATTATTTGTCAGAAAACATGAAACCAAACAAAGAAAGGCATTTGTTCCTGGGGCTCTGCTGCCTCCAGAACGAAGACCTAGCTGTTTGTGGTCCTAATGAAAAGCCCTCTAGGAAAAAGGTGCATGAAATTTAGGCACTTAATTATATATGCCTGTCATTAAATGGTAAAGACTCACTGAATGACTGTTCAAAAGGTTAGTGACTGACATTTTAAGTTAACGCTCAGATTCAGCATGCCCCCTGACGTAGCAGCACAAAGAAACAACTACAGAAATAAGCTGCAACCCCCCTTTCCAAATGTCTAACTACCCTTACAAGCACGTGGAAAAAACAGGTCACTTCAGCTGTGGACACCTGCTTTCTCAGAGATCATTCAGCCTGGACATGCTCTGGTGACATCAAACCACCTGTCCCACGCAGGGCAAACACACAAACTGCAGGCATACAATTTCCTGGGCATTACCACCTGAACTCTGCATTTTCTGTTTTTAGGAAACTTAGGAAATGAGAATACGAAATGTCCCTTCATTTTTTCTTCTCAAAGATCTTGAGGTTGGCTGTTAACTAAACTCTCCAGAAGACTGGAGGATGAGCAGAATGCAAATTTATCATATAAAAATACTTACCAAAAACGAGAATAGGAATATGTTTTAATATGAGCAGTTTGCATGGTAAATTTTCATAGATCACACTAGTTCAATGCTAAATTATATCTCACTTTGGGATTCGTTATGAGCCATTTTGCATACATTTTTAACACACAGAAAACACGTTATGTGCAGAAATTATTTCTATAATAATCTTTGCACAAAGAATAGTGCCTTTGTAAGAGTGGTCACTCAGCATAAAATCATATTTGGACTTTCTTGATGGAATAAATGCATTTATCAATTCCATAAGTGTGAGGCCAAAATACTACAGGTAAATTTGTGATCTGGTTCAGCCCAAGGGCACTTCTCACCACTCAGTCTGTTCCCAGAAGTGCCGTAAGAAAATTCTAAAGGGAGAACAGGAACATATTACCATATGTAATATGGCTGCAACAGCTTTCAGCTACTTTCAGCTGAAATTTTTTACATGAAATTTTTGTTCATTTTTAAAAAAATAGCTTAAGTATGTTTATACATGAAAACAAACACCAATTCTCAAAAATATGAATGCATTTATACTTCATTTCTGGGGAAAAAGTTAGTACCACTTAAAACATGTTAAAATGGCTACTCTCTCTTCTTTTTTCTTTTTCTTTCCCAAGAATAAAGGTTTGCATTGCATTTTGAAAGGTTTATATTATGCATCACTTTTCTGCATTGTGCTATCACTACATTTTAGGAATTCATTTACTATTCTTTGATAAAGGAGTTAATTTCAAGAAGCATGCAATAAAGAGCTTAACCCCTCTTCACCTGAAAATCCTAAAAAGATTTTGTAGTTCAAGAGAGAATTTAGAAAAAATGGACTCTAGCAAAAGCAATGATTCTTTACTTGAAAAGACTGTGGTATAAAGAGGTAGTATAAAACCACCATGATAAAATGCACACATTTGTCAAAATTCCTTTGGATCCATGCACAGCAGAACTGTTATTCATTTGTACAGTGGAAAAACATTTCTCTTAACTGCAAGGGTCCTTTGAAGGTATTACCACCAAGATAAGGCAAATTCAGAAGATGTAGTTATATTTAGATTTTTCAAGAGCAATTGGCAAGGGATTTCAATCAAAGAAGGTACAATAGAATATGGAATAAAAGAGCTGTCCAAAGAACAAAAAGAAAAGCTTCATAGCAGGAAGATTTCAGTTCAGCAGAGGCAGCTCCAATGCCTGCACCCTTTCTACCCTCTGGAGAGGCAGTTCTAGGAGCTAGAGACTGCCCTCAGACTGAAAAGCCAATAGTTTATAAAGTTTAGATAAATGTGAGATGTTCTAAGAAAAAAAATAGCCAGTATGGCAGTAACACAAGTGTATCAAGTTAAATTTTAAAGTAAAGTTTCAGCACTTCTATGATAGCTGGTGCATAGAGACTCATGAAACCTTTATTTGCTTCAATTATGGACCATCAGTGCATTCCTATATTCTACATGCTCTAAACTCTTAACTTTACTAAATCCTTTTCTCATAATTCTTTTGGGAGAGCTAACAACTTGGCATAAATGAAGCAGGATTGAGAACTGCAAACATTGGGCTAAATAGAACATAGAGATTATGCTACCAGGCAATTAAATACCAAGATACAGAGTATATGCACAGCAAAACCAAAGATAACCAATGCTGGAATAGACAAGCTTCAGAACAAAAAAGAAGACTAGATGAAGACAAAAGTAACCCGGTTGGTTAACTTGGTGAGAAGCAACATTCCTGAAAGAAATTTTAAGGAAATAATACTAAGAACAGAAGAGGTGTGCATCTGGCAAACTGAAGGAGAAATTCTGAAATACAAAGAATTTGACTTGTAACTTAATTTATTGGTAGTTTCTGATCAATATATCAACTATATAGGCAGATGTAATTTGTTCTAGAGAAGAAAGAAATATAAATAGAAACTTTGTTATTGAGGAACTTGTTTGTAAATCCCTTAAGAAGAGCAGAAAAATGATCAAGTATACAGATGAGCTGAAGGGATAAAAGAGAAGAGTATTACCAGCCTTGGAAAGAACATCACAAAAGGTGGAGTCAATGTGCTTTCCTGTAGCTGATTTAAGTTTTTCTATTAAAAACAGATTTAAAAATAATCGACACAACTACTGACCATCCATATGTGAGCATGTTTCCGGCTGGCAACTTTTGCAAGACTTGAGATGTGTCCAAGCATATGATTCTTATATAAACTGTGGTCAGAAATCCTTAATAAACCAAACTGATATTGCCCAGAGTGCAGTGGTAAAACCCTAAACAAAACTAACTTCCCTGAAATTAAGTGACTTGAATGGAAAATCCGATGAAGCAACAGGTAGATAGATGTCACTATGAAGATAAAAAGCACATGGGCTATGAGGCTGAGGACAGGCAAAAAGGGATAATTTGAAAACTCAGGACAGCCAAAGATGCAGTTAACAGTGAGGCAGAGAGAAGGCTCCCTGATGTAGAAGGAAAGCCTGATCTTCTGAAGTGATACATAATGGAGTTGGGAAAGAAAAGGGGTATGAGAAGGTATCAAACCATGCAGAACACCTGCAAGAGGTGAGGAATGGCAGAATGGTGCACTCTTTAATTCCCACTTTACCAAAGAGCTGGAAAGAAAGCAAGCATTTAAGAAACGGAGTGCAAAATCCATCTTCTTTAACTACCACACATGTTCAAAGAGATAAAGCACAAAGGAGTCCCAGCAATGGAATAGGGCTCTTGAAAAGAGAGCGCTTACCACTCTGGAAACCCGTGGGTGGAGAAGTCCCACTTTCTGAAGGAAGCTCCAATAGCGGTCCCTGTGTCGCAGAGCAGGCTGCGGTGCTGGCGGTGCAGCCCCGTTCAGCTGAGGAGCAGGTGGTGCCATGGCACAAACACTGCAGCTCCAGCTGCTGCGTGGGGCAGAAAGGTTTGTGTGACTCTGCACAGCCGTGAGCAGACAGCGCAATGGACACAGGAGAACTGATTTCATATGGATTAACTAAATCAGCTTAATATACACTTGTGAGGCTATAAAGACAAATAAAATATGAAACAATTTCCTGTCCTTTTATGGCTACCTAGCAAAGGGTAGAAATTACCTGAGGTGCTGTGTCTTCATTGTCCTCATCTCTGATTATTAACACCAACTCTGTCAAGCATCTTCTTGGAAAATAGTGGAATAGTTTGAAAAAGAGCATAACATGACAGAAAGATGGAATGAGGTAGTCTAAAAATGAACATGCCAAGTAATTTTTAGAACTATGCAACCACTGCATATCTAGTTGATAAGGAAAATTTCAACTGTTAAGACAGCAATTAGACATTAAATATATTTGAGGAAAGTCTTATGATCTCTTTTTCCCTCAAGAAAAGACAGATCCAGAAATCAGGATTAAAAGAATGGTATTATGCATCACAAAATGATAATTTGACCAAACAGTAATTTTCTGTTCCCTAAATATGGCAGAAACAAGCAGATGTCCTTGTTCACACTATTAGAAGTTTGTTGCTGAGAAGAACTTTGTCATCTGAAGAAGCACTAAGCTATACAGTTTTGTGATGCAAATTCCTGTGAACAGCAGATGTTTATTTACCCCTTGCCCCTTCATCTAATGCAACAGTTCTTAATGCAAGATTTCTCCTTGGAAACCAAATGCTGGGCTTAGGCTCAAGATCCTGAAAGACATACTTGCATTTGAACTTGTTTTGACCACTCCTTCCATGGACTAAGGAAGACAATTCCTTAACAGCATTTAGGAAACAACTTGGCTGTAAATTACTAATATATCCTATTCCTTAAATCCTAAATTCCCTAAACTTATTACTACTTTAAAGCAAACACTGATTTCTGTATTCCAGGTTTAGGAAGAAGAAGGTCTATGTCTTTCAAACTGGTCAACATCCTTTTCATTCCCAGCAAACTTGGTGTTCGGCAATAATTTCAGATATTATGAGCATCTGCATTGCATTTGGATAAGAGGTTTCAGCAGCTGATTGCATGTTCCTAATGCCTATATGAAAACCCCTAAGTTAAGACAAACTTCAAAAAACATTCACACATTAAATGTATTATCATTGTTTTAATTCTTGTACAGTCAGAATATTTTTTGTGGACAAAAGATGGATTTAAAGATGTTTTTTGTAATTTTTTTTTAAAAATAAAAAGCGTGTTCAAACAAATAACCTTTAACTAGGCAGTGGTGACCCCATAGCTGCCATGGTACAAGTACCCCAATCCCAAAAGGCCCTGAGGCCCAAAATCCCTTTAACCATGCTGCTTTTTTATCTTTTCTTCCCAGGACATAGAGAGGGAAGGGAGCCCAGAAAATAAACAAAAAATTCTGGTGCTCAGTTCTCAAATCCAGACTGAGTTCAGCAGAACTTTTCAAAGACAAACCACAGATGAGTCGAAAGCTGGATAATCTTCAAGTAACAGCTCACCTGGGACTGCAGATTTTCCAGTTGCTTTTGATGTATCTCAATTGACTCTCTCAAGATGATTCTTTTTGTCATTTGACAAATGTAGTAGTTTCTTCAAAGTGCTCAGAGGAATAGAAGGTAAGCACCCTGGTCTATCACACCTACAGGATAGAGCCAATCAATACATGAGAAAGAAGCAGCAAGAGAAGAATATTATGTGCTATCATTATCTCGCATTACCTGGCAAGAAGTTATCTTTAATGATTTAAAGCACAGCACTGTTCTCACACGGTGTTGTTCTCCAGAGTGACTGGAAGAAAGGCTTTGTTTTATACAATAGATCCTTCTCTGAATGCACGCCACATCATTCCTGTTAACAACATATGATAAAACAGGCATCTTTAATTTTAGCTGTCAGCTCTAGGAAGCACACACTTCTCAGAGGCAGGCACTGCATGCACAGTACCACTGCTTACTAGATCTGCAAGAAAGGCTAGTTGTTAATTGCACTGAAGGCAGGTAAAAGTCACTTTTTTGTAAAGATGGTGCTAAAATTATGCAGCCAGATTAGAGCACTGATGTGAAGAGACTGGCTGAGCATCACAGGGACAACAGTTTTTCCTTGTCACTTAGTTTCTTTTAATAGAGCAACCAGAAGCAAGGTTTCATTTGAAATTTTGTTTGCAAAGTTAATTTTCAGACTAGAACTACACCATGCATGCAGGTCTCCAACATGACTTTGTACCCTCTGCCCAAAGAAAAGGGTCCCCAACTCTGTCCATGGACAAAAAACTGGGATGTATGTCTCCTCCACTTCCCACACAGCAGAGTTTTTTGATAAGATCCCACAAAGCTGCCTGGTTTTCAGTCACATATCCATTTACCCTCAGCAGGATGAGGCCCTGGGAACTGAAACTGTGAATATGAGAGAAAGAGTTGGGTGACTCAAATGTTTAAGCTCACTGTTAGGCTGGGTCTAGCAGGAGCCATCAATACTTGGTGTATGTTTGCAGGGAGGGAACAAAACCACACCTTATTACTAGGTCATGAGAGTGAACTCATCTGAGGGAATTTGCTGTCAGCTGTGGTTTGTCAAAAGATGCTGTGTATTTTATTCTCTATAGCTACATTTAGACACATATAACAATATACTTACGCAATAGCAGAGCAAATCATAAACACAAAAGGTCATTCAACATTTAGTTTCTACATGTACTTTTACTGGGTGTGATTTATTACTGTAGCAACACTGAAGGTAACCAGTGGAGGAACAGCTACATCAAAAGGACTCAAGTGATGAATTAAAAGATTAGTTTCCTCCAAAGCCCTTTGCACAAGTCCTTAGAACCTTTACCTTCTTCATTAGAGGAGTATGTTTGAACTCTCCATGTAACACAAATCTGGGGGCAACCAGAGAGAGCAAACCAAAGCAGTTACCAAATTACTGTAAATGTGGGACCTAATGTCTAACTATGTACGCCATTTTTTCATTTCTTCTGAATAATATGCTTAACTGCATCCTTCATGACCAATCCTTTCTTGGACTTTGTATTAATTTAACATATCAAGATGAATGTAAGCAAACAGCTGTTGGTAAAAACAAAACCAAACCTCCAGAGTAGCCCATCGTAGAGGAGCCTGCTTTTCATATTCCCTGACCTACTGCCACATCCCAAAATGGGTAACACTCAGGGTAGATGAAGTGCCATGACTTGAAGTGTGAGAGATGATGGCCCATCCAGGAGTAGGAATGACTGAAACCTGCTGTCAGCCTTCTCATTAGAAAGTCAGAAACTGGGACCATAAATCCTTCAAGGAGAGAAAATATGGTGCCATAGAAATGACATGACATATAAAAAACTAGCTGGAGTAGTTCCAAAATGTTTCCAAGAGCGATGTCCCTAACAGGAATCACATTACTAAAAAAGACAACATATATAATTCCATAGCAGGTGCAGTGTAGCCCTGGTGCCAAGTACATACTGTATTGCCATGCTAGCAGCAGTATTGAGTTTGCAAGGCCTCAGGACAGCAGCTTTTCAAGTTTACTTTGTCTCAACTTCTCTTAGGCTGCCTGCAATTTCCCAGCTTAGCTATAATAGAACTTTTTCTAATGATCATGTGGTTATGCTGAATTTGCTTTGTTTTTTCTTATCTTTGTACGGTATAACAGTTTTATCCTGATATTCTCTGTAAAAGACATGGCATGATAGCAGGGACCTTGGAAAGCGGGGACAGGAGATGGTCTAGAGAAGTGCAGGCATGGGATGGTAAGGGATGGGTCAGTCTCACACAGGAGCCCCAGCACTATACACGACTCACCAATGGTCAGCTGGAGAAATGCAGACTGAGAGCTGAGGGACAAAGAGAATGGAGAGGGACAAAGAGAATGGAGAACAAACTCCATTCATGCAGAATGGACAGAATGGAACCCTCATGCAGAGGGACAAAGAGAATGCAGAACAAACATGCAGCTTGTGTGAAATAGACCATGGATAGGAAATTCAGCTGCACCATGAACTCTGTACTCAGTATAGAGTAAGCAAGATGCATGACACATTAGCAAACACAGAAATATTACCTCAAGAGGCTCCCAGTATGAGAAGGGAGAAATCAAAAATATCATATTCTTCATGCCTAAGATTTGAGCTGCATTATCCTCTCCTATTTCTGAAAGTTTCAGTGCCCAAGGGGCACTGGAAGGCTGAGCATAATATCAGGAGAAGTAGCAGATTCTAGGAAGCAGGAATATGACAGCTCTATAGTATTCTGCTTTTTTCTTTTAAAGTACTTATTTTTTTCCATGATGACTTCTGTGGGATAATAAACATTATTTAATTAGACAGTTAAATTTCCATTTGGACTTAAAATAAATTCTTTGCATTACATATAACATGCTTCTTCTTTTGCCCTTAATAAAAATGTGAGGGTAATGATATGTAGGTATGATTTTGCTTACAGAGGCAATTCCATGCCAGGATTTTGCATAATTAGTATGTGTTATTCAAAGTAATATTAATTTCCTTCCTTCACCCATCCAAATTTAAAAACAAAGCTGCTCAACCATGTGATTTGTTTTTCTTGGTAGAATTTTTCTAAGTTCACTGATATCTAGCAGTAGTTTAAATGTTTACACTCTTCTGGTTCCTACTTGGTCAAAACTGAGTTAATCTGTTGTTGTATACAGTCTATTTGTGTGACTTAAGCAGTAATATAGGGAGCAGAATATTTTCTAAATGTTGCTTCCTATGTGACAGAAATTAATACTTTTCTAATTATCAGTCCAACATCTTAAACATACTTGAGAAGTGACTAACCAGTAAATCTGCTGTCAGAATGTCATATTGCAATTCACATTGCTGGCTTTCATTTCCACTCCACTGAATTCCAACAACACTTTCAGTGTCACAGAAGTCAGAGAAATGCACAACAAATTGTGCTACTGTTGTGGAAGCAGCAGCTTGACAGCTTCAGTGCTGGATAACTTCCTGTTCTACTGGTTTTGCTCCAGAAGGTGATCAATTACATTTGAATTCAAGTGCCCTGGGAAAATCCGACAGACATTTAATTTTAGGAATTGTAATTTATTATTCAAGTCATCAGGTCTTTCTGAGTCTGAAAATGAATACCTTGCATGCCACTTTGAGGTTGAGCAGTGTGAAGTTCTGATGATCTAAGGGAAATTTTGGTTCATTTAATGTTTGTCAATAGTTTTTCTGTGTCACAGTGGAGACTTTTCTGCCACTGATCCAGGCTGAGTGTTAAGCACAAGTGCAAGTCAAATATTCAGTTCTTCTGTAACAGTTTTTCAATCTTTGGTGTATGAAAATATATGTATCCTAATGGATGAAGAAAACAATTTTGTATTTTTGACTCTACACTGAAGCAGAGGAACATATATGAGATAGAGACATTTAAAATTTCATACACCATCTGTGTCTTTTTCCTTTTAACTGTAAAGGCAATTTAAATGTCATGTTCTTCACTCTTACTGTTATTACAGTAGTGTCCTTCATTAAAACAGACAACTTAATCAAGAAAATATTGTATTTCAGGGACACTGAGGGGAAAGAATACCCACCCTGTTACAGGAGGTTTTCTTTGAAGGCCCCTCTTATTAAACTTTTGACTTGGAACATCTGTCTCCTCAGTTCTTCAGAATGGCTTGGGCTGCACTTGTTTAATCATGTTATGATAAACTGAGACATAGGAATAGTTTCCTATTATAAAGTCAGTGGGTCAAGCTGACCACCTGTGAAATAAACATTTCCATGGGATGGCTGGAAGCTGTCAGAAAAAGAGGTTGAAAATTAAACCTGAACTAAACTGGCAAGACCTCTGTTCACAGTGTGTTGCTCATATGAAGAGTCCAGCCTTGCATGCCCCTGGTACGCAAGGAAGGAAGAGTGAGACAACTTTGATGGGAGCACACTTCGTAAGATAATACTTGTAAGAAGAATTTAGAGGGTTAATTTAGAATGATGATTAATGTTAGATTTAGATGGTTAGACTTAGATTAAAAATTTTGCCTCTATTCTTCTTTTCTTGAAGTAATGAGTCCTGGTACACTACAATGTTCTGAACTGCTGTGGCCTCTTGGGTGTCTTCGGAAGAGACCGAAAAAAATTGACAAAAATGAAATCAGCAAATCGCCTTTACAAAATGTTGACAAAATTTTTAGGCAGAGATGAAAAATGAAGAACGAGGGCATTAAGAAATAGAACATAGCCTATGTTGAATGAAACAAATTAGAGAGTGGCAGTGTATTCTCGAGGTGCTGGAAAGAGCAGAAGCAAGGTGTTTTATTTTTATAACTTTTTAGAGGTACTACCTTGCTAAATTCTGTCTCTGTTTCACTTTATATAGTGCCAATTACATTGGCTCACCACAATGAGCAACAATGGGGACTTCTGCTGCCTGGCCTCATTAATACCGAGTTGCCTCTGAGGCTTTCACAGACCATTTGTCACTTACAAACTAAACATGTTCCAGAATGAAGCTACCCCCTTCGGGTTTAAAAAAACCAAACAAACCAAAACCCAAAAACCAGCCAGTTATCCTGTGCCTGAGCAACATGTTTGAGTAGTTTTCAGAGCTTATGGTTGAAGAATGTACATATGGGAAGCAAATTTTATGCATATCAAGAAGCACCCCTGGACAAGATGCTAACTGAAGCAGGTAGCTGCCAGGACACAGGCCTGTGTGACATTATGCTGCCCTTCAAGGGCTTTCTTCCAGAGGCCACAAAAGCATCAGGGTTGCTGCAAGACTGATTATATCATTTGTGCTAAGTCCTCTGAAAATCCTTAAATGCACAGGAAGCACCTCTTCATTAAACTCCACTAGGTAAGTTGCGAACTCCTGCATACCTATAATTCGAAGACATGCTTTAAGTGCCTAGTGTGAAATAGAAATGGAGATGTATGGGTAGTAGAGCACTCTCCAGAGATGTGTTGTTATTTCTTTTCAAAATGAAAGCCATTCCCACCTGCCCAAACCCCAAGGCACAAATGAAAGCAAAAGAAGATACTTTAGCATCAATTTGTTAAATATGTTCCCTAAAAAATCTCCAGTGCCATGGGAGCTTTCAAACTACATTTTAACTAAACCATTTTCTTGAAGCTAAATATATTCCAGTCTCCTATGATGTAAAACAGTGGCAGACCAGGCAAGGTTTCTGAATGCAGATGCATTTAAGTTCCGGAAAACTTTACTGAGGTATTCAAAATAAAATTTTGAGGCATTCTCATCAATTTAATAGGCATGTCTGTATCACAGCAATTAATAATAACAAGTCCTAAATTATGTAAATACTTTGTATATTTAATTTTAGGGCTTAAGTTCTACATATTTTAACTTCAAAAAATTTATAAACCTACCCACTGGCATTTAGGTTTGGAAAATTAATTGTTGAGAATCTCAAGATCATAGGAAACAAGGGAAGATTTACTGTCAAAAAATACAGAGCCAAGTAAACTTCCAGGAAATACTTCTCACTGTGTCCAAGAGAGTGTGTCTCAGAAGAATGAAGAGACAATTTTTTTTTGGTGAAGATGTGGAGCACATAGTACAGGAAGTGTTGATAAGTGTACATGGCATACACGGGAATAACTTGTTTTCTTACTCTAGGTTTGAAGCTCATTGAGGACTGCTGAAAATTCTGCCCTGGTCCCAGGTGAATGGACTTGACTGCCCAGTTATCTGGATGTCCAGACAGTTCTGTCAGTTTATGTTCTGCACAAAAAGCCCGCAATTGCTGCACAGCGTAATGGGGTGAAGACAGGCAGGAAAAGTTAATGACGGCACACCCTGTGTGAGCGTTTCCCCTACAATTACCACCCTTGCTCCTTGTGACAGTAGAACTGGTAGTTCATTGCCCCAGTCCAGCCCCTCTCCTCTTAAAACATCCTTGGGTGCTGCACATAGGGCCAGGTTAGCTATGGGCCTCAGTGCATCTTTTGAAGCAGGGACTTTTGCTTAATTTTAGGCTTTACCAAAGCCAAACTGCTTTTGAGGTGATCCATATGACCCAGCAGCTATCACTAGTTTTCTAAATCCCATAAGCAACAAGCAAACAAGCCATAATGCTGCATCCAGAGTTATTGGCAGCCTAAAAAGATGAGCAGCACCTTCTCCTCCACTCCACGTTGCTGTCCCTGATACCCCAGCGTGTGCTCGGCACAGGCGTCCAGGCTCTCAGACACAGGTCTGAGCTGTGGGGAAGGCACCAGAAGTGGGTTCTGATGTACTGGGATGAAGTAAGCAGGTACCCCACTTCAGCTTTTATGATTTATACACTGGAGCACCGGAAGTATTTTACTCCTCTTCCCTTTTTTTGCCAGCTACTGTTGCAGCCACAGCAATGATGACTGTCTTTTTTTTTTTTTCTCCAGAGTCAAACTAAGAGATGAAAGTGGGCAAGAGGAAGAAGGTAGTCAGCCAGAGAAACAGACTAGGGCAGTGTTTAGTGGGTGGAATAAGAAATATGGAGACTTAAGCCTATCAGTATATTTTCAGAGACTTGTGTAATAATAGCAATTGAGAGCTTTTATAGCTACACAAATCTGTCAAACAACCACTTCAGTGATATTTCAGGAGGGAACTGGGCAAAAAGCTTTTTACAGAGGTTTTGGGGAGTTCTGTCACACCTGATCTATGAGATAGTGCTTTTAAGTATTGCAACAGAACCTCTGGGATCAAGGTAGAAGAGGGAGGGCTATAAGGGAAACCTAAGCTGAAATAGGAAAGACAGCAACTCTTCTGAGGCAGCCAAAAGCTCCTCCCCAAAAGAACACTTTTGATGGTAGTGAAGGATGAGGAAACTAGACTTGGCAAGAAACAGAGCTGGGTGACACAAGAAGCTCAAATTATGAAAAAAAATAATTATCTGAAACAGAAGAAAGTTCCTTTTAAAAGTGATAAATTCATGCTTATATTGAAAAAAAAATCACAACCTTAAAAACAGAACCTGATTATTCCAGTCACCAGCATAGAGCTGAGGACTTAAGACCCTAAACAAAACATAGTAGCATGTTTTATTTATAAGAAAGCCATATGAAGGTTGTTCATTACTTTAACTCCTGAGTTGTTACGAGAAAGCTCAGGTTTTATTCATACCGCATAAATTTATAATACACACTGGAATTAAGAAATACTACAAAAACCAGATTATAGTCTTTAAAACATTGCTTTTACTTGGACACACCAAGGGTTTCAGCTAATTTGCATGCATATAAAGGTAGGTTTTATTTTAAATTTACATCTTTCTCTATTTGCCTTTCCTTTTTTTCTTCCCTTGCTATTGGAACAGAAATGGCTTGATTTCACTGGTACCAAAGCATCATATGGGCAGGGAGGGTGTTCTTTCTCTCATTCTTGCCTTCACCTTTCTCCTCTCTTGATTGAGGGTACAAATGGGCTGCCCTTTAGGGTGACTCAGCTTCAACATCACCTGGCAGCCAGTTGCCCATTTAGGTTTGCATTTGCTTATCCCAGTCCTTCTGCTACTTAAATTAGACACTGCTTAGGTCAAAAATAAACTGTCTGACCAGACAATGACCTTTCTTAGATCCCAGTTTAGCTTTTGAATTGCTAATATCCTTCTACACGAAATATGCCTCTTAAGAGGTGTCAGGGAATTTACTGGTCTTCCTACATACATTCCCAGGCAAGGTGACAGCTGCACAGCAAGTACATCGGTTATCTGGTTACCATTTATGCTCAGCATGCAAAAATTATCCAGAAATTGCCACGGGTACCATTTTTGACTTATGCCCTCTACCTGTGCTTCCCTTCTACTTTACCAAGTATATTTAATGGATTAGCAATGACATCCAGAGAGAAAAAAACCGAACAACATGAAAAACGAGAACCTAAGAAACCCTGCTCACCTGGGCCAACTGGCCAGACTTGCTTGTGGCTGTGCCCTCCCAGTGTTCGACCTGCATATATTGCAAGGATGCCACTGAGGGGCTTAATTCCCAGCAAAATCTGTGTATCAGGAGTTGCTCACATTACCTCCAAAGACACACCCACCACAACTATTACAGGAGCTCCAAACCCAAAGAAAACCAGCTGGAACCCAAAGCACTTGGAGCAGTGAATAAAGCAAGAACATGAAAAGGTGTTGCAGATGAGAGAAAGGAAGAGTCTTTGGAACCTGGGGGAGTAACAAAGATGCTACCTCTGCTTTTGTCTTGCCCAGGCAAAAACCCCAATTTGAAACAGCATAATTAGGAGTAACAACTTTGTAGGCAGGATGACTTGGAAGAAAGCAAGAACCAATTAGTTCTTTTTTAGCTCTCCTACAATAGATTTTATCCTGGCATAATTTTAGATATCCCAAATTTTAGATATTCCAAATGTTGGTAAATGTCTTGTCACTAACTAAAAATTGCTGTTTCCTGGGAAAGCACATGTAAGTTTTTAAGCAAGGTCTTATTATTAAAATAACCCCAAATATAAACCTTGGTAAGATTGTGGTTTATTTTTGGGTTGTAATTTTTCATGCATTCTGACCACACAGATGTTTTTACAATTTAAATATCCACCCTAAATTCTGTTTTCTACATTTATTCCAAATATTTGGTAGCACTTCTTTGACTTACATAATTTTCTAGATAGTGAAAAATGAACAGGCTGTTACTTTTTAATTTTTTAAAAATCTTTTACATATTTCCTGTTTAATGGCTATTGCCAAGCTGTGTTTGGAAGGAATTTGTTCATTGACATCGAATAGCTGTCAGTGTGTGAGAGAAAATAATAGCAAAAGCAAGAAAAAAAATTACTAATCTACCCTTTCTGATAGCAAGAGAAGTCAGAGGCTTCTGAATACTGGTAACTGATAGAGAGAATATGAACCACCAAAGAATTCCTACTGCAATCTTGATGAAAAATCAAAGCACTTGGCTGAAAAGGAAGATAAGTAGAGTTTTTAACAGATAACTGAGATAGCTTTAGATTTCAGTTGTTCTTCCAGAGAACACAAAGTCACAGCTCTGCTGAGGAGGAGATAAGAAGGCTCAGCGTACCTACAGAATACTGGTGTCCTCGTGTGGTGTTCCCAAGGATATCCAAGATCTACTCTGAAGATGATCTGGCCAAGAAAGACAATCCAGGCGCTCTATTTCCTTCATGCTTTCCAAAAGAATACACTAAATGGATGAAGATATTCCTGACATTAGGGATTATGATTTATTATTATGATTATAAGCTTGTAATTGTAAAAATTGGTTTTTTAACAGAAAGTTGCAGAGAAGCAAGTACAGGCTGACCTCAGAAACCAGTACAGGAAAATACCAGCTGGAATCTAAGAGCAGAATATTCCTCTCAAAACTCCCAGCTTTATAAACTACCAGTGGCCTTGCCTGTTGCATACTTGCTGTCCCGAGTGGCTTAGTGGCACCTGGGGGCTCCAGAACCTACTTTGACATAATTGTGATTTAATCTCCCAGGCATAGAGGAAAATTTTCACCCACACTTCTAACAAAGGGAACCAGAATGTAAGACATTGCTTTCTTTATGCATTACAATTATCCCAGAGCATTTTCCCCCTGTCCCTTAGATGGAGGAACCAATCTTTTAATATTTTGCATCCTGTCCTTGTTTCTCTTCAAGTTCCTGTCACATTCTTTCTGCATTTTCCTGTACAGATACTAGTAGAGCTGAGCAGGCTACTTTTTCAGGGGAAGAGAGAGGAAACTAAATCTAATTTTGCATCAAGTAAAACATAACAAGTTACATCCTCCTGTAAAAGAGAAAACAATCAGGATCTCATGCTGCTTGCAAAGCTACCCCTTATTCTGAAAGCTGACTTGGTGCTTCTTCTTAATATTTGTATACTGGAAACGGAATCAAAGTAAGTTTAAAAGGCTGCCAACCTTTGCTCCCACCTTTTAGTAGAGGAGATGGAGCTGAAAGCAAGAGCAGAATACGTTGATGTTGGCATCTTGAAGGAATTTTCTCTCAACAAAGAAAAAAGGAAAAGCAAAAACAGTCCTATGAGCTGAGATGAGAAAAAAATTGAAGAAATAAAACCAATGGCTTTGACAAGTAGATATAAAATAAACTGTAAAACACAGGTAGAAATGGCAGACTCCTTCCAAATACTGAGAAGTGTGAATACTGTGAAAAAATAATTTAGAAAGCAATTTAGTTCAATAGTTAGAAATTGTTTACCTACCTGCATCTACTGCTGGTCCTCCTTTTCCATGTTTCTATTAATTCAGCAAAGTCGTATCTGTTTGCAGAGGAAAAAACCTTGCTGTTATCACCCCTAGAGAAACTGCAGAGAGAATTCTAGTCTGTGTACATAAAGAGACAGGAGACTGTGGAAAGAAGTAAATGCGAAAAAACCATTTATTTGTTTTCTCCCACGATACAGTTGATTTAAACATAAGGAAGTATAAAAAATTCAGAACATGTAAACTTAGGGAAGTATAATCAGCCCAATTGCTTAAGACCTTGTCTTGGAGGATTGACAGAATTTGATCCCAAAGCTACTAAACACTTTCAGCTTGGTAACAGTAAATATGTAATTAACAGCAAACTGTTCTGTTGATCTTCTGTATCATTTAAGTCGATCAGAGGGATAATGTCAAGAACCTCTCCTTCAGCTTGTTCTTGATATGGTTTGGAACAATTAGATTAAAAATAAACAGAGTGTTTTTCCAAAAGGCTGCCATTGTTGATTTTCCACAGGAATGTCCTGGGTCCCATAAGCCAGGTGTTGCTGCGGTGTATTAGAAATGAGAGGCAGCAATTCAGGATTTGTATAAGCGACATTATGTACACTACAGTGCCTCCCTGGGTTCATGCAAAAGAGCTGCTTCCCAAAGCTTTAATTGGCACTTAGCTTCTTTTACAGCTTGTTCACCCAGACAGCCTGCACCACGTAGCCAGTTCAAGTGTAGCTGAGAGTATTGTAAAGCACATCTTTACGGGAAATAGCAACATTCATTTGATAATTGGCATGAAAACTTGGCCATATTAGATTTAAAAGTCATTAGTTTCGCATCTGTGAGATGCTGAGTGCTTTTTCACCTCCGGGCGTATGCAGCCACCAGGAGCCCTGGCTAAACTGCCTGGAGGCATCTGTTCCACGGGAGCTGCCTGGTGCTGAATGTGGCTACAGCCACTGTGGGTGGCAGAGGGGCATCGCCACCCTCCCAGCCCCAGCCGTATGCACTACCCCAACAGCAGTTAGCCAGAGGTTTCTGAGTGGTGGATTCCCCCATTCATGTTCCAAGAGATCTCACAGTTACTCCAGTTTGAGTGAGAAAGTGAAGTTTGGTTGCAAACCTAGAGATGCAGGAGGAGTAGCAAATAATGCAACCTGCAACAATCAGGAAACACTTGTTTAGTAAACCCAAAGTATTCCTTAGGAGCATGCTGACTGCTGAATATTTTGGACAAAAGTAAGAGGGGAAGTGCAGGGGAATGGGATGGCAGGCTTGGATATGTACAGATGAAAAGATGACTGTCTCCCAGAGACAGGATTTCATGGCTTCCAGATAGTGGAGGAGTAACTACAATGTGTTTTGGTTCCTTGAGAATTATTGCTTTCCAATTCTTTCTTCTAAGAAACTTGGAATTCAATTCTTTACTATAATTAGGAAGTAATAACATGTTTGTTATTTGTAATTCATACATGTGCATATATATATATATAGATATACACATTTCAAAGAGAGGTACTTTTGGCTTTTGTTACAGTTTTGGTTTGTTGGGGTTTTTTGTTTGAGTTTTTTTTTAAAGGATGAGAAAAGTGATGGGGAAAGAGAGAAGAAAATAAACGTGCTTCCACAGAAAAAGCAGTTGTTCACTGCTGCTATTAAAATTCAGGTCCATTGCCATGGAGAAATCAGTTGATCAAAGTGAAAATTTAGCTTAATTTTTTTAAACTGAAAATATACAGAAGAACTCTATGCATTAATAAACTGATATATTTAGTAAATTTTCATTTTGCTGTTTATACTTTACACTGAACCACTCTCTCTCCCCTCCTCTTGCAGTTACCTATTCCAAGAGCAATCACTATAATCTTGCTTGCTAAGCAAGATTCTTCTTTAAAATAAGATATCCCTAAATAGTGATTGCTCATCACTATTGATGACATTTTTAAACAGTCTGGAAATATAGAGAAGATCTATGAACAAAGTGGGAAGATTCACAAGAAAATGCTACTGGGTTTTAATGTCAATTAAGCATAGCTTGCCTGAGTAAACCGCAAGCATGTATTAAACAGCAGTATGAGTGCCCACAGTGCAGCGAAACAGTGCCAGCAGGTTGATACTGCATATCAGTCTTCAGCTGTTTCTGCCTCTTAGCTTCATTCACTGCAGCCTTTTTACTGATGGTTGAGCTGAAGGGATACATGCTGTGAAGGAGTACAGCAAATCTTTATAACCTTTTCTTCAAAGGGTGGATTTACAGACCCCTCAAGACAGTTACAAGCACATACAATGTTTCTTAATACATTAAGGCCTGTGTAATGGATTACCACAGTTTTGACTAATTTACCTTCTGACAAAACAATAACACATGGCTCTACTGTGCACAGCACCTGCTAGTTAAAAAAGTTCCTCAAAATGTGGTCTGCCACCCAACTCCAATGTAGAATCCACAAGTTTCTTCTCATCTCTGCAGTATGATTTTGAAAAGGATTTTCAGAAGTATTTGCATATGATGAATTGCATAGGACTGTGGCAAAGGAATCATAACGTCTGCATCCAAACTATCCAGCACACGTACCTAATAAATATCATAAACAAATACAGCAGGGCCACTAGCCTCTCTGTGATTCATACAAATGGATTTGCTAACTCAACCTGACAACTCTGCTGATTAGACAAATAAAGTGTCTTGGATAACACCGCTGTCGATAATTACATTTTCCAAATGGGACAGCTATATTTCAAGCTGAAAATGAATGTAGAATTGCTGCTAGAGATAATGAAAGAGCTTGTACAAGAGCTAACAAGAAAAAGCAGGTACTTTATGAAAGACTGGCTCTTTTCTAGTCCTTGTTTAGACTAGAGGTTTCTAGGGGATGCACACCTTAGTCAAGAGACACGTCAATGTGTAGGTCAAACTGCTGAGCCGGGCACAAGCTGCGGAGCTCTGCTGGGCGTATGAACTCTGGAGGTGGCAACACGGGCTAGCCAAGAGAGACACCAAACCTGCAAATGAATCCTCCTCTCTCCATCCCTCTGACCCACCCACCCACTTAAATTCCTCCCACCCCTGGGAAGCACAGTGTGCCCAAGAGACAGGACAAGGATGAAGGGCCAAGGCTGGAGACGCTCATTGCAGCAACCTCGCCGTGCATCGAGGGATGGGGGAGTGCATGGGCAGGGCAGTGAAGCAGCAGAAAAAGTCATGGACTTTATAAACACCTAGAAAAATAAAATGTACAGAAAAATTTTAGGAACTGCTGGGTTATAGGGTGCACTGAGATAAGGTGTGAACAGCCAGCCCCCATCAGAGAAACTCTTGGAACTCAAAGGAGAGAAGCCAAAATCTGTAATGTTTCTGATGCCTGCTTGAAATATTGAGGTGCAGCCAAAGAGAACTAGAAAGCACTCAAACTGCTCAAGGGAGAATACTAAGATGAAAGAAGATACCATTAAGATAATTTTGCATGCAGGAGATCTGTACAAGACAGCTCTTCCTCTAAAAGGTATTTATATATTTGTGATCTTTAAAATTAATTTGGATACTCTCATTGCTTTTGCAGAAAGCTTTCCAGAGAAAATTGAAATGGAAAAGGGTTTTTAGAATTAAGAATGATCTGAGATGATGTGACAATGTTCAAATGATACTGTAACATTTGAAGAGTGAATTAGTCTCATTACCAGCTTCTTCTTTTTTTCACTAGCACTGAATTTTTAAGAGAAATTTTGCAAAAAAATTATCAGAAATATCCGTTTATTTAATAGTGTCCTGTTATTTAAAAAGCTTTCATTGGCTATATAAAGAGTAAACTACTCAAGAACATGAAAACTAACAATTGTCAGTAGATTTTATATGATTTTAAAATTGAAAAAAAAATTATTGAGATGATTTCATGAATTCTCAGTTGTTCTAAAGAGTCTGTTTCAAACCAGTAATTAGCAAAATAATCAAAATCTACTGTGTTAGAGATTATTTTTCCCCAAAGCCCAAAATACTAAAATTGAGGCTACACATGTTTTGTGTTCTTTTGAACAGTAGGAAACAGCCATCAAAGAGCTGATGACTGCATATTAGAAACAGAGACTGATTGCTCTTCCCAACTAGCAGAATGAGCACAGAACTTGAATTTCCTTCTTATGTGCCATTTCAATATGATGCAAAACGCCAACTTGTACAAAAGAGATAAATATGTGCAGAGCTGGGAAGCGAAAGCTGTGCTTGTCAGTGCACCAGCAATGGCACGTCTTTGCCAAGGGAAAATCTGAACGTCTTACAGCTCCCCCTGCTGCAGCAAGAAGAAATGATTGGAAGGGGTATAATTAGTGTAATGAACTGGAGCAACTGAGGGTCTGTGTAGACGCTGGAACGGACTTGACACAGCTGTTTGATCAGCACTTGTACTTCTGCTCAAGATCAGGTAGCATCAGATACAGGAAGCCATACCACAGTCATGGAAGTCAATCAACTCGCCCTGTTTGAAGCAGCAGCTTGTTTTTGAAACTCCCAGGAATTTTAAAGAGTTCATTTCTGCCTTTTCTTACAGTGATTGACTACAACAAAGGTCAAGTTTTGTCACTTCAGAAAGATGCTGCTACTCTGGTGTTTTTCATGAAGCAACAGTTACTCTGTTTATTCAAGGACCAAGCATTTGCTCACCCTTTTGGTGTACTTTTTTTGTCTATGACAAAAACTAAAGAAAATATTGGCCAATGTGAAGTTCACTTTGAACTGGAGGAATACCAGGGAGGTTAAAAAAAATTAGCTTCGTAAAGAAATATAATCATGTAGCTACACTTTTAGCAAAAGATTAATCTCTTTAATCTAAGGACAGTAAGCACGAGTCAAATATGCTATTTCAATGAATGCTGGTCTTATATATATATATATATATGTATTTATATATATATATATGCACCTTGTGGGTCCATAGAGTGGCTCAGAGCAAGAAATTCTGGTTGTTGCAGAAACCTTTAAGACAACAAGAGTTCGGAGCAGTATTTCCTACACCTTGAGACCACACTGACAGGGGAGAAATAAGTGAAAGATGTTGATGCAGAAGTTCTTAATCAATAACTAGTGTTTAGCACTTACTAAGAAAAGCACAAAGGAATGTGCAGCACAGCAGAACAAGAGTATGAATAGCTACCTGAAATGTTTCCTGCTACCTGAAAGATTCCTATAATTAGTCAAAATTACTCTCTCTGAGCCTGAAAGCAGGCAGATCTAAATATTGGACCTGAAGCAATGCAGTGTTCAAGAACATGTCAGATATAATAGGTGAATGATGAGGCATTTATTTAGTCCAGAGGATTACCAGAGTCCAAACACCCACAGAGCACTGGCAACAGCACAGCGCAAAACATGCAGAACCTGGAATGTCAAAACAAAATGATATTTTTTAAAAAAAGAACCTTTGTGGAGCATAAACCACACAAGAAATGACACTGATAATAACTGGAAATTGAACATATGCCTAATGTTTTCATGCTGTAATTAAACAACTTAAGTGCTGGAGAGATGATAGCTAAAAGGAAAACATTTACATCAGTGGGTAGGGAATGTGGAGTCAGACTCCTTGAAAGGTAGACACAATTGTGAGAATCTTGGTCCTGCATATAGTGTGTTTTGCTTGCCACTTGTCTGTGTGAAGGAATTTTCTTGACAAACACAGTCTGAAGTGCAGACTTGGATCCCAAGCCAGCAGGAACGTCAGGCGTGGGAGGAACGTAGCTCAAAGGAAGCCAGTCCTGAAATAGCCAAGAATGGATGGAGATGGCAATTTCTATGGACACAGAGAAACAAGACTTATAAGTTGGATATTTATACCATGAGCCACCCCTTTTCCATCTTTGATTCTTATGGACTCAGTGAATGAAGAAAAAGAGATATAAAAGCCAGGAACTCAAACTTCAGTATTCAGGTTGTTGAACAGTAATGACAGCATTCAGCACAGACTCTCCTGAACCAACACGTTTCATGGAGGAGCTGAAGAATGTGGAGAGCAGACTGGATTTAGCTGACATGAACAACAAAAATGACTCTTTGTGACATTTCCACTACTGAGCAAGTTACAGAAACAATTTATGAATTAAAGGCAATCAGGAATCAGTTGGATTGATATTTTTTTGCCTCACAGGTGCCTCTCTCACCTAAATAAAAAGATTTCGAAATAGCACACATTGCTGGAGGAAAAAAAAGGAGCAGGTAAAGACCAACTAAAAACTAAACAGAGCTCTAAACTCTTGGGTGACAGACGTAATATATGGAGTTGTTTAGACCTAATTTCATCCTAATATTGCTTTCTCAATTTGTAACAAATGTAAGAATGTAGCAGCATGTTATAAGATCTGAAGAGATTCTGATTTCATAGTAAAATGAAGAAAAAAGGGGAAAATCAAATATGATACATTAAAAAAGAGAACTGGCAATAGGTACTTAAAATAGAACAAATCATAGAAAAGTCCATTAAATATGTCTGAGAACCAAGATAATGGGCTTAATATTTAAAAAGTGATTGAACAAAGAAGAAACATGCAAATTAAATGAACACTACCCTAAAAACCGATACAACTCCATAAATGATGGGAAAAGTGAATATTGTCAGTATTCCACATATTTAGAACGGAAGAATTGTCAGTTTATTTTCAGAAGGAATGATTTTTTGGTCCCTCAAAAAGTATTTTAATATTTACCTAGCATCTGCAGCGAGGGTGGCTCTGGATGATTATTGTTCCAGGAGACTCGGATCACAACGCGGCATGAGCTGCGGTGGCATTGCAGCAGGGCCTCCAGCCTGCTGAAGAATTACAAGTGACTGTCAGAGGTCATCTAGAAGACACCAGTTAACTTGCTGTATGCTGAAGAAACTGAAAGGCTTAGGTTCCTGCAATCCTTTCTGATCCAGAGTGCTTTCCAATTCAAAGCAGGAAACTTGCAGCGACTCATTTTCTGACATTATTTAACAGGCAGCCACCTCGAGACTTCAAGCAATGAAAAGCAACTCCTCAGGGCAGGAGCTAAAGATTTCACTATGTTAATACCACAACTCTTGAACATTCATTTTCTTCAAGCCAGCAGTCTTTAACGTACCTCTTTATCCGTATAAGTGTGTGCTCAGCATTTTCCAAAATGTCACCCGCACTTTGATATCGCTCCCCCTACCAAGTGTACCTTTCAAGTTTTATGTGTGCTGCTTTCTACTGGGCTCAGCAGATGACTTCAGATATCTATTTTCAGCTTAAAGGTTTACAAAATTCACACAAATACTTGGATAAGTTGTGCATTTACCCAAAAAATGGTAGCAACTGTACAAATTGCTTACAACTCAGATTGGAAAACTTTGCCTAGCAGGAACAGTTACCTTATTATTCTTAAGCAGTTATTATAAATAAGCAGTTATCACAATTAGAAAAAGAAGTAGGAGAAATGCTAACACTGCTAGATAGCAAGTAATTATCATGAACCCAAATGTTTAAATTTATATATATCAAGCAAGAGAATTCCTTAAAAGAGCCCTTAGTCAAGCTCAGCGGGATACAAAAATAAAGGCACAGAGCAAGAATTACTTGTGACAGTAAATCCACTGGGAAGACATGAGACAGGAAAGAGAAAAGCCACGAGTTTGTGATCCAGTTTCAGAAGTTTGAGCTGGAAAGGCAGGTTTTGTGATTGAAATCTGGTTTTAAGGACAGGCAAGGTCATCATCCAAAAAAAACCCGCAGACCTGTGGTTTTTTTCGATTTATATTGTTGGACTCATTGGCTTGCTGGGTTTATAAAACACCTACTACAAGGACTTTTATGAAAAGTGCACTTGTTTGAAAATAGGTGTGAATCATTTATGAAATCCAGCTGTGTATATGACAGGTACAATCTGCACCTCACCCCGCAGCAAACAGGCAGATTACAAGCAGCGGGCAGGGAAAGAGCAGTGGCCAAACACCATTAACTTGAAAAGACAGAAATAAGGTCAAGGTTAAACACTCTGAAAAATTTACTCCTGGACTCCACAGCTACAAAGGATGCAAGAAAATGTGCATCGAGACAGCAGTAAACTTAATCCTGATAAAAATGAATGACCAGATCAAAATAAAAATCAAGTCTGTTCATACATCACACAGGGAACAGCATGCCAACACTTGTAATTTAGCACAAAGAAAGAGGACTGGAAGCAAGTCTTCCTAAGGACTTGAAGCATTTACAGAAGCTGTGCCACCAGCATCTATATGCGTTAGACCTGAATCTATATGACATAGGCTGAACACCCAGAAAACCCAGGACCACAATATGCCATTTGTCTAGGTTTTGAAATTCTAACATCTTCTTTTGGATGGGCTGCATTTCACACAACGAAAGTATTAGCAGAAGCTTTAGCAGAGCCCTTTTACTCAGACCTCCTCTGCGAGACTCAGCAACATTTTACATATTATCACCCATGGTACAGACTGGTAGGGCCAATGATCACTCTTTCCATTAAGGACCTGTATTAACAACTTAGCTGCTAAATAATGGATTGCTTCAGCTTGTACACTTAGTCAGAGTCTCTCCATGCTGCTATCTGAGAGAGCTGGATCAGGTCCCAGTAGGAGTGGGAATCTGTCCACTAATTAGGCATAGAAAGATTTACTTCAGGAGAAATTCTATGTAAATGGCGTGTTTAAAGATTAAGGGTCCCTTTTAAAAGATCTGCATAAGTGACCTATAATCTTATGTGGCAACTTTTATACACTTTGGAGACAAGGGGAAAAAAAAGGGCTATCTTAAGGTGATATTTTGTACCATGTTTGCTGCCTTAGGTTGCAGTGACTGCCAAGCATTTTTTTTTTGTCACAGATGGTTACGCTTAAACAGACTTGCCTGCCAATGTGATTTGAACTTTACTTAAATTATAAGTCACCCCACCATCTATGTCAATTCCCACCATGACAAAAAAGGTTATTTAAGCTTTCAAGTGCATTGGTTTGAAAATTAAAATATCCAAGAGTGCAACAATAATGCAAATCTGCTCACCTGAGTCTAGAGAAAAGAAAAAGAAGGCAAGTGATTTGCAACTGCCTTCTCAGCTTGAAGAAATGTTTTCATCTGTGGGTCAAAACACAATAATAGCTACCTGGTCTTCCAGTGATTGTCATTCTGGAAGGCTGAAATATTTAACATGTAAATGAGTTTATTTGCAGATCACAAAGTGAAAACTCTATTATATAGCGAATATGAAGTACATAATAAGCAAAGAAGACAGAGTCATTACAGAGTTATTAGACTGAAGTATCCTAGGTGACCTGCACGTGCTTTGTGGAAAATTAGAGGATTTTGTAAATTTTCCTTGCAGTAAGTTTCTCAGATCCTTGCAAGGAAGCTTCAGTTGAGTATTTTCACTAGAGTTGAATCTAACAGAAATAAACACTCGCTATACTTGGCTAGAAACAAGATTTATAAGGGAATACTGGGGCTATGCAGGATGAAAATTTACCAGCTGGAGGGCTTTAATGATAGATGGGCAGGTCCAAGGCATAGCTGTCCTGCAGAGTTACTAAGTCACAGAGCAGGAACTGCTGTCCTGTGTGAAAAGAGTCGTAGTGAAACGACAAAAAGTTGGAAACAAGCATGAGTTGCTTGGAGAGACAGGGGCAAACTTGCTCCTCTGCCCTGCTTGGGTTGCCTTGTTAGCCCTTTCCTGGTCGCAGTTCTCGGCCAAATGCTTTGGGACACTTACCACAAAGGACAAGGTTGTGTTTTCTGCCCACAGAGTGAGGCTTCAGCGAGCCCTTCTCCCATTTTCAGGGCTCTCTGCTCCAGGACCAAAGAAAGATTCAGCCCCCCTTTTCTCCATGTCTTTGTGCTCACTGGTGCTCCCTGCTGAAACCTGCCGCAAAGCATGGGCGATCAGCATGGAGACTGTGCACAGGGAACACCAGCAGCTGCCACAGCTTTTCACAGATTTGTCTTTCATAACCTCAATTATTTTCATTTTTTCACAGCTTCTCTTGGTCACCAGGTACAGCCTTTCTGTTTAGTCTATTTCTGCTCCCTCTAGGCTCGACATTTCTAAGAAATTCCTTCTAAGAATTGAGAATCAGGATTTATTGTCATTCCTGACATGATCTCTAAAAAAAAAAAATCCCAGCAATTTTGAACTTTCTTCTGAGAGCATCAGTGGATGACGGTGCTTTATAAAAACTATCTAAAACTACACTTCTTGTGGGTCTAAAGACACAAAAATACTACCAAAATAAATACAAAGATTAATTACTAAATAAAGCATTCCCTATTTCCAGTTTGGCTTCCTCCTTTTTAAGAGCTGTACTTGTCCTTTTTTTTATCCCCTAGGTAGTTCTTGTAAAAAATTCCTAGCTTACACAGGCAGTAGATTTATTTTTTTTTTTAAACATTTTCTCTAGTGTTCATCCAGCTTCACTGAAAAATGACTGAGTATTGCCATAATGCTGTCCCATTTAATTTCCACAACAAAGCCTTGTTACTGCCTCCATACTTAATTTCATGTTCACAACCAAGCCTTCATATTCCTTTTTATTAAAAAAGTAGCACCATTTCCATGCTATTTTTCACCTCCAGAGGTGTTACTAGCTTGCTGTAATGACAGACCATGCTCCTGCTGTGTCTGCTGAAGAAATGATCCCAGTAGCCCAATGAAGCCATGCCACCTGTCCAGAAGCTCAGCATTCAGAGTGTTTCTGTATATAGCTGGGCTCTCCACTGCCCCAAAGTTAAGCAATAAAAGAAATAAAAGTTCCTAGAGAAAAAGAATCATTTTTCAAACACACGCAAAGAAGGCTATTATTTTCTAAGGTCTGCTTCTGTTCAGACAAAACTGTGGAAGTAAAGCTCACAGTTTTAGGTCCCAGTCCTGCTAGGAAAGCTACTAGTGGTGTAAATACATATTTACTGCTGCAGAAGTAGAGTTGGGGGGGAGGATGCACCCCAATCTCTCTTCCTAAATCTTGCCTCTTTTAGATGCCTGGAACACCCATGACTAGGATAACACCCTGTGATGATTCAGGCCAAGGAAATGAGAGAAGAAATTGAGAGAAATCATGGAGGACTTTGAAGTGTTTGTAAAATCAGAACTGTAAAGGTGGGGGAGAAAACCCAAGAATTTCTGTCACTTGTGTAAGGCACAAGCTAAAACCAAATGTTCTTGCATCCTATGTAGAGACATTAAAAAAAGCACAGCCCCAAAGGCAAGTGAAGAACCAAAAAACGCCCAAATGTCTGCATAGCATCTACATGAATTCTTCTCAAAATGTAGTAGGTCTGGCTGACTTCTGTTGTAGTAGCCCGAGTCACTTAGCATGGCTTTTGCTGGAAGTATTTTAACAATGGCAAACCTGGCCAAAGAGAAAATTAAGGAACTGGACAGTATAAAAAGCAATGACTACATGGCATCATAAATGATACTTCATTGTTACTGCACATTAAAGTGGCTGCACATAAATGATATTTAAGATCATTATAAAGCTATCACCATTAAAATGGGAGCTTTGTGTACTTACTGTTTACACCACAGAAGGCACCAAACCATTGCATCAGTTCAGCCCCAGTATTTAAAAGGTTATTTAAAAGGTTATTTAAAAGTGAGGGGCACCTCCACAACAAGAAGAGACATAGTCTGTGATTGGTTCTTTGGCACTCTGTCACTCTAAAAGCATTAGGACAACTATCTAAAATAATTAAAAGTATACTCTATTCACTTGTTTGATAATAGGAAAAAGATATTCTTACTCTTGAACTTTTTATTTCTTTGAGAAATCACAAATGAAAGAATTAATCTCAAGATATTTAACCTCAAAAAAGAAAGGGTGAGAAAAGTGGCTTTTGTAACGAGTTTTTGTTCAAGAAAATAAAAACAAAGAGAAATCTGCTAACAGTTTTCATTTCATTTTCAAGACGTGATTAATAGTTCTGAAATACACATTGCCGACTACTATTTCTGTGGAGATCTTTTCAAGGACTACCTCTGAAAAAGGTAGCAAAATTGGCTGATCACCCAGATACCAACCTATGCATATCAGCTACAAACCCAGGGTGGAATGCCTGAACTACTCTGTTATTGTGACCTTGCAGCCTGAAGAACTGGGTTCAGATCCATTCTCTACCACACATTCATTGAATGACTGCCAATAAGAAATCAAGTGCATGACTAGAGATCAGCTGACAGCACTGTCCTCACAGGGGTTCTGCCTTGGAAGGTTCTTCTAAAATTTTTGATACACTCTAACTGCTATTTGGCCTTCACTGCCAAATTCTCAAAATCTGTAAAACATTAACTAAGATAAGGAGAGCTGGAATGCTTGAAAGCAGCTGCACTGCTTCATTACCTCAAGGAGAAATGACTGAACAAACAGCTGAGAGAGAGATAATTTCCTTTTCCAACAAAGGAAACCTTTTTCTCATACAAAAAAAATGCCAAACCAAACAAAATTGAAACAGTAAAAACAAAACAAAACAAAAAAAACAAGGAAGAAGACTACAGCATGCTTCCAGGACAAGATCAACCACAAATGGAACTCATACAACATTCCTTATCTTTTTTGGCTCTCAGCGCTGTCATCATGAACTGTTATTACAAATATTAGTAAAACAAAATTTTATGGAACACCCCAGATCACACTTGCTGCTATCCACAGTTGTTTCTCATTAGAATTTATCAACAACCTTGTTACTGAGTTATATATTTGGAGTGGGAAAGTTACCAAAGGCAACACAAAAACATGTAAAAAGCACATCTGAAATTGAAGTCCATGCTTTGGTGTATTGCAACATGTGACATGCAGCAGGGCAGAAAAAGAACATCTAAAAAGAAATTGTGCTTCTGCAGTCTGAGTTTCCTACCCTTGGTAACCGTTTTACAGAAGTATGATGTTTATTTTGGGTTTCTGGCTTATTATTTTTTCCCCTAACACACCTGAAATGTTTTTTGATTTTTTTTTTTTTTTTTTACAGCATGAAGATGTTTGCCCTTTTTTTTTTATTGCTGTGCTGGGATTACATCTCTCCTCAGCAGATGCAAATCTGCATTTACAGATGGAGAGCACATGCTGAGAATTTCTTGGGTTTCTTACTTGAGGCCTTGACTGTATGAGAAAATATCCAACAGCTGTTGTTGGTGGCCACTACTTATTCACAGGCATTTAAACACACCAGCACATGAACTGCGAGGATGTTGAGTCTCATCTACGGAGAGATTGAATTATTTGTCAGACTTCTGCTCCCTGGGAGTTTTCACAGGGACACAGACCTTCTCTCTCATCTTTGCTAGAAACAAAAAAAAATTATTGTGAAAGTATAAGACTTTATACTACTGTACCTTTCTCTCTCTTTTCTTTTGCACAAAGGTCAGACACAACCCGTTAGATCAATTTGTTTTTCCCTCCTCAAACTGCAGTCATCCAGCCTTTGAGCAAGAAGGGTTATTAGTGAGAGCACTATTCAAAACAATATAAACTGTTGATTTAGAAATATCATTCACTTAAATACCCATGAGTGTTAAGTTTGATCAGATTGAAGAGATAGTTAGCTGAAAGCTTTACCCAAACTGCTTATGTGGCAACTAAAGAAAATCAAACTGCCTCATTAAGATCTGCTTTCTGAGAAAACATTTAAGGGTAGTACTTATGTCATGGCCTCTTCTTTTTCAGAGAATAATATTTACATGCAATAAAATTAGGAAAGATCTGATTATTCTCAAAAGCTTGTTATCAAGATGTTACTCTATTTTAAAAAAGGTGGAAACGCATCTGATGGACTTACTCCGACATGCCGAGGTTAAATTTGCAGTACTAGTGCTGTTGTGTTCCTGATAACTCAAGGATAACCAAAGTTTCTGGAGAAGGGAACAACCATTTTAATCCCAGGCTGCCTTGCGGAATTTGTGTACCACGGAAGTTGTCTCTTTTTCCTACCTAGATCAGTTAGTAACTCCATCCATACAAAGCAAGAATATGAATGACAGTTGACATCATTCTTCTGAACACCTGTGAGACAATGGGAAGCAGAATGATTAGAAAAAATACATTTTTGAAAGATTCCTTAGAGATAACCAGAAAATGAGTACTCCAGAGCTTCATCTGCATTATTAGCAACAACTGTAATCTAAACACTGAGTTAGGCAACTCATTAGTTTTTGCCTACTCATAGTCATATACTTCATTCTGCCTGATCTTTGGAATTTGTCACTAAATGAACAACTTTTTAAGATCAGAGACAATTGTGGCTAATAATCCTGGAGCCTCAAGTCCATTTAGAAACCTTCCCAGGATAAATGAAATAATTTGCTTCATCTGAAATGCAAACAGGCTTTTCATTTACTGAGTTGTGCCTATGAGACATTCATCAGATAATACCTCAAACTGTATTTGTAATACAGAAGTTCAAAACAGAAAGTAATTTTCTTAGTGGTATTATCATTCATGATACTTCAAAACAAAGCAGCTATCAGAACTCAAGTGTATATTATTATCTGTTCAGCTTGGTGGGAATGTAACACATCTTCCTCCTGCTCAGCAAACTCAGTATAGCCAACATGTGCACCCTTCCACCTGTCCCAAGTCACATACAGAAGCCAGAGAAGAATTTCAGAGACAAGAGGCCAAATTCAAATGGCTGGATCCACTCTGTATTCATATAAAACCATAACTATTAAGCTTTAATTACAAGTTAATTACAAGCCAATATTTGCATCATATTTGACACAATGCTCTGGATACTTCAGGAGCATGAGTGTATTGATCTTCTGTATTCACAAGAGGTAAGGGCAGTATTCCCATTTCTAACATAAGGAGAAACACTGTTAACAGCAGGTATCTTCTTATACTTGAGATCAGAGAGCTGAGTGACCACACAGAGACTAGCCTGATTCTCTGTGCCGTGGCAAGGGGAACACGAACATGCAGATTCAGGAGCTCTGCGAGGCACTGATACCTGCTGAAGCTAATGAAGACTTCTGTTTCTCAGGAAAATCCACATATTCGATGTCTTTCAAAGGCTTAAATACAAAGAGCTGGCTTGCAAGAATACCTGGCAAATGCCTTTTTAGGAACAGCTTATTTGCAGCCTGTGTCAAATTTAAAGATACCGGGAGACAGGTTTTGCATTATCTACTTGACAGTGGTACAAAACAACAGAGGTATCAAGTGACAAAGATACTTTTTTGATTACAACACTATTTGGCTACTAGAAAAAGGGCAAATGTTGTCTTTTAGAAAGAGACATATAAATAAAGACACAGCAAGAGAAAGCCAGAAAACACTTTTAAGACAGCTAAGGACTCCCCACTACAACAGTGTGTACCTTCTTCCAGAGAGGAGTGACCTGTGAACGAGAGCATTGTCATACCAGAACACTTTAATGGTATCCACATGTGCGCTTGCAAAACACAATGACAAAATTATGCACATTTTTACCACAGAGCCTCAAAAACAATAAAAGTTATCACCATGACAGCCATTTGTAATAAAGAATTTTTACTAAACTGTGCAGGACCACGTAGAAAATTATAACATGCAAGTGATGCAAGTTTGTGTTGACTCTTTTCTCACAGAGAGATGGTGTTGATTGCAGTTTCCTTTAAAGTATTGGATTTGGATCATATCTAGCCTTGTCCAGATAACTGACCTTCAGTTGTTACACTTTACCTGGTTTAAGCACAATAAAAGGACTGGAATTCAGGTGCCAGCCACACTTCAGTAACAATTAAAGCACATTAATTAATGCTCAAACCACGTTTCAATAAAGTTCTACGTATTTTTCAGGAAGTAAATGAGCATTCCTTGCAAGCTTCTTCCCTCATTAGCTTCGAAGTAAAAGGTCATACACATTCATTTATGCCACAATTATTTTTGATCCTCTAAGTGCACTGCTGCAGGTCCCCTTTCCATGGCACTAAACTGTACAGCACGAGACAGTTGGAGAATTCAGAGCAAAAAGCACTCTCAAGTGCTCTTTTGATTTCTTACTGTGGCTACCTCTCTAAGAGAGCATGAGAGTCCCTGACTTAATTCTGACACACCTGGGGGTTTTGGCTAGATTTTCACTTTACCTCTTCTGCCAGAGGATCCCAGTATGCACAGATAAACCTAAAGGACAACACAGCAAGGGCTGCAGCAAACAAGTAATGACATGTGGATTCTGGAGAGAGGGCAATGCAGCAGTCAGGGAGGACTCTCTGCCACCTTATACAATTTAGCCAGATTATAAGCAATTACTTAACACTGAGCAAAGAAGAAAGAAGAGTTGTAGGAAGGCTATTTAGCTGGAAAATTACACTAACTTGCAAACAGGGACTAATATCCTGTTTATAGAATTAACAAAAACTGCTGAATATTTTCCTTATAGCGTACTGTTATGTTTTTTTTATTTCTTAATCATAGGATTAAGAGTTAATATGGTATTTTGGACCTCTGGCCACTTCCTGACATGTGGTGGTGCTGCTGTTTAAAGCAAGTCAGATAGGCTTCTCTAAAGATCAATCTGACATTTCATTCCTTTAAAAAAATGCACAGTCATCTTAGAAACAATAAAAAGCAATCTCCCCAGTCTCGTATTAATATTTTTCCTCTAATAAAAATAATGCACAAGTGTTTATTGTTCTAGACATATTTTTCCTTTTATAATAAATTACTCTATGTGTATGGTATTCCATTAATTTAAAGAAAGTTACCTCTCAGCAGCAGAGAGAAATTTACCTATGCAGCTGAACACTTATGTAACTACCTTACTTGTGGTCACATGATATCTATTGCTTTTAGTTCACCTCTAGACACTGGAAAAATTTTTAAAAAGTTCAGGAAATTAATGGTCTTTTGGTTAAAAGTTTTCCTTTACACCCACAGAAGAGAGCTGATAAAATGTCCTGATGTGCTATTGTAGTTCAATTTTTTGCTGTTTACTGCAGTTGTGTTTTACATATGGGCATATTTCATTTCGTTCCAAGCTGTGCAGAAAGGAAACTTGTCATGGCATCCCTTTCAAACCTGATGAGAGCTACGCAAATGCTGGCCTCCGTTCACGGCCACATCTGATGCTCCTGGCAGCGTGCAAAGGAAATGACACACATGGTGGAAGAAGGGAGGAGCACAAGTGAAGGCCAGCTTCTGAGACATCACAGCACTATAAAAAGAGTTGTTTTAGAAGTCTCCTGTGTAGTAGTAGTAGTAATAATAATAATAATAATAATAATAATAATAATAACTAATGGTTGGATTTTTTTTTCAGAAACTGGTGCTGTTAGGGGAATCAGATGAGCTCAATTCCAGTTTCTAGCAAGTTAACTGACAGAACATGTTTGAGAACACTCAGTGCTGTGGAGCTGACACTCCTTTCTACCAATGACAAAGAGCAGAAAGGTCAGTGGAAAACAGCTCACCTGGAAATAGTACTTTCACAGGCTTATTGGTGTCCATAATAACAAGAAACAGGCTTCACACACAAATGCAAAACATGCAGTTTTACATGACTTCTATTTGAAGCATAAAACCTGTTCAGAGCAAAAAAAAAGGGGAAAAAAACTTTCTAACAGTCAAGATCTAGATGACTGTGGGATAGTTTTCAAAGGGAAATGAAAATGTCATCACCTGACATTTCTGAAGCTGAGCTTTCAACTCCTGAGACAGAGTGCCGGCAGGAGTGTTAAATAGAAGAGCTGGTCACAGACCAGTACACTCTCCATATGTTTCCCTGGGGCAATTAGTGTCACTTCCCCTATGAAGGGGCTCACTGTGCTTACCAGTGAATATGTTAAGCCTGGTCACTCTGAAAATAAACACTACAAAGTCACTGACAGGACCTTTAGATTGAAAAATGAATCCTTCTAACTTACATGTTCTCAAAAAAAAAAAAGCATTTAATTGAATAGTCCTTTGAAAGAAAGTTCTCTGCACTCCCTTGTGACAATCCTAGAGAAGAGAACCAGAACATATTCAACCAAAAACCTGTCTCAAGGCAGCTTTTGGGCTGCCTAATCTATCCCCTCCTTTCCTGTCGCACAGCTGGTTTCTTGATGCAGGGGCAGAAGGTTTCCCCTTCCTGCAAACACACAGGCACCGTGCCACAGAGGCCTCCCTGAGGAATCTGAAAGCACCAACCCAACACTGAGGTGCCCCAGCCAGCGGGATGCCAGGAATTGCCCCTTCCTCACTGCAACCCCCAGAGTGCCTGAGGACCACACCAGGCTGCTTGGGGGAGCTGTTAGCCAGTGCTAGTACATGGCTTCAAAGGTCTTAAAATTCTCAGCAATCCACAGAACTATTTAAAATTATTTTTATTTAGAAATCCCTCTGTGACTTATGAAAAACATCACCTCTGAGGAGCTGTGTAGATGTCAACACTAACAGAATGTTAGCAAGGGGAACTGGAGCTGAAGGCCTCTCCCACACAGGAGTAATCAGAACAAACTCCTTCCCCTTTCACTCCCTCCTGAGATGCAAACAGTGGGGGAAAGAGAGCTATTTCCTCCTTTAAAGCCTGATACTGATGATTGGGTTGCTCCCCTTTGAGGAGGAGGGAAGCAGCAGTGAAGCCAGGTTGGGCTTCTTTCCAAGTGCACCATCCTGGGCCTGTCCTCAGCAAATTGACGGCATCGCTTCTGCAAAAGCTGGGACTGGCCCGGCTTTGTCCAGGGGCAATAGCAGGAGGGAGCAGCTGGGATGCACATGGATGTCTGGCACATCAAACCACCCTGCAGCATGGCACTGTCAGCACCTGGTGGCCACTGACCGAGGCCAGCAGTGCCAGAAAGCTCTGTGGCTGGATCTTCCAGGTGGGGAGGGATTCCTGAATAAAAGTCCTTGTTAAAGGAACAAAAAGGCAAAAAAGCTTTAGCTTTCACTTTAACAAGTCATCTGCAGGAATGGAATGAAGCCACTCCAAGGAAGAAATCTAATTTAAACTTCAAAGCCATTACTACCCATCTGTGGGAAGCTCAGGGATGCTGACCACTTCTAAGCAAGTGGGACTGACCAAGAGCTGTGAGTACTGTGTGTCCTTCACGAGATTTGTAGAATTAAGTTGTTGTTCAGGCAGTAGTTTGCTAGGCTTTTTTTTTTTTTTTATCTCTGAGTAGCAAGATCTTAATGCAATATCTGTTTACTACAATTCTCCAAGAGCCAAGATGTTTCTTGGCTTTCATCCAAACCATTTAGTTCAGATATATATTAGAAAAAGCTGTCACATCAGCAGCTAAGGTTGATATTAAGAGAGACAATGAGAGGATTAAGAGGTGGAAAGCTTTAGAAGGCAAGCTACTGAATATTTCACGAGAAATGAAGGAGAGAATGCCACTGATGCAAGGGGAAGGTCAGAAAGCTTAAACATCTCAGGGACACTTAAGAAATAACAAAATAGCCCTTAGGCCTTCCAGATGTTGCTATGCAGCTTTTAGGATCCTGATATTTCAATCTGATTTTCCTACCAAGGCTTCACTAAATGTGCATCAGTGACATACAGCACTTGCCAAGGGAATTTGCAGGGATGCGTCTACAGCATCGCAGGAAGGATGTGACATTTGAGGGTGCCTTTGAGGGCTGATACTTTGTCATTTTATTGATCATTTTTATTAACACCTGAATGCTGCTGATGTGGATGGAGTTTCACATTTCCAATTGCGAGTGTCTGGTGAGATCCAAAATGGGAAGAGATTTCACAAAGATGGACTTGTCAGAGTTACCTTTTCCTATCTCATCCTCTAATGACAAGTTTTAACAGGTCTTTTCCCTTAAGTCTCACCACCATCAAGACCATGTAGTCTGGGGGAAAATGTGGACAGTAGAAGAATTTTACAAGGCATTACATTTATTTCTTAGGAAAGGGACAAAGCAGAGATAAGCCCAGGTGTTTTCTGTAGACTTGTCAGTGACAAGAGGCAAGGCACAGCAGGAAACTCTCTTCAGTTTCTCCATTCTACACTACAATAGTCTCACTTATGAACTTCAAGACACAGCCTGTCAAGGGGAAACTCAAAGAACACTAGCTTCTTCCAAAGCAGAGAGGTATTTAAGTAAAACATTACTTACACTGTCCTTTACTTCACAAGTACATCTAAAATGAATCTTGTTTCCCTCCCCTGCCTCCAGCCTACCAGGAAGGCATTAAGAAGCTTGGACAATTTTTTCAATCTTTGAGCTCATGGAGCACACGGATGAATTAACACCTTGTCAACATACTGTTTCTGTTTACCATGTTTTCATGGCACGTTTTACTTAATGACTTTCTGGAAATACTCAGTTATAAGAAATTTCTCTCCCACCTCCTGTTTAAGTACAGACACTCTACTGTGAAAGTTAATAATGCTCACTACTTTCTTTTATCTTGACATGGTATTTCAGTCTTGCATCCAGGCACCTTGCACTTTCAAAGTGCTTGAAATATAAAGAGTAAATTTCTAGATTTTGTGACTTAAAAAAAATTGTTTTATTTCTTGAAGAAGATAACTTGTTTTATGATTAAAAAGAAAATGGATATAATTAAATTGGAAACTATTTTTGTTGTTTTTTAACTTACACTAAGAATTATTTTTAAATTCCTATTGCCCCCTGTACTGCTACCGAGCTATTGTGCTCTCATGTTACAAAGTAACTTCAGCTAGTAACTTGCACACTGTGCAATTCTTCATGTATTCTTGGCAGTTATGTTAAAGAATTCATCTCACATAATAACAAAATGAAAAACAATAAATTGGCATGCACAGCAGAGGAGTTTTAGAGGTGTATGCTCTTTGGTCATTGGAGATAGGAAACACACGTTAGACAGAACTGCTTCTTTGAGGAACTGTGCTAAAAGGGTAAATTAAGTCAACATTAACTAGCAACTAACAACTGTGTCTCCTGTACATGAGTTGAAATGACTGGTGGCTGCTTCTTAGTGAAACAATCGCAAGAGATTATAAATAAACCTTAATTTCCTACACATACACAATAAACAGGAACACAGAAATCAAGATATGAGGCTCAGAGACTTCAACCTGCATCTCCACCATGCCAAGGTAGATGATACCTTCCCAGATTTATTGCTGATAATTACTGTAATTTCAACCAATCAGACAAATCATAATAACATTGCAACAGTTACTTTTCTAAGCTCTATTTTCCTATGAAATGCAGAGAATGTCTCTGGTGTTTTCTTGAGATGAAGTAGCCACAGATACCAGTCACTGCTCAAATAGCAAAGGAAATGCAATCATGGAGGTTGTGACCCAATAAAATCTTTTTTCTCATTAGGAAACAAGGAAAAAAAACCCCAAACCTGAAACCCAACACCTCTGAATTACATTACTTCATTCAGATCATTACCATTTCCTGTACCACTTTTGTAAGGCATAGCTGATTTTGTCAAAGCTTTTACCAACCAGCTGACAGTTAATATTTTCCTCACTCCGATGGTCACTGCAGATTCCACAAGTATGAAAAATATATCATCCTTAAAAACATAATAATTGATAGGCATTATTTAACATCTCTGCAGTCACTAAGGAAGTAATGAGTAGAGCTAAGATGAATAAATATGAATGTTATTGAGAATTAGAAGTAATTACCAGCACTAAATAACTGTGCCATGTTAATGAACAGGAGTAGTATCCTCAGTTTTAAATATACTGAGTCAGATAAAAGCTGTTTTTTGTGGTGATTCAAACACGTAGTTGTGAAGGGTTCTGTTAAGGATTTCTAAACAGCAAAATGCAGACCAAGGCATCTAATCCGCTATCTCAAACTACATTTTAAACTTTCTTTTTATATTGCGCTCTGTACATCCATTTACAACCCTTTAAGTAGTGCTGCAATTACCAGGGCTGTTCTCTACCAAGTTGTAAGGCTAATATATATTTTTTGGATCTAGTACAACACCCCTTTTGTGACAGTGTGACAGAATGATCTATGAAGAGCTGGATCCATGCAGACTTGTGGTATGGTAATTAGAGAGATCTAACCATGTTTCATACCTGCGTAGTTTCATTCCTAGGGCATCTATCCCTGTTTTACCAGTATAATGAGATTTAAACCCAAGTCTTATCTTCCAAGTGCACATAAGGATCAGTTCATCCCACATTCAGCAACAGCAGGTGACAGGAGGATCGAAGCCAGATTAACAGACGGACTTCACAGAGCAAGGATTTAACTTGACTGTGTTAAATACACCTGTGGCATAAGTCACACCAATAGCAGTTAATTCCCACTGCAGTCTGTGACAGTGGTAAAATGCTCCTCATATTGCTCTAGCTATAGAATTTTTCATATTTCTCACTGGGACACTAATTTTCCCAGTTGTATGACAGGACTATGAGAATGCAGGCTACGGTTTGATGCTCAGTCCTGTACATCAAAGTCAGTTCTTCTGGCTGCATGTTATTCAGCTTTTAAGAAGGAGTAATAAAAATTGACTCTATGACAAGCTAAAACATTTGTTTGCTTATAGCTGTTAGAAATTGCTGCACTACATAAGTAAAAAGGGGGTGACAGCACAAGACACTCCCAATAGCTTTATTGTTTTAGCTGAGAAATGGTATCCACATGCTCTGCCTCCAAGGGATCATGTTAGAGGGAGCAGATTCATCAGGTCCTGCCCTGCCTAGATCATCTTGTCTTCATAAACACCATCCCAAATCTGTGCAGGGGAAGCAATATATATGAATTTCCAGAAGAGGGGGAGGCTTAAAGGATTCTGCATTCAAAATTGTTTCAAGTTGCAGCTACCACAGTTCCTACATCACTGCTGGCAGAAAGGCAAGAAAAACATACAGAAGATTCTGGATGTGGCTTTAAGCTACATCAAGAGGATCATGGGGTGTGTGTTTTGTCTTTGCAAGCCAGAGTTGCTCTATTGTGGACCAGGAGTGATGGATTAGAATGGCTCCAAGAGCTGTCAGCCAGTATCTATACTGCAGCAAGATCAGACAGCAGCAACCTCTCTGGAATGTTGTGACAATTTCTGGCTGCTTCCATGAGAACTGCAGGTCATGGTGCCATTAAAGGTTTTAAAGTAGAAACCTGAAGTTTAAATAAAAAAAGGCACCCAGACTGCATAATCTTCTGCAGAATAGGAAGAAAGCATTCAGAAGATAAAGCGCTGACAGTTTCTTGGAGATTTTGCACATTGGTCTAGTTTCTTGGGCACTCTGATGCCACTGTATTTTCTTGTTACACTGGAACAGCTGCATTCAGGTGAACTGAGAAGAAGGCCAGTGTCTCAGTTATCAGTGAGGGTGACTAAGCAGGTCACTCGGTTACACCCTGGGACCTGTATTTGAGTTCAATGGTTAAAATGAAATCTAGGCAATCCACAGGCTTATAGCTCCTCTAACTTCACTCTGCATTGAAGACACCCATTATCCCATGAAAATAAGGCACTCAATAGGTACCAAATCAGTCGCATTGTGAAGCATAATGAAGTTGCTGAAATTCTAGAAGAACACTGTTTGTACCATAGGAAATGTTCTGAGAAGAATGTTAGAAGTTCAGTTATTACAATCTCAGCAACAAGAAATGTACTTCTTAGGAATTACAGTCAGGTATGAAAGTCATGACTTTGGGAACTAGATGACCATTTAAAGCAGTGATTAGCTTTCCAGTCCACTTACCTGAATGCTGGCATTCTTTCTTAAAAGTTGCACCAGTAAGAGGAAGGAAACCACAATTGCTAGTCGTGCTGGTCACTCGATACATGTTATGAAAAGGACTATGAGACTTGAGCCTGTGGTGACATTTTAGGGGGCTTGAAATGCTTGTGGTCATGGAAGGAACAAAGCTGTAGACTGTTATCTACACCCAGAAACCCAGAGGGAGTGCAGACCAGTGTGGGGACTCTGCTTGAGACACAGCCATGCTGCACAAATACTGGAGCACAAATCTGCTCCTGGAACTGGCAAACTGAGGAGTACGTGCCATTGAAAGGTAAGAGTTTTACACAGTGCAGTTCTGGGGAGACAAATCATGATAAAGCATTCATGCCTTCTCCCAGCATGAAGAGAGTTACTTGTGCCCTCAGGAGTCGTAAATGTAAGAAGAACAAACGTGCTTAAGCACAAGAGCAGCAGGATGGGACTGGTGGTGCTGTTACGCACAGGCAGACATGGGCTTATCAAGAGCTGTAGCTGGTTGCAATAAAAAACTGAACTAAAGCACACCTCCAAGTCAGAAGGTGTAAAGTGCACAGTCCTGCTGTGCTAAATACCTCACCAGGTGCCAGTAGGCTTACTTCAAAACATGACAGATATTTGAATAAAAGATCTGTTAACTTGCTCACGTTAGACATCCCTGTAGGTCTTAGCCCAATTCCACTGCACATAGATTTATACAAACTGCCTTTACACCATTACCTTGGACAAATAGGAGATAATGAATTTCTGTAAGGGAGGAATATCTTCTAAAGTTAGGTCAGTCAGCAGCGATGACTCCGGAGAGGCATCCTCTCCTGCACTGCTTGCTGTGGCTGGAACCAGAGTGCTGACCCAAGTTCCTGTGTGGATACATGCCTTCAGTGCCAGGCTGATGGCAGGTGTCTTTTGAGACTTACACTGCTCAGAGGCTCCAGGACAGAATATAGAAAACATTGACTGGAATCTGTGACTGACTCAAAATGCTGAAAATCCCAGAGTACGTTCTCAAAATTCCTGCCAAAGATCATCTTTTCTACTGAACTGCAGCAGCACCCACACTGATAACAGGTCAAACTGTAACCTTCCTGCCTTTCCACCAGGCAAGAAATAGGATGCAGAATTGTGTAGCCAGGCTCTTCCCATGAGACAAAAGTAACAGAAGAAATGTTGCTCAAATAATGGTCAGGGGCAGGGTTCAGCTGTGCACCTTGCTCATCTATGGATATTAAAAGTGGTTACAAAACTAAGGTGTTGAGAATCAGTCAAGAAACACTAAACACTAAGTTACTGCCTCTGATTTCAAGTCCTGAGTTACAACATGGTGGTTGTACAGATCGTGGTGTACTGGTCACAACAGGAATGGTCACTATTTTCTTCTCCCTCTCCCTAGCCTTTTTTCTTGAGAGAGGTTTTTCCATATGTTTTATGTTGCTTTCAATATTACCTAGCACTTGTCTCATCTCTACTCCAAAAAGATACCACAGCAGCACAGCAGGCATTTTCAGATACACAAAACCTGAAGTTAAATGCTGGTGTTGGCATATCTACTTAAACAAAGATGTCTTAGTGATGAATAAAGATAAATGGTAAATGTTAGACAAGCCGAAACAAATGAGCAACTGGATATTAAACACATCAGAAGATTAAATTTTTCAACAGTTTTCAACAGTGGTTTACAAAATCTTAGAGATTAACATTATACTTAGATGGCAAAATTGAACCAAAAGAATTAAGTTTCCTAGGCAGATGAGAAGCTGGTGCCAAAGAAGAAAAAGAATATGGATTTTCCAGCTCAAGTTGTTCAGCTTTTTGTTCCCAACCCAACTAAGATTTACTACCTGCTTTCTCCTTTCCAATAACTTTCTATGTTATCTGATTTCAATCAACTTGAAGCAACAAGTAATCTTCAGCTGCCCTCTCAAATATTTTACAACTACTCCACCAGTGAAAAATACATATAAAAATCATTCAAGGAAATGGAGGCTTCATTGTACAGCCAGTCACCATCATCTTCCTCAGGATGTTTTTAAGATGAGTCCAACTTCTTTTTTTCCTTTTCTTGCTAAAACTGTTTCATTTATAACCAGCTAAGGTCTGGATGTTTACTCTTTCTCCTTAAAGAAAAGCAATTGATACTACCAGGGGAAGAACAAAGATCTTTCCTCTGAAATGGTGATTTACTGTTTAAGGTTATGAAATGTAAAAGGAAAAGTAGTCTGATCTTTTGCTAACAGAGTTCTGCTGTTTGAAGTCTATCTTACACCTTATTGATCAGGCTGGTAGCATTGTAGATTGCCTAAAATATCCCTTCAGATAATCCTACTTTCACTCACCTGTAACTTGTTTAAACTGTTATAATTTGGTCTGAGTTTTTAATTTTTTTTCTTCTACTATGTCAGGTGTCTGCATCAAGCTGAAACTTTTTGAACCATTTTAGCCAGTATCTCTATAATTTCTGCAAATGAGATAAGGATGTGTGTGGGGAAGTTTAATTTATGTTGCATATTCAGATGACAACTCCTTTGACTAAGCTTTCCATGCTTTAAAGTAGGGAATAGAAGTCTGACAGGAGAGGGAGGGCATCCTATGAGAATTATACAATGATTCATTCCTCCAAATGAAAATTTGAGCCATTGGGCCAAGTTACAAATATTCCAAAAAATTGCAGCCTGCATATCTGTTAGTGATTAACAGCTAAAATTCTACATTCAGTGAATAAATTCATGCTTCTCATGGGTTTTTAGTGATATCCAGATTGCCTATATAATGCTCTCAAAGAACTGCTAAGAACTCATCTGTGTTCTGAAAATTTTTGCATGTGAGCCAGTAGGGCATGTGCAAGCCCCAAACTACATATACATTACAGGGCTTCAGGAAAAACACTGGCTGTTGTGAGCAGAAGTGAGACTTGGCAATAGCAGGACTGGGGTAGGAGGTAGGGAGTGAACCTCAGAGCTGTACACCCCTTGTGGATATGGGAAACAGGACACCAAAGCAAGGAGGAAAGGGAAATCACACTGGAAAGCCACTCTTCTCATAAGAGACCTATAAATTCTTCAATCTAAAGATGTTGGGTTTTATGGGCATAACGTCATTTTATGTGAAATTGCAAAGTGCACAACAAGAGGGAAGATGTGTCTCAGGGGAAGAACCCAGAGCTGGGCAGCCTACACAAGACAGAGTGTGGGCCAAGAGCAAGGCCTGAATCAGACAAGAGGCAAACATGACAGGATAGAGGATGAAACAAAGGAAAACTGGAGGAGTGTTCAGGTGTCACGGATCTCTGTGTCCTAGGGGACACGCTATCTGTAATTTAGCTGCTTCTCAGATCTTGTGTCATAGCCTAATCTGGCTGACCACTGTTCCACTCTACAGCAGAGAAAGCCAAAGCCTTGTGTTCTTCTGAACTCAGAGCCTAAGTCCAGGCATTGCAACATCCCCACCATGTTTTGTGACCCTACCAGAAGATATTCTGTGCCTCTCAGAGAGGACTTTTTCTTTAACAGAGTCAAGGCTTCATCAGTAAAGGATATAGACAAGTCATATTCTCCAACCTGTGACAGGTTTTATTTGGAAATTGTGAGAGCAAGGCTGTGTTTAGGTTCTGGCAGCCTGGACTTAGGTTACTCAGGCTCAGTTGGGATCTATGGCCTCTAACTGTTTTGCCATTTTTTCAACTCCTGTTCCTGAAGAAAACTTTCTCATCTCTTCCTCTTGCTTCAATAGGAGGAGTAAGTGACTTGGGTCTTGTTGCCAGTCCATTATACCTCCCTGTGATCTGCTTCCAGGTAGCAGTGAAGACTTGCTGGCTGCTCTTTTCTCTCTACCTGTGCCATATCACTAGCAGTGGTTTCTATGAGCAGGCTGCACATGAAAGAAGACATAACTGCAATAAATATAAAATGACACACCAACATGTTCTTCCAGTTATTATATCAGGAACTGTGAGGAAAAACCTGTGAGATGGAAGCTGCAATAGAAAGGCAGGCCCATTTGAGAGAGAAGTGTGGAAAAGGCTAGAGGTGATGGCCCACAAGGTTTGTGAGATGAAAGGGTAATTTGTAAGCTTTTCTGGAACTTATTTCTGGGGGGTCTACAGTGTCTACAGTTCCTGAGAGCTCTGTGTCAGCTGTTAGCAAATATCCCAGTCATTACGCCTTTTTTTCTAGTGCACAAAAAAGCTGACGTAACTTTTAATATAGTAGCTCAGAGGTGGGGAAACTGATCATAAGTTTGGATAATTAATATTTGTTTTTAATATGGCAGAATGCAGAACACCTGCCTCCATATTTAATTTGCTACCTGGGGTGGATGGATTGATTTTTTTTTTTAGAAAAATGCTAAAATACTACTAAATTTGTGACATGACCTACAACAAGGCTAAGAATGACAGTGTTAGACCTGCTGTTCAATTGACTCCCTTCCTGCCCACCCATGTGTAATAAAAAGCTATTAGGCTTTGTAACTATGTAACTAAATGCTCTTTTGCTTCCCAACAAACCTTTACTCCATGCACTCTCCAGGCTGGACGGTTCTCACTGTGAATATGAGGATGAAGTACTACTGCCCATCGGCATGGAGTCTGGTCCCTGGCCGGTAACGTCAGCAGAGTCCTGACGTAAGTGCCTCGGAGTCCACGCACGCCTGTGCTGACGGACTGCGGATCAGCGCGCGCCAACGCGTGGCAGAGAGCTCGTCTTTTCTGCGCTCTGTTATCGTCAGTGTAGGTGAGCTTAGGAAGATAAACTGGTCTGCAGTACAGCAACTGCTGCCAACAGGTGAGTTGTACATAAAAAGGCAACAGCTAACTGGAAGGTGGGACAGGTAAGGCAGCATGAACTCATAGTGTCCCACATTACAGAGTCCTAACACCAGCAAAAGACAACAAGACACCCTGGGACCTCTGCCTGGTTCAGGTCAGAACCAAATTTCTTCCCTCCTTCCCTGCTTAGTGCTTTTTCAGTCAATTTTATCATAGGTTCATTTCCTTAACCCAAGCAGTATGCAGCTGAAATATATGGCATACTCTGGCACTGCTCTCAGAGCAGGTGGATTCAAACACATTCATATTCACACCAAACTATAAACTGCTTGTGCCTATCACCAGGATGAGGGGGGAATAATCATACAAAAGACTGATTGACTGAGCCTTGCTGTTCAGCACTCATAGAACAAGCCCAATGTGCTATTTTGCATCATAAAACTTACGGAGAATTGAATGCATCCACACAATAATGAGCCATTATGGCTCATTAGAGGCTCAGCTTGCAAAGTCCAAAGTGTACAAACAGATGCATATAGGAGAAATCTGAACTAAGCACTGTACCCTGCCCTCTGTCTGCACCAACTCTTTACACGTATCTGGTAAATGATTTATAAACCTAAAGATAGCAAAGTATAAAACCATATCGCTGTCTTCACTTTACAAAGGAAACTCTTCCTGAATAATTTGCCATGTCTCTGAAAATGTTTCAAATTTTGGTGTCTGCTCTGCTGTTTACAGGTAAGTGCCTGGCATCCTGTCTCATGTAATTCAGGCTTGTTAAACAGTCAGCTGGCAAAAACCCTGTTGCCACCAGAACAGCACTGATGGAAGAGAATTAACTGGAAATCACTGCAGCAGGGACATGCAGGAGAGTGGGTGAGCACAAGATTGCATGGCAAATTCTGTGAAATACAGTTTGATTCTGCTCCTCGTGACTACTTTTGAGTCTTTTACTGCTCATGAATAAGGAGGAAGGATGCGCTTCTGACTGAAAAGCATTCTTACAGGATGATTTTCTGAACTGTTAAAATTGTAAAAAGAGATTGATACTGTTTCTATGAAATCTTCCCTAAATATTATTCTTATCTCAACATTTATTTTTTGTCGGAAAAAATGTCACATTCATTTATAAGGGCCCAAAATAAGTGATTTCTGGAATGCCTGACTTGAGTTTCTTTAGGAGACGGATTGTTTTAAAGCTCTCAGGCTGTCTGAACACTGATCCTTCACAGCACTGTGTAACCAGGGCACCTACAATCAAGACTCAACTTGTAAAACTTGGACCAGAGGGAAAATGATGGGGCAGAGTTACCACACGCTCTTCCCAAAGCAGCACACACTGGTACAGTCAATGATCAGTGATGCACATGCTGCAAGATTGATTTGTTTCTCACAAAATTAAAATGAACCAGGCGGGCAGTAAGTGACAGCTGACTTGCCAAGTGATTGCCTGCATCTTGACAAGATGCTCCATCCACATGCATGCATTAAAAGCATTTCTTAGATTTGAGTGCTCCAATACACATGCAGTAAATACATGTGAATAGCTAAGGCAAAATAAGGGAGACATAATTAGCCAACGATTAATTGTGGATTAATGAAAAAGGTTTTGCTAATTGGCACCACAGTCAGGTATAGTCTCTCTCACGGTTTCGATTCGCTTCCATGATATATGAACCTGAGTTTTGGCTGTAGTGAGACTCTGTTGGGAGATAAGGAGGTGGAAAGGGACTTTGTCTCTTCTGCAAGTTTGAGCTCACCTATAAACCTTTTCCCCTTATTTGTCCTTCTTGATATGCTGTGCACCTGAACTGGGACACTTCCTGGGTACTTGCCTATCTGCTTGAACTTCACCTCCTTTCCACTGAAGGCCATTATAACACAAACAGTGTCACCTGAAGCCAAGCTGGGAGCACAGTAACTTGCAGCCCCTCCTTTCAGAAGACTTTACTTTCATCTCCTCTATGTCTCTTGTCTTGTTTACCTACTTTCCCAGGTTTCTATTCTTCAAAAGACTTGAAGAACTACTTATTACTAATTTTTAATGAGCTCTTAAAAGTTTCATTGATCACAATCAGTTCAGTTTTTCATTAATTGTGAATCCTTTCAGCAACAATGAAGGCGGTGGTGAAGTAAAACAGAGACTGTAAGATTCTCATGAGAATCTTATTCTTCATGCCTTCAACTCAGATGCTATAAATCACTCCTCGTAGTAAACCATAGTCACACCTCTGGGAACAGGCTCTCTGGACATTTTCTTTTAGCCTCTGGAGAGTGCAGCAGCAAGGGATGGGGTACGAGTGTGACATCTCGGCACTGAGATAATTGCTGAAGTCTCTCACGTGTCTGATGGGGGTGTTTTGCCCATTCACTCAAGGTTAAATTCAAGGTTAAACCATGTATGGATGTAGAAAGGAAATTTCAACAGGACCCACTGAGTGGACCAATAGACCAGTGCTTTTTCTAATACTCTGCTGCAGTGGAAGTAGTTCCTTCCCTAGGATTACCTAGGATTTTTGCCAAATTACCTTGCTATTTGCCCATACCTGACAACTGTCCTGACCTCTGGCATCATCACACGTATTAAATATGTTCAATAACTAGTTCTGCATTAAGTGTCTGTAACTTCTCTGCCTTTGCTGATGAGGATTCGAATGAGGCTGATGCTGTAGCTATAAGGATTGTAATGACATCTCTTGAACTAGAGAGCTCTTATGTCCTGTGATAGAAAATTCAGAATTGTCAAAGAATAAAAACTACTTTACTTCAAGCTTTGAAAATAAAGAGATGAGGCCAAAGTTTCAAAGACTAGGTGATATGGACAGAGTTGACACACTTAACAATCAGTGACTTTAAATCTTGCTGTCAACAGGTATTAGCAAATCTGACTGATTTAATTCTATTCTAAGGCTTGTTACCGTCCAACACTCCAGGATACAACACCTATGTACATACAAACATTATTTTTTATAATTTGAAAAAAGCAATGGGTAGGTGTTAGACTTTAATATAATTGCACTTTTCAACTGAAAAAAAGCTGATTTCTGGGCCAGAGGTGTCCTGCAGGATCCACAAGTCTATCCTTGCTGCAATCCAGCCATGTATGCAGTGTACTGACAGATAACCACATATTGATTTCCATGGAATGCCACATAATCTAGAGAAATACTTGAGTGAGGAGAGAAGCAGCTGCTGCCACATTTTTTCAGCATTTGCACTGTTGCACTGTGGTATTCTGCATCCTCAGACTGAGTCCTGTGGTCTGACTTAGTGAATTTATATTTAGAAAGGTAGATAGCTGAAATACTGTGGGGAGGTGGTCCATCCTGGCTCATTTATAGCCTTAGGAAACACACCTGAGCTGCAGACTTGATTTACTTTTTCAAAGTTCCCAACACGTCAGCACCTGCCACCTCAGCAAGGTTGAAGTTTATCTCTGTCCAAGTTTAGCCTCTGTCCAAGCTCTGTCCTAAAGAGCTGATAAGGCTGGCAGACTTTCCTCCATGAGCTGACATTTTGACCAGAGAGTCACCATAGCCAACAATGAGAGTTATTAGACTTAAAGGAAGGGAGACAGAGCAACTGCCAACTTCTGACATTTAAATTCCATTGATATTAACTTAAACAATATGTTTTCAGGTTGTCAGAAACTTGTTTTGAAGACTCCCTAGTCTTCAAAACTAGGGAGAAACAATAGTGTGCACAGAGAGTGTTTGAAGTGCTGCTAAATAACTGACAGGTTTTTTGTAACTATCACAGCAAATCAGAGATAAACCACTTTTACCTTCAGTAGATGCACACCAGGGATAAATTTTGGTCCTCAGCCTAGACACTGCTTCCTCACCACTTATACAATACTGATGATCTGGATAAGAAAAGGCTTTGGGGTAGAGAGTGGAAGAAGGAGAAGCATATCCTATACTAAGGCAAGCTTGAGGATTTGTCTTCTTATCATTAAACTCTGCCATTAGATGTGCAAATGGAGCACAACCTGCCTGCTCTCCCCAGACTGCTAAGCACACAACAGCTTATGCTACTTAACTTTTACAAAAGAAAATGTATATCAATTAAATAGGTCCCTAAGCAGGCAAACGTGTCAAAACTTAATCCCAAACTCACCTTTCTGATTGTGTGATGAAGTGGATCATTGCACATTCAGCTGACAGAAAAAGATGTCTTCCTGGGAAGATTTCGTGGCTGCACCCAGCTGAATATGTTGCTTTCTAGAAATCTATCCTTGTACAAGATGCTTTCATTCAAGTCTAGTATGAAGAGTTTTTAATGCACAGCAATTTAAGATCTGTCGAGGTTGATTTGCTATTCTGAGTGCAGTTTGCTTGCTATACTGTTATACTTTTCTATTATTACTTTGACATTCCAAGATATTTGATATGCCTTTTCATAATCAGACTTTTGTTGTTGCTTTGGGGTTTTTTTGTATACTCAATGCTGGATTAACTGCACATTTGGTTTTTTGGACAAAGATGACAAGGTTGTACCACCATCTCCCCTCAAGTTTAGTCTTAGATCATAGTAATCCAAAAATAGATGCTCAGAAGGCATGGCAGCAATAATGATTACTAACAGTTTTCCCTCTGGACACTATCTTTAGGTGCATGGGATAGACAAAACTATCTGCTGAAGGCAATAATTACAGGAGCTAAGCATCTGCTTGCTAAGACCAGCCAATTTTTTTCTATCATTTGTTTTTCATATGAGAACACTGAGTGAATCTTCAAGAGATGATGAAAGGAAACACTCTAAGTGGTAACAGCTGATACAACCTCGGCAATAGTTCACTCTCCACACACATTCCTCCTATTTTCCCACTGGGACATTTATATCTAAAAGTGCTTTTCAAATCACATATTTATCTAAGAGAGGAAAACAGTATTGAATAAAAACATTAACATACAATATGTCTGGTTGCTCTTCATAGTGGGTTAACTGTTTCAGTACAACTTGAAATTCTTCATCTTTTTGCAGCTCAACTTTATGCACTGTGAGCCATTTTATTAACATCACCCACCTGCTCCTAGCTCCCTCTAGTCTCACATCAGATGTTCTGAAATTCCATTCTCCTGGTTGTATGCTAATCTCCTACAAGATGCACTCCTTCAGGAATAGTCTGTTTATAAAGCAAACCCTTCCACAATATTTTGCTAAGCTGTTCAAAAGGAGGGGGAAAATTACACCCAGTCCAAGAAACTTAAATTGAGGCAACATTTGTTCATTTTATGAAAACTCTACACTGTATTCAGAGGGGCTACTGAGATGGAGACAACTGGTGTGATGACCCCAGGTCTACATTAGAGCTAAGTAAAGACCTTGCTTCATCTGAGCTCTGCCAGAGCAGAAGCAAATGTACAGCCCTGTTTGTCTGTGCAGCCACAGTGAAAGACCAACAGGGCTAATTCTGCTTTTGCTAAAAATGATCTCGCTAGAGTTTTTCCAGAGGTGAATGAAGTTTGCCGTGTTCAGAGACTTATAGTGATCTTTATAGCAAGACAAAGAGAGAATGAGCGAAGCCTGAAGGATTAGCTGATATATGAAGGCACTCACTTGATTTTCTTTTGAAAGAAAATGCATCTTTGCATTTTTGCATCTTTGCAGTGCCCCAGCAGATGGGGACAAGTCCTGCAGAGATGGCTCCCAGGAGATGAAATAGCACCTAGAAAAGAATAAGAACTGGGTGTCAGCAGGGACAAAAAAAGCCAAGAGCAGAGCTGGCATACCTGCCTCTCCTCAGAGCAGGTAAGCACGCATCAATCAAAGTGAATAGCTGGAATAGTTAGGGGTGGCATTTCTCATTGGATACAGATGCAGCCAGAGCAGACTCTGTATTAAAAATTGACATATCATACCCTGAAGGTGGAGCTCTCTGCACCACAGTAGCCAAGATAACATCTCATTGTCCCACTAGTGGAATGACAAGCTCGTTTTTGAAGATGCTGGCAGCAAGAAAAAAAACCACAAGAAGCATAGCTGCTTAATGATCTTTTTTTGCAGCTTACTTTAAATCTGGAGGGCCAGAGCATATATTGGTGATAAAATTTTATGTTTAATGGCCCTTACTAACTATATATACATTTAAAGAAAATTTCTGATCTCAGTTCAGTTATCTCAGTCCAGAAAGGTAACCATGAGCTTACAAAATATTTAGTATAAAAAAAATCCCCAAATTCACTAAAGAGAAATTAAAAGCTCATAGATTTTTCTACTGAAAAATAGTAAATTGCCAGAGAAGTACTGAAATTTGGCACAAGCTTAGTTTTCTCTTGTGCAGGTCTAGAATACAAGTATAGCAGCTTAATAGAGATATGCATGAAATATATTTTCTTCTTTCCCAGGCCAAAATTTTGTTTTCTGAAGCACAGAAATTGCCGTTCCTGTGCTTCCTAAGGGAGAGAGCAGTTCACACATGAGTCTTCCCACCAAATGTCTGAACTGACTTTTTTCCATGGAGTTGGTAACATTTTTGAAGATGGTATTCCTTGAATACTCCCTACGCTAAAACTTCTACCTCCAGTTTATGATTATAGTAATTTGCAATATGAAGAAACCAAAGTAAGAAGGAACTACTGGGACTGTCATTGCTTGCTATGTAACTTTTCTAAAGTACTCTTTGACGTCTATATTAAGAGCAAAGATGACAACCACTACCACATTTTTTTTGTTCATTACTGTATAAACAAGCTTTTTCTCATCCTCTTTTTAAGCGATTTTGGCACTGAAAAGAAATAAAGTTAAAGGGAGCAGGAAACACTCTAGCTCACATATCTTCTACCTATATGCATTGAGCAAACATTTTCTTCTATTAAAAATCTAAAGAGCAACAGTATTGTGGATGATCAGGAAAGACAGCAATAATTACAAGTGAACTGAATTCAGATGAACATTGATACTCACAGTTAGATTTTCCCCTTAGAAATTCAGGAATCAGGGAATTGGAGAGCTGTGAGTGAGGTGATAGCTTGCCCTGCTGAGCTCCTACTCTAAAACATAATAGACAAGGGTTCAAGTTCTTGGCCCATCTGTTCCAAGTATGTGCAGGTCACCCTCAGGTGTCCATTTAAACCCACTTCACTAAATTGGAGGACAGCTGTTTACAGACACTGGCCTCAGCTTGGCTGATGGCTCTGAGCTCCAACTTAAGTGGTTCACTAAAAATTGTGTGATTAGGACTGACATGCTATTTTGGACTCTTCTAGCCCCAAATTAATTTATGTCTCAAAATTAATTTATGTTTCAAACACTCAAGACTAAAAAGAAAAGATTGTTTTCTGTACCAGGGCCTTTCATATGAAGCTAAAGAGGAATTCTGACCTTTTTCTTGTGAAGAATATTTATTTCAAGATCTGCAAGGACTACTTCTGCTTCTGTGGTGACCTCAGAAGCTAGCTGAAGCAATGCAATAACAAGATTAGAAGTGCAATATCTTCTGTTCAGGAAGTAATTCCCAAGCATGCAATTTCTATGCTGATACTAATGGGAATAAATATCACATATAAGCCCGGATGTTCAGAAACCATAGATAAATTAATAGTGTTTGTGTTCTTTTTAAAAGCTTTAGGCTCTCAGCACACCTGAGACTAGTGCAATTACAGTATAAGAGGATTTTTGTAACAAAATTTTGCATTAAAAATAAATTAGTGCCTTAATTAGATTGTAAGTTTATTTACTTCAGATTCAACAGCAAAATAACAATTTAGAGCAAAATAACAATTCAGAACATCTGTTTTATTGACTTCAGGCCTAAAAAAACAAAAGTTTCTTTCTGAGAATCTAAGGTAGGACTATCCTTGATTTCTATTAAATAAACTACAGATTCAAAACCATGTTCTGTGGATATAAGTGTATTTTTGAAGTGCAAATTCTAAAATATTTTTCTGATATTACAAATATTTATCAGCTTCTGTTTCAAGTGTCCTTGGAGCACCCTTTCTGACAGAAGAATCAGCAAATCAATTTATACGGCTCAAACGTCATATACCGTATTCTCCGAGCTACTGGGACTCCAGCAGCAGCCAGAACACGTGGGCATCCACTGTGGCAGAACAGGTATCTTCTTCCTTCAAGAGGAAGCAGCATCTACTGAGAAAAAGAAAGCATGGGTCTGGAATGAACATGTTACATAAATCCTTCGGGTCAAGGGAGGAAATTTTTGTGATTTACCAGCATGGGCAAGGCTGCTCAGTAGTCACCATATTTATTCAGTATCAAAGCTCAGAATATTCCTTTCTGTTTTGATCTACTTCAGATTAGTGAATCATGGGCAGCTCTGAGAGAAACAGCACAATACTACATGGGCTTGGACCCTTCTGCCTTCGATCCGTCGGTAGCCGTGTACAGTGGGGTTTCTCAACAGGGCATTTCATAGACTCGGAGCATGTGAGTACCTAAGTAAGTAAAACTGACCCATACAACACTGCTGACAACTGGTTTATAGTGTCATAACCTGACACAGTAAAAAACCCAATTATATCTTGAAAAATTAAAGAAGATTTGTTTTTACTGTCCAAGTTTAGTAGTTATTTAAATGCATTTTATTGTGGCAGGCTCTTTTTAAAGTATGATTTGGAAAAGCTCATTAAGAGCTTAAAGAATATATATCCTTTTAAAAGTCCATAGAAGCTAAACTGCTTCCTATAGAGTTGATTTAAAAAGCAGACAGAAAGCAATTCCTGAGGAGAAAAATAAAAGATAAAAAAACTACATCTATTTCAGTAACAAAACTGTATTCAGCGTGGAATAAAACCTCAGCAGAACAAAACAGAGAATGAGACATAGCAGTTGGTAAAAGCAGTATTTATAGATCAGCACAGGAGTACATGAAATGAAGTGTCACAAACTGTCTCAGAGAAGTTGTTTAGGACTGTGCTAAAATTGGACACATTTTTGGGACAAAATTTTGTCAAACTTAGGGAACAATTAATAAATGATTCCGTTGGAAAGCACAATACACACATTCCTGTGGAACACTTTTCCTAAGAAGATACTGCAGTCCTTAAAAATGGACAGGAACGGGTAGAACTAAACTCATACAGTTTCAGTGCTTAAAATAGTTACTAAGACAGCAATCTGTCAGTCTGACTGAAATCACCAATAAGAAAATGGGCAAACTTCTTCTCATAATATACTTTGAGTTGAATATGCTTTGAATTTTATTGACTTAAAAGTACCTTTCTTTTTAAAAATGTGTTTCATTTTGAAATCCAGATTTTGAAAAGACCTTTTATTTTTTATAAGCTAGGAATTTGACTTGGAGAATCTCAGAGTGAGATTTCCAGGACTCTCCCACCTGAAAGGTGACACCAGTTTCACTCACTCTGAACAGAAGCAAAGTAGGAGAGAATAGCTAAAAGCCATAATTTACCTTCTCTCCTGCTGAGCCTTCAGCTGGTGCCCTTGGGCAACTGGAAGGAAGCACCAGGTTATTCTCTCACAATTTTTAATACTGATATGGATGGATAGCAGCAGTCATTTCTGCCTTATGACAAATTTACCTGAAGACACTTTACTCAGTTTTCTGAAAAAACCCCACTGTCTTTCCCATCAGTAAAATTCCTCACAGAGAAAAGCCCTAACTGTGTCTAATTACTGGTTGTGCATTCATGTGCCTGACGGCTGTGATCACAGCAGCTGCCAGGCAGACTCCAGGATGAGTTATGCCTCCAGAAAGATAATCCTAATGATTGTCATATGACAGGATTAAAGCCACTTACATAAACACATTTACAGGCACTCCCACTGAAGTATGTTTATGATTTCAAAGCAAGGCTAGTTAACTCCCAGACTGAAATAAACTTCCCAATGCTAATGTGGCAGGAATTAACATCCAGAGTTTTTGAGAAGGCATATAGTAGCAAAGAAGCGTCAAGCTAGAAGTTACAAAAACCATTGTGGATAAAGTAGAACAATTCTTTTCAACATTTTTGTTCCTGATTAGTGATAATTCTGAAATGGAAAGCCTATACAGCCTATGCATGAATATGGTTCAGGGGCTGTACTTCCAGAAGAAAATATTTTCAAAAGCTGGCAAATCTGAAGACTGCAGTTTTTGACAGGATCTTTAAATTAATTTTGTGATTTTTTTTTTCTAAAATAAATGTATTCCATCTTTTCTAGGAACAACATCAGGTCTTACATGGAGCTACTAGATCCTCCAGCACCTGGACTCACCTCCAGCAACAAGTGATTAAATCCTACACGTCTCATATCTGGCCATGTTAGGATATGGCATGTTATGTATTTGCCATTATGTATTTGATAAGATGGCTTTATCTCATCCCACTTTGGTTTAAACCCAAAATTCATAACTAATTCTCTGCATAAATACTGCATATTTGATATTCATAAGTAGAACTGGCATGTAGGTCATGGTAAATTGAATAAGAAGTTGAAGAAAACCAACAATTAACTTTTAGCAGCTTGGGTTTAAAAACACCTAGTGTTTTCAGGTAAAACATTTTTTTGACTAAACCATTGTTTTAAGATGTATATTCCTGCTTCTGTGACTCAAAGCCACATTTTTATTTCTCAGTATTTTCCTTTAGCTACATTTTTGAGAGGCTAGTGAGAAATGAAAATCAGTCACTTTGGAGGGGTGAGAGAAGTAGAGCACATTTGCTTCAGATATACTTCTGTAGTGCAAGTGCATTTCCATTTTTTCAAGTACTACTAGTAGGTGTTGTAGTACACATCCATTCATGTCTATGCTTTTCCTTCCTCATTTAAACTTTTGTACTTGGTCTTGAATGCTAAAAAGAAGTGGTGGTGACAAAAGTTCTTTATGCCAAGTTCTTGAGCTTGGAAGTTGCCTGGTTCCTATTCATTAATGTACCTTATTTCAGAATGTCTTTGAAAAAAAGATTAAGCTTCCATGTTTCTTTTATATGTTATTAATATAATGCTATTAATTAAAAGCTTTTCAACCTTGGCAAAAGTTTCTGCATGAACAAAGATGACCTGTTGAGGAAAACAAAATGTATGGTAACCTAATGGCAGGGTAGGTGAAGGAAGGCAATTTTTCCTTGCTTTTTATTCCCAAAGAGCAGATTCTGCATGTTGTGCTTTCAGGATTCTTTGTGAATATTGACTTAACACTAAGTGGAACAAATTTGGAGATAATGTTGGATCTTCTAGAAAGAAATCCACATTCTGGCTTTTTGGCAGTCTCTACCATGCTCCTAGGTATGAGACTATCCTTAGGCCATTATTAATTTCCCTGCGTAGGACAATGGGCCTGAAATTGCCATTATTCATTAGCTGAAGCTGAAAATTCATTAAACACTTGAAAGAGATAAATGAGGTGCAAGTTCAGTATTTGCCATGTAGGATTTCACATCTTTAGTCACACTACTTAATTATGAACAGTTCATTCAAAGATAAGGGGTGACAAGTGATGTATAGACTAAAGACCTCACTGGTTAAACACAGTCATGGCCTGTCCCTGCAGCCCCCCTTCCCTGTGCTGCTCAGCCTTGGATAAGCTAGTGCTCCAGACCCTAAACATTCCACTGTTTTCCTCAGTAGCAGCACAGACATGACAGAGTTACTGAAAGTCTTCAATTTATAGCAAAATGCAGGCCTGAAAGGATAAGCATCACCTTTTATTTTAAATGGATGTGCAGTAAAACTCCAAGGATGCACCTGCTCCAGCTGAGCACCTTGCTGGTCCCAGAGAAGTTGCAGCTCTGCAGGCAGTGATGCCCACACCACTTGTGAACCCATTCCTGAAGCACTGCTCTTTTCTGCCTATCTCTCTAATTGATATTGTTGCTGCCAAGGCGAGGGTTTGTGATCTATCTGTGCATTAACTGCAGTTTTCATGCCTGCATGGCAAGTTAAACCAAAATGGGGGTGGTTCAGAAGCTGGTTTGCAGATAGATAGCAGACATCCCTGGAGTGTGGATGACAAAGTCCATCAATGAGGTGGAAGGCAAAATGAAGTGCTATCAGCTATCATCTGCTATCAGCTAGTGAGGTAACTGCCCAACCCTTATGAGCCATTTTAGGGTTGTCAGAGCCATAAAATTAGAAAAAACACTGTCTATTGCCACGAGGACCGTCTTGCACAAGGCTGGCTTTGCAACCAAAACATCAGACAATGCCAGGGGATGCAATTTGACAGATCCGTTGTACTTAGACATGACTAATTCCTTTAAAGAAGTTGTTCTGAAAGCCAGAGACTCAATACTCAATCTGCAAATCCATAGCTTCAAGCTAATGTCAGTAATTCAGATAATTAGTCTTGCTGAATTAAACGGGAAGAATTATGCACGCATGAGTAGTGGTGGAGGATGAGGTGCTTATTTTGTGTTATCAAATACATGCCAGTCATGACAACGAACAAATGGCTTTCACAGCATCTGAATATTAAACACCTTCATCTGCATTTATTAATAACTGGGAAAAATATTTACCCTGTGAATTTGCTCCCCCTATTTATCTTCACATATTGTTTCAGCACTTTAACACAAGTAACTCTGGACCCTTTTTTACTCCTTTTCCAACACATCTTCATGCTGCCACCTACAAGTCTTATCTCCTTGGTTTTTCTACACAGCACTGATACACAGGCAATACCTTAGCAATGACAAAACCAAAGAATAGTGCTAAACTAAAGAGAACTTCAAGTACATCTGTGCTGGTCATGGGAGTGGAATTGCAGGTCCCAGGGCACAGGACCTTTTCTTCTAGTGCAATGGAGAGCAGTATTTATTATTGGTTTCTGAATACTGCAAATTTTTTGAGGAAAAAACCTAAGTCCCAAAAACACCAGAGCTCCCTGAGGCTAGAGAGAACAGATCTCCTCTGAGAGAGGGAAAAAAGGCAGAGAGGAAGAGGAATCACAGGAAGCTGGAGTCAGGTTTGTCTCTGTATAGATGTTAACTGGATGAATGCAGAACATCTGCCAGTTTCCAACTCTTTTCTGACTCATGTGAACAGGGTGACTAAAATCAACAGAACAACAGAAATCAGGATGTCCAAGTATCTCTTGGTTGATATCTGCTCCAGCAGCAGCTTTTTTCTAGGCAAGGCCCTTACAGGGTGTCTGTCCCATGGGAGTGCCAAGTCAGATCTAAACCATGCTGCAAATCCTTCCTCAGAGCACCTGCCCATTCTGCCAGCTTCTTGTATCCCTAATTTTCCCAGTCTTAGAAGAATCAATCTGCCTTTGAAATCTCTCCTACTCTGTCAAGTTGAATTGAAAACAGCCCGCAAGTTACAAAATTACTGTGGCTAGACACAAGGGATAAACATGTACCTACTGAGACAGCATGGTTGTAGGAGCCCTGCTTTGTTAGGGAAACAGAGGAGGGATTCACTGCAGTTAGACATGGCAGGAGAAGTAAGAAAACCCGTCTTTCCAATAATAATTGAAGAAAAAGATTAATACTCCATGTCTTTCTTTTAATGAGAAAAGCAAGTCATTCGGAGCACAGCAAATAGGGAAAGCTACAGAATCCAAGTAACCTACATATAACCTACTTTACAAATGTTGCGTATGGGAAAAGTACTAAGATACAGTTTTCTATAAACTCAGCAGGTGAGTATATAGAGGTAGTGAGAAAGAACCATTTATTTTATGATCTGAAATGGTTTCCTCAAACAGAACAGTGGCAACTGGTATTCAATGAAAGTTCTATGCACTACTTCATCGCTGTTGTAATTCATGTGATTGAACCTGGTCCCAGATGATTTTAATGCATAAACCTTTTGAGCTTGCATCACACTATGTGTGCCTTGCTTTACACTTGGTCGTCTGTTGTCTTAATTTAAACCAGAACAGCTGAGACAAAATACTCATCTAGTCTACACCTGCTGCTGGCTGCCAGCAAGAGTGAGCTGTGTTCAAAGCAATTTATGTTGTCTGATTAAGTATATAAACCACCCACCTGAGGCAGGTGCATTGCCATAACCGCTTCATGTAGAGTGCAAAATAAATTATCAGTCTTTTGCATCATCCATAGGAAAAAATGAGCTCAGTAGTTAAAATGTAAACGTAGAAAGTTATCCAAAATCCAAAAAGTTCAGCCTGGAAATAAGCAGTCTTTGTATGGGATTATCATGTTAAGTAAACAAACATCAGTAATTACTGTTCTGCCTCAAAGACTGTTGAAGAGATACGTATTTCAAACCCATCAAACCTGCAGAGTCTACTTTCCACCAGCTGCAAGAAAGAGGAACAATTCCTTCTATGAGAGACGAGTGGTATCAAGCTGGATATCTGTAAAGGTGATCAACACAAGGCAACACAGCAAACATCTGTTCCCTTTGAGCCCAAGCCACATCCCACCGCAGCCCTAGGCAGGCTGAGTGCTGCAGCTGGCTACCTTAGAGATAGATCAAGTACTCACTGAGACTCGCAATGCAAATTTAACCACCACCTCCCAAGGGCAGCGAGCTTTCCCTATGCCAGTGTCAATCCAGACAGGGATAGGGAAGGAAGAAGGGACAAACTGATGAATTTCAGCCCACTAGGGTCAACCCCTAATAGCTTCTTTCTCTATGAGGCATTACAGGATAGTCAGTTTGGAGTGACACTTCCTATTCAGCTCCTTATTCCTGGTCATAGCAGCCACTGCTAAGGTGATTTCATGCCAGTCACTGCCTCCTTGGCAGAACTGAATAAGCATGTGAAATCCGATCTGAATAATTCAACTATGTCCTGCTTGTGATTGAACGCTGCTGTGCAGCAGGGAACTCACTCAAGGAAGGCTTAAAAAACATCCTTACAACTGCTGTCAATATTATTATCATAAATCCAAGGCCTGACTGCGCAAGGTGCAATGAGAAAGCAGTTATTGTGACATCTTCAAAATGAAGGTAGGACTATCTAAATGCAAGAAAGCAATCACAGAAAGAAAATGACCAAAAAGACAACCATGGATGTTGTTGGTGGCTGCTTATAATACAATGAAAATAACTGATTTGGTAGTTATTTAGAAAAATGACTTAAAAACCATCTTGTTTGTAATTTCAAACTGCCTTTAGCTGAACAAAGCTCTGAGAACTATAATGTGCTGCTTCCTCTTGGTGTCTCTGTTGAAATATTTATGGTGCTGCCCTTGCTGTGGAGTTCAGGCAGGAGGCTCAGTGCTCAACGATCTACCACAAGCTTCCTGATGGCCTGGGACCTACACATCTCCACATTACACTGTGGGTAGGATGCAGTCTGATTTTTGCTATGGTACCTCATAAAGCAACTACATTATAGCAGAGCAAGATGTACTGACTTTTGGTATTTAATTTAGAAGAGCTTGCAGTAATGAGGAAGAGCCTATTTAAAACATTTACTATGGGGAAAGATAAGCACATGGCAGCACAAAGGAGCACATGGCAGCACAGATCCTGGGGGGAGGAGGTGTCACACGCCAGGTCGCTACAGAGAGGAGCCTGCCAGAAGCTGACAGGGTGAGCAGTGCATGATCACCCCACAGAAGGACATTAAAAAGATGAATTACTGATGTGGCAACACGGGATTGGTTGTGTAGTGAGAATTGCCATCTAAGGAAACGCTGTGTCTTGGGGAAGTATATAAAAGCAGCTTGTTCCTTTGAATGAGCAGTTCAGATCAGAGATCCAGGAACCAGAACCAGACTCAGACTCAGTCTGAATTTCAATTGCCGACAATTTACCATAGTGAAATTAAGAGGAACAAAAATTAAAAAAACCCATGCTTTTATTCATAAATCATTTGAAACAATTACCTTTTGCTAAGTGTACAAACAATTCAATCAGAGATATTATACTCTGTGGACTACAGAAATAATTTTTCTACAAATAAGAAAATAACCTCCCTTCTCGTTATTCGGGATTACACAGTACCCAACTTCTTTCCCATCCTCTCTGCCCCAGGCTAAAGTCTATTCTCATTCCCTTAATAATTGCCGGAGGATTAGTTCTACCCCAAGTGCAACTACAGGTACTGTTTATAGCAACCAAAGATTACTGTGTTCCTCACTAAAATATCCAGGCTACCTTGATCTATCCAGTCAACTGTATGAGAAACAGCATATACAGCAGCAATTACAAAATAAGGGAATTACAAAAAAGTCCCTTCTCTTGAAATGATAGCTTTTGTAATTAAGGCATACTAGTCTGAAAGCAGAAATGGAAGCTGAAGGATTTTCAGAGAATTGTTTGTCGGCTGGGTCCCTCTTTCCCACAGTGAAAGCTTTGAAGTTGCATTATTAGTGGGAGCAGTGACAACTGAGGACAGGAACTTATTTGACAGAGTCTTCCTTTTCCGGTCTTAACTAACATAAAAAATTGCATGCTGGAAATGAAGGGACAGTCACCAATGCATGCTGACAATTTAAGCACACCCTCCTAAAATCAGCTTTGGAAAGAACAATAAGGAGTTGGCAGACATTAACACAGAAAAACACTGCGTCATCTGCATTGTAGCCAGTTGATTAGAAGAAATGAGTCTCAGCAGAACCAGGAATAGATAACTGTATTTGTCTCAGAAGCTCACTAGACAGCCTGGGCAAGCCAAGTTTTCTCTGAATCTTTTTCAAATTGAACTAATCTGCCCTGAAATCTGCTATCTTGAGACTGCTGTTACTATTAGTCCAGAAAGGGAACTCTCAGAGAGAAATGCTTTGAAATTGTCAGTTCTCATTCTGATCAAAGATTGAAAGTAGCTCATCTGTGTCAATAAATTGGCTGGCAAAGACTAGATCTGTCCTTTGCCTTTGACCCTGGTACAAGTGATATGTCTTCTCATACAAGTCCTGCAGCATCAGGACTCAATCAAGTTAGAGAGTTGATCTTACCATCCCCTAAAATTGAACATCCTGAAATATGTGTGTTTCAGGCTAACAGAAAATGGCTCACAGCACCGAAGAAGACAGATGTGAATTCATTACATTTCTAGTACAAGATCACTCGATGTGCAACAGCACTACCAATCATTACATCCAATGCAAGTAATGGATTCTAAGTGTTTCTGTCTCATTATCTTGTGACAGTACTGTTATTAACTTGTGACTAAACAACAATTTTATAGAAAGTCTCCCCAAGGACAGGCTATATATATATATGTATATGCCTGATTAATTTTCTTTCCCCCACTACCTAGATTGCATAGCAAGCAAGTGTCCTAGATGGAATGGACCAATAAGTGGTTGCTAAACCATGGGCTTTAGCATTCTCCAAGCTTGCACTAGCACAAGTAAATATATACCACAGATTTGTTTCAAACCCAGAAAAGTTGGCTGTTAAGATGGCATAACAGTTCACAGTGAGAACACAGATTTCCCAAAAATGGTTGGAAAGTGCCATCAAATTACAAGGCGATAATGAGGTCTGAGGTTTTTCCAGCATGTATGGATATCCTGCTAATTTGGTATGGCAGTGCCAGACTGTGCCTCCAGAAATAATTAACAATAGCAGTTGTACAGGTACTTCATCAGCAGAAACACTGGAGGGTGATGAATCCGTGAAAAGATTGCACAGGTAGAATAGAACGATCCCTACAATAGACAGATACAATTATAGGCTAGAAGTGTTTCCTTAGGGTGTGAAGTTCAGTTTTCTAGTTTCATCTCTTACCTGGGCTCAATGTCACTGAAGATTTGAGTAATTTCAAGAAAATCAGAGTTATGATATTTTTTCAGTTGGGTTTATGTATTTATTTTAATTTTACAGCTTTTATACATTTTTTAATATTACATTTTTTAGAAATTACAGAATCATATTTTATCTTGAATGCCTAGATGCAATTTTTACAGCAGATCATGTTGTGTGGTCTTTGTTTCTACTTTGGTCCTATTGGGCATTATTCACCTTATTGACCAGAAGAAAAATAATTAAAATTTTCAGTCCACAAATATTCATGTATGGATACTCATGGCACTTGAACTCCAGTTGAAAGTTGAGTGAAGACAGGCTACTTGTATTTTTATTTACATATGCATAGATAATCATCTGAATTACCTGAATTCCCTTCCATGTTCTGGTAGAGATGCTCTTTAGCACCAGCCCTCAACCTTGTGCCCACACTTGGCACACTTACAGAGGAAGTACTTAAAGCACTTTCAAAGAAGATCAGGCCAGTCAAAAGAAATGAATTAAATGAATAAATGAAATAAATTTAAATCTACAAAATGGCTTATTGAAACAACCTTATTAAAACTACAGCCGCCACCAGTGCTTCTCTAGGCTACAACTTCTGGATAGAGTTTCATTTTGTCCCCAAAAGCTCCAGATAGTTTGAATTAAATTCACTGACTTTTTCTGCATCTGCGTAGTAGTATCATAACTGTGAGAGAGAGAGGTTCTTCCCAAAAGAGCCTCACATTTTTAAAACTGTGTGGGATGACTCAAGAATTTCTTCTTGCAAGATGACATCAGTCCTGAAAGTCATTTGACACATCATCAAATAAAGCCCAAGTCTCAATATTAACACGTTCTGTAAAGACCCAAATACCTCTCAAATCAGACAATAATCAGCCTAAATCAGTTGCTTACCATCATGCCTAGTGACAAGAGTTAGTAATGACCTGCAGGTATTTTTCTGATTTTGCTGTTTGGATGAGTGTTTTAGTCAATTTTTGAGCTTGTATCCACTAGAAATTTTGGAAGATAAACACACTTCACATTCAAAGGTTAATGTTGATATGTCTGGGAAAAGAACAGAGGAAAATGAAGGTGTAACTCCTCGGTAACTGTAGAAACAGTTAAATAACATAGTTAAACCCCAAACATGGGTCATAATTTGCAACAGAAATAATCCCTGAGCTTCTCCTCCATAAAGGAGAGCAAGTCTTTATTTAGGGGAAACACACTGGAAGGAAATATGGCTTGGGAGAGTAAAACTGAATCGAAAAATAAGCCTGCCTCCTTCCAGGAGAGCAGATCATCCACAGGAGTGAGTGAGTTTGGCTGGGAAGAGCTCATGTCTGGCAGATGCAGCCTGGAGCTGGAGCACATATAAGCACAGAAGAGCCGAGGAGGGGAAGTGTCTGCAGTTTCCAGGCAGCTGGAAATAGTGAAGTGCAAGCACAGGGTGATCTTCTAGATTTAGTTTCCATAGAACTGCAGCGATTCCCTTGCATTTCCTTGGAAGTGATTTCTATGAATATTTGTGCCAATGTTTCCCCTTTTGGATGCTGCAGATGAACCTTTTCATTCAGTTGAACGTGGTTTGTGGGGAAAGTGATTGCGAGATAACAGCCAAGTGTCCAGGCAGCTCATGAAAAAGGGCACAGTGAGCAGGAGGGCAGCAAGGAGAAAAGACGAAATGTGCCAAGTGCAGGTGGAGGGGAAAGGGGTCACAGAAAAGACTGTGATTCTGATCCTGTTGTCTGGGAATTGGAAACTCATGTGGCCTCAAGACGTAGAAGAAACCAAATAGGAAAAATTAATAATCTAAAAGGATTAGAATATATTTCTCTTTCAAAAAAATATCTGGATTTTGGACTAATACCTTTTTCATTCTAACTGTGTTATAAATATCAAACTTTCTCGCATTCAAACTGCTCTTCATTTATTCCTTTTCAAGACAGTGAAACAGCCCTGGCCTTTGGCTTTTAATTTCACATCAACTTGGAGCAAGGCTCCAAGTTTCCTTTGAGTGATGCTGGGCTGCAGCTTGCCACAGTCCAACAACTCCTCAATGTCAGAACTGGGATTTTGCCTTTAAAACCTTCATATTTTAAGGATCTTGCACACAGAGCATTCTTTTCCAGGAAATAAGTTTTGCATGCTGACCCTCTAAAAGACATCTTTTTACCTCCCTCTTGAGACTTGCATTATTTTTATTATTGTTTTTTTAATTTTTTTTTTTTTTTGCTTAAGATTACCATGGGGGAGACTGAGCAATTTAGTCACCAAGCACAGTATTTACCATTACACAAGCCATGATAACAGTGTGTCATTGTGCTGCTTCCTTCCTTACATAGGTTTAATGTAAGGAGGCAAGACTGCTGAAAAGAGACCGAAGAAACCTATATAGCAGGGCTTGTAGGTGTCATCAAGGAGGACACAGCTGTGACTGGGGCATCACTCCTTTCTGCTCCTGGCTTCCTGGCTGTCCCCTCCCCAAAGGGCTCCAAGCACAAGTCAGGAAAGCCTCCCTGAAAGCATCTGAGGCGCAGAACTTGGGTTCTAGGAGGCTGGAGTTGGGTGCAAGAGGGATCATACACAGCACATAAGTCTGTTCTCAACAGGCTATTGATCATGTAGTAAAAATTCTAAATAAATATTTTTTTTAAAGTCCATTTTATGACTCTTGCTATTCTCTCCTTTGGAAATCTTTGACAACCCACCATTGCTTAGTTCTCAGAAAGCAACTCCACCTCAAAAATCACTTCTTGAAAGAATGGTTGCAGCAAAGAGCGAACTCCCTATTTCTTCTTACACCTCCCACACAGAAGTGTCAGGAAGGTACTGCCAAAACATTTTCTACGATGACTGGCAACTTGCTTACGTGCCAAGAGAAAGGAACTTGTGAGAACATGCAGAAGTGTAATCTTGCAGTTCCCTGCCTTGAAAAAGTTTTTAAGAAATGGTAATTACTTTTAATTGAGTTTGAAGATGAGAGCACTATAGTTTTTATTTTAATCTAAGCAACTCGCCCATGTCTGAGTCTTCTAACTAAAACAGGAACAAGAGACAGAATATAGCATGCACAGGTAAAATTTAATTAGCTAATCCCTGCTCATTATTCTGGACTGCCATTTGTAATCCCCATGTCCTGTTCAGAAAATTATAGAGTTTCTTCTGTAGTTCAAGTGTTATTATGTACAGTTCCATCACCATTTTGTCAAAAAACCTGAGGTGAAGAAAGAATCCTGCACAGTACTAATTGCTCATCGATAGACTAGTCAGGCTTACTAGCCTTTTTTAAAAGTAGTTACAAAAGACACCTTAGATCAGTATCAGCATCCCACAAGAGCCATTTTAACTAGGTGATAAGCAGATTTCTCACAGACAGAAGAAAGAGCAGCTGACATCCAAGCTTTCAGATTTTTCTTTTTTTTTATAAAAGCAAAATATTTTATATTTGAGACCACAACTGTATTGCCTTAAATTATGTGCAGAGATAGGAAAGGTCTGTGCTTCACAAGTGATGGCAAACTCAGTGAGTCTTATGTCAACGTCTTTTGTCCAAATCTAATTTGATAGTGATGAAAAGGTATCACTTAGTGATGTCCCTAGTTGAAATGAATTTATGGTAAGACACTTGATGGACAGGTGCTTAAAATAGAAATGCTTTTTTTATACCTGTGCCAGCTTCAGCTGCACTTTTTCTGTAGATAAATAGAATACCACTGATACCAGTTCAGACAAATAAATCAGCCCATACGGTTTTGAAGGGATCAAAGGAAGACAAAACCCCCACCAAACTAAAAGAACCTCCTCACCCCACCCTTTATTGGTGCAGCTACAATGGAAACTTCTGACACATAATTCCTTCAATAAACCACACTTCCATCCCAGAGAAACAGCAATCTTCACAACTTGTCACACAAAGATGGTCTCAAGCAACATCAGAGGAATATACAGAGAACTAACCTCAAATTATTCGCTTTCCAGACCATAGTCATAGTGTTCTGTTTCTTCTGAAAAGTCACTTTGCCTTTGAACACCCATCCAGCCCTTACATTTTTTTCCCAGCTCTGAGGATCTTTGCAGCAACAGACACAAGTCCACTGCAGGCTGGAGGAGGCATTTCCCTGAACCATACATAACATGTGAGGGATACGACTTCAACATTTGGTGTTTAGACACACCTGTATAATAAAGCTACAGGTGAAGAAAGTAAAGCAATACTGTTCTTGATGCAGGCTTATCCTTGGCTTTGGAGAAGTTAAGAAGATGCTTTGACACAGCTGGATACCTGTAGAGCATGAGACAAATGCAGAAAAGAGGCAACAGAGATCAGTCGCCACTTGGCTTTGGTTTGCAGTCCCTCCAGCCTTGCCTAATTCCTCTGCAGTGGACACACTAAAGCATATAAAAAGAGAATTAACCATGTGAGTAACAGTCTTCATCCCACACTATTCAAACACCACCTCAAGAGTTAGAGAAAACAGTGGAATTGAGAGCAGCTTGAAATTGAGGTGTAATGAAGCTACTGGTGCTGTATTGATAACTTAAAAAAAATCAAAACAAGAAGGAAAAAAAAGCTCATCATAAGCCACTGGAACAAACATGGTCCTCACAACCCCATTCTCTTTTCTGCTCAGGGATGTTATTTTATTAAAATGAGTGGTAATTAATGGAAGGAAGAGCTCCAGGATACTAGCTAGTGCTTGCTGTCTCTCAAATATTGGGGAATAAAAAATACAGAGCATCTTTCTACACACAGCCAGCAGCACTCACGTTAAATAGCCCCTATTTCTGGTCCCTTACATTGAAGTCTATTGCAGAGTAAGCCCACACAGAAGGCAGGCCTGATGGAAACCCAGGAAACTCACAGGATACAGCAGGTGTCCGGGTATATGAACAATAGGCAAATTATTGGCTCTGACAGTGGTCACTCTACATTTGTTTTGTCTTCCCCACAGGATTAATTTTTAAATGGTTTATTTTCAGGTCTGACGTATATGTTTAACTGCAGCCAGCGAATTCCAGTTCACAAGTTTACATATGTTTAGTATTTTCCTGCTTCTTCACATCAGGCATCCTCTGGAGACAGAGAAAAAAGAAGAAAATATTATCCCAAGTAGATTGCCTCTCTGAAGAGCTGCTTTAAGATATTTTTACTGTACAGATCCATATACTGTTAACCATTATAGTAGCAGACTGCCATGGCTAGAAATTCCTCCCTGATTTTTTTCTAGCTTGCCAACTAACTGAGACCACACTACAAGAGGGAAAGATGCTGTTGCTACTTGCTTATTCATGACCTAAGTAAACATCAGGAGGAAATCAGTCCCACCCAAACTCCAATGTCAAGTGTGTTTGTACAGGTGTCATCAATTAGGGCAGAATTTGTCCTTCACAAAATGTCCAGGCCTACATGCTGGAGAAAACTGACAAGTTGGTTTAGGATCTCACAGGGACATTTGTAGACCTGGCTAGAGACAGCCACAAGGTCAAGGGAATGAGCTATCTATTTATTTTCTTTGTGAACTGAACGTCCCTGGTGTGTGTACTGGGTCTAGCTGGGATGGAGTTAATTTCCTTCATAGCAGCCCCTACAGTGCTGAGGTTTGGATTTGTGACAATACCTCTGTTTCAAGTTCTCATTTCACCCTTTGCCCCTGCTCCAACCCCTTTCCTGGAAGCTGCACATCATAGAGCTGTATCTCCTGCCTGTCCTACCTCAGTGAGGGCTTCTCTTCTTCTCAGTGTTTCAGAGGAAGTGGATGAGCTCATCAACTCATTTGTGGCACCCTTTTGTAAACAGTGAGAAGGAATGTGTGGCCATATGGAATGTTGTGCTGTGCTAACAGACTGGTGTGAATCCTGTTCTCAGAAGCCAGTCCCTCTGTCAAGAAAAAAGACAAAACAAAGGAACTCAGCAAACGTGCATCCAGGATTCTCCAGATGACAGCAACTCAAAATAAGTGGCACTACTTCATATATACTGTGTGTAAGCACAAGGACAGCTACCTCAGCATGAGGTACCCACTGTCTGTAACTGCTCCAGTTGCACAGAGGGATTTCAGCTGTGGAGAGCTTTCCTTGGGGTTTTGCTGAGGGACTGGAACTCTCAACCACGAGCAGACCTGCTCGTTTCAAGGACCACTATCTCGCATGCAATAAGTGATGGTTTTAAATAGTATTTTAAGTGTTTTTCTCATTCCTAGTGCTCATCAAAGAACTAAAAGGTGACCATGAAGACCTACAGGGGTACTTGATTTACAGAGAAGAGGAGACAAAGGATGTATAAATCTAGGAGAAAAAGTTTTTAAAGACAGGATGAGACTGTAAAATAAAAAGCTCACATGAAAGATGGCAATAGATAACATATCATTGAAGGAGCTGCAGTTTTAAAGGTTTGAGGGCAGCATGGAGAGTATTGCTAATATTTCAGAACTAGCTCATAAAATTTAAAATTTTGATGATGATGATGATAATAAAACAACATAAAGAAAGAAGGGACTTTTAGGTAAAGACAGTCTTATCAGCAACTATCCAATCTGAGTCATACCATAGTAAACCATCTAATGTCACCAAACTCTTATATTTGTTACCTCTTTTTTTTTAACATCTATGCCATTTCCACATTGAACTGCAAATTATTTATGAGACCCACAGACTGCAGCCAGGACGAGCTTTACAAGAGCTTTTAAAAACAGATATTTGAGCAAAACACTTATCTTATTAGTTATTTCTGGTAAATGCTAAATTATCTTCACATTTAATATTTCATTAATAATCGCACTAGAATTAGAAAGTAAGGGTATCTTCAGTTGCATAAATCCAATTTTCCACCATTCTACTGCTGGCTGTGCAATTACTAACTTCTTCTTCAGATAAAGCACTTGCCTGTAGTCAGCAGACAAAAATTAAATCCTACAAGTTTCTATATAAAACCCCAAATCTGTTTTACTTTTAAAATTAGGAGAACAATATCTTGAATTTTTTTCAACTGTATGAATAGTATCTAAGACTTAGATATCAAGGGAAAAAACCTGAACAGATGCATCTAAGAGTTCAATCTAATCTTCTCTCACTTTTGTACCAGCATCCTAAAAGATTGTTCATTCCTCACAGTGGACAACTGCAGAATCTTAAGGTCATAAACTTGATTGTTTCATAAAATACTTGTGTTTTCGTGCCCTGAAGACACAAGTGGACATCCTTACTTGCAATTCTACACTTATCAGCAGGATTCATCCCCAATGTACTTTTCAAGACACTCCTGCCACATTTTGGCATGAATACCACAACCCAGTTTTACCAGCTTCCAAAATTGGAAGCCTTCTCATCTTCACTCTGTGTGGCTCATTTCCTGTAGTTGTCCTTTTTTAAAATCAGCCTAACAAATCTTTACCAAGGCCAGGCAAATGACAGAAAAATGCAGTTTAAAGAACAATACTGCCTTGACCTACAAAGAAGAGGGAGGGCAATGGATCTTAATGGCCCTTTTCTACATATGATTCTGAGAGCTTTGAAGGTATAATGCAAACATTGAACTATCCTGAATTAAATGACGTCAAGATAATTCAAGGACAAAAACTTATTTGCAGCCAATATAGATATTTGAAATCTTCTCAGCAGTTCTTCAAAAATCTCATTATGAGCTGAAATGGGTATTTCTTGTGGTGCTACTGCAAACCCTGAATTTCTTCATTGTTTCATTATGTGTGTTCTGAATACAGAGACAGGATCTCCCACAGATAAAACACAGAACAGTGTAGCATAAACGATATCTATAAATAATTATTTACTTAGTTTAGTCATTAAAAAGATCACTCATGCTTGAAATATGTAAATCTGGGTATCACTCCAAACCAGGAACATTACATGTAGGGCTTCGGTGAGTACTGTAGCATTACAAGGAAACTGTTGCTACTTCAAGTTCAAATTCAGTGTTAGAACTTGACACTTAATTTTTTTGAAGAGGATGGGTAAACTAGAATATATCTTCTTCTTTCATCACTTATCATAGCTAGAAATATCCCACTAAGAAGCAAAGTTATGCTTTGAAGTAAATTGCTAGGCTTCATATTATGGATCTTAAAAAAAAAAAGAAAGAAAACCTAACCCACAAAAGTACCTGTAAATAATTGAAAGTGCAGTTTTGCATTACCAAATGACCTTGTCTCACATTTTATAAACAGCAGGATTACTTTAAAACAAAAAAGGTCACTAATGTTCTGTCTACCATGGGTGCATTCAGAAGTTGCTATTACGGATGGGCTCGGGGAGGGATTTTTTATGTTTCCTTTGGCTGTATTGCTGAAGGGAGGGCTGTCATCCAGCTGAGAAAAACAGCTGTGATTTGGGAGCTCAGTGGAAGAGAGTGGGGAACCTTCTGCCCTGTAGAAGACTGGCTTTTGCATAACATCTTAAACTAAGCTCCTAATAGGGACAGAATATTCTGTAGCAATCATTGCAAATTGTGTGACACTATTAGTAGAAATGTTCTGCAAAGATAATGGACAGACCTGCTTATCTGCCATAGTAATTAAAAAGCTCTAATAAAATAATATTGAAATAAATTTCAGTGCTTTGTATTATGGAGTTCCTCACAGGAAAGTCTTTTTTACAGCTTTGACTTCAAGTTGCTACTCATTTTTGAAAGCTAATGCCATGATAACTTTCAATAATATGGCTAGTGCACATTTCTATGCTGCATTAATTATACATTTACAACTCCACAGAAGACACCCACAAAGAGGAAAAATACAGGACATATCATCTGCAATTGGAGACAAATGAAAACAGTGCCTGTCACCCCAGCAGCATTTTCATTAGATATAACTATTATTGTCCAGTATTTGTAGGGATTAAATAATCATCATGCTTCCCTAGCTCTCCCCCTTCCCTGGAGAGGTCCATGGATCTAACTGACAGTCTTGTAGGACTTACCACTTCTACAGAATACTAAACAAAGATCTAAATAATTTCTTTCCCCTGGCATCCTAATTAGGACAGTATGAAGTTCTGCACTCTCAAGTCCTAAAGTCAGTGAAGAAACAGAACAAAGTCTGCTACATTCACATCAACAATTAATTACTCTTCTTTTTCCCCCACACAACTTCTTCACTGCATGTCAGTTAGTGCAAAATGCTGCCATAACCAAATTTGTGCAAAGATCTCCATAATCAGACTGGAAGATTTTTTGTTGCTAACACATAGTTGTTTGGATACCCAATATCCTTTGCCTAGAAAACTCCTGTTGCTAGAAAGCCTGGAATCTTTAATTTTTCTTGGCTGGTTCACGAGTAGAGTTGTGGCAGGGAACAGAAAAAGGCATTAGGATACATAGGGAGGGGGAAGAAAATACTATCTCAATGCCAGGAAGAACGAGCTGCTGATACAGCTGGCTTTAAATCTTCTTCTCTTAGGTGGGAGACTAACAGAAAACAGCTGAGATTTTCACCTTGAAGAATGCTATTGAACTGGAAAGAATATTACAACAATAGAAAAATAATGCAGATTGTACTTTCCTGACATGGAAATATGCAATAACAGCAATTAAATTAATGAGCGTCCCTACTGAAATAGCTGATTTTTTTCCTTGCTTGCAAAATATTACCTAACCAAAGATACCAGTTATGGAGAGAAAAGGACATTTTAAAGAAAATTATGCTTAACCAGGGACCGTTTACAAGATAGTCTATTGCCCCAGTTCCTACTGTGAATCTATGCACATACATAGAGTTTGCCATCCTCAGGTTTCATTTAGAAATTAATGCTAACACCACTCTCTTCTCTGTGAATCAAATCTGTTCTTCAGATTAGGCTGAAAATAAAGAACATTAAATGAATAACTCAAATGTTTCTATGAAACTTATGATCTTGTAGTGAGCTCTACTCACAAAGGACATCAGAAAAGTTCAAAATGTTGAGAACACAACTATGAAATTTTGTCCATGTGTTTTTGACACAGTCCTTTAATATACCCCAATTTTGGAACTGTGACACTAGAAAAGCTCCTCAGTTCCTAAACAAGTTTTTCAAATCAAAATAATGTTGCTGTGACATGCTGTAAGCAGTGGTAGGATTACAGATCAGGAAAGGGCTAAAGTTTGCTAACAAACAAGAATTTTTACACCTTCAAGTGTTTGTAAGCTGAGCAGGGTTCTTAATTCATATGAATCTAAGACTCTGAAGATCCTAGATTTGATTGGGCGCACTAGGAGGAATAGGGATTATGTGTATGCACGGCTCAAAATAATCTGCATGCAGGTACTTGGGCCAATCACTAGCAATACATAGCACACAGTGTAAGGCCCCTCTCCACCACATTTCAATTCCGCTGATTTCCCAGGCCACATCTAATATTGTGCCTGTCTCTCTTTCAAGTGAAAATTCCATTATGGGCTGATAATTATCAATAACACCACTACTGGAGTATTTCAGAAAAAAAAAATTTAAGGGAGGTTTTAAAAACCACTCTAACCTGCAATTTATAATAATTTAAAATTTGAGACCCTTCTGACCAGCCCTAATTATTGAAAATAATTGAAAATACAAGAAATTTCCTCTGGGAAATAGAAGACGGAAAGATCAATCTGCATATGCAAATAGTAGATTATGGTTTGGCTTTTTTTTACTTTTACAGACCTCAAATGGACCTTCTGGATCATGAAGTCCAGTTCCCAGGCATGCCTGTGAGAGCACTATCCATCTAATGAGGTTCAGTGCGTAGACTGGAGGCCCATTCACAAAAGCAAACAGAAAGTTCTTTGTCCCACCATCAAACCCTTCATAGGAAAGTAGGCAAGAGCTCAGAAATCAGGTAAAATACTAAATCACCCTTCAACACTGGGTAGAAGATACAACTCAGCTCTTAACTGAGTTCACTTGTGTGGTGGCTGCATTTTTTCCCCCGGTGAGCAGCTCTGTAGTGCTTAATTTCCAACTGGATTTGAACCATGACAGTCGTGCAGAGAGGTCTACAGTACATTATAAGAGAAATACATTCCTGAGCTTTTACTGCAATTCACCTCTTATAATTCTGATTACTGCCTGAAGTCCACCTTTGCAAAATCTAATTGGTGTAAAGATCAATCATAACTTACCATTCCAAATTTGCATTGCTTCTCCCAACAATCCATCTCCATGCAGTCTCACTGCAGTTCCTCTTCAAGGTGATTAAGTACTATATATACATGAAACCAGAATCTACAGTGAAATACTGCTGATTTTGTATGTTTTTTGTATTTCAGAGTAGCCTTGCACTCTTTATGTTTACCCAGAGGTGCATTTTACCTGCTGACTGTGTTCTTCCCTACATTCTCAGCATTAGAAGACTAATCACATTAGATACAATGCATGCACTGCCTTCTATTTTGTCATTAATCCATTTGGCAGATAACAGCGAACAATAGCTGAGACATCCTCAAAAGCTTCCTTCCATTAAGTGTTTTCATTTTATCACACAGATGAGTGTATTTGTGGTAAGTAAGAAATAGAAGTAACAAATTGAATATGGATAAGCTGGAAACATTCCCTGATGTGATCAAACCCGGGATATTTAAAAGGCAACGATGCAGGCATTATCAGCTTTGATTTCGAGACAGAGGAGCAACTTCCATCTGCGCATCTCGAGAAGTTCATTAGCTGCACCACAGGGTTATGCACGCAAGTCCCTGTGCTCAGACTTGAAAGGGCATGGATGACCAACCTCTTGAAATATGTATGCTGATGTGTTTGTGCTGAAACACCAACACTGCTGCTGCTGTGCTGGATGCATGGTTCTTACCCTCTTTGAAAGCCATCATGGTGCACTTCATAGTTGCTGCATGACTTCAGCACCCTGGCCTGTGCTTGGTTTTTCATGTGGACTCCTAGTCAAGCACTTTGGGAGCTTTGGAGGGTAAGATTTGAATGGAATTGTCTGACAATGACTTCAAAGGTAAGCAGAACCTCTAGGCACCAATGGAACAAGGTTTACTGCTAGTCTGACTGACAAATTGCTCACAAGGATTCAAAAGGCAAAACCAACAGGAAAATAAAAGTGAGTCTAGCAGAAAAAAACATGGATGATTTTCACACTATTAAACTACACAAAATGAAATATTTGGGTCCTGACTACTCTGCATTTGGAACCTAGGAAAAATATATTTAAAAAGTAAAGGACAATGACATGAGCAAAATTGCTCTCTTTTAGGCTCACATTGTACAAAATGGTCCTAGTGCTCCAATTGCATTTGAAAGATTCAGGGCTTCCCTCTTCTGCAGAACATCTGGGACAGGTGCCTAGGTTTAAGAACCATGTCATCATTGCCAATTTTAGTTGAAATGCATTTTGCTTCCAAACTCCATTAACAAGAGAAAGTAGGTAGATTCTCAGAGAACAGGTTTGTGATGGAAAATTAAAAGAAAGGAATTTTGTAAGGACAGGAAAGACGAAGACAATTCATGAAGAGTACTCCAAGAGTAGCTGCACTTGCGATGCCTTCTTGAGATTAATGAATCTGTTGTACATGCCCATAATTATTTCCATTCACATGGAACAGGTCCAGCTGCTTTCCGCATCCACAAATGAGAAGCAGAAGGAAGCAAAAGAGAAAACAACCATATTTTGATATGTCCAACAGTTAAAATCACCGGATAGCAAATAAATTGTGCTAAGCACAATTAAACACAGAATTAACAGTAATCATTTGTAACATAACACAACAAGACAGCCGAGATGAATGAGAAAGGGCTTTTATTGCATCATATTGAGAAACTGAATGATACGTTGCCAAGATACATGTTTACAGAAATATGAACCTGAGGTCAAATATCTGCTTGGCTTCTAGCGGTACATGTATTCATCTACACCTTGTTTGTGGCTGTTTTTAATCCTGTCTCCTACTTTTGTGTGTGAGGAAAACTCCTACACTTGTAATAGCTACTATTTTAGCATTACAAGGGGCAGGAATGCTAGTTCAAATCCAGGCTGATGCATCTGATATTTGGTTATTAGTGAGTGGACTAAACGTACCCCATGCCAGGTGAGAGATGGCACAGCAGCTGCCACTCTGCTTTAAATCCCTGTGATCTTCAGAACGCTGCTGCTGACAGCAAAACAAGGCAAACTCAGCCAGGCCGTGCCTGCACAGCACCTCATGGGCAGATGGAAGCCTGGTCCACACAGGCTCCAGAGCACTGTGCAAATGACTGTTTTCCAAAAACCACGTCCCGATTAGAGAAGACCATGGGCTGGGCTGATATATCCAAGGCTTGGATCCTCAGTGAGTCTTAAAAGCTTGGGCTTACCATGACAGTAATACAGGCACTCAGCTTTGGTCAGTCTGGAAGTGCAAGTACAGCAAACACATATAAGCCTAAGAGGTACTGTTTAGACTTTCTCACAGTTACAGCTATGTTAGGACTCTAAGGTTCAGGTGCATGCGCTTGTTAAAAAAAAAGAAATCTCCTTCATCTGTTGCTATAACAACTCTCTTGGTTTTCTATTCAGCATCATCCTTGGACCAGACTTAAGTCTTGTTATTTCTTTTATTGCATTCTGTGCTGTCTTTCAAAGATGCTTCTACTGACCATGGTGAAACAGCAAACTATCACCTTTCATTGGACAATTATAACTCAGCCATGGAAGAGGCCCATAGCATGTCCCAGCACCCTTGGAAAAATTTGGCCCAGGTTTACACTGTGTGGATAATTGCCTAAAAATACTACAGAGCTGGGTTGCTGCTGTAGTATGCCTCCAATTCTAGGAGTTGAGGATAGCTCCTGGGAGCTGCAACAAGCAGCCATGGAGTCTGTGCACCTAACATGCCAGAAAGATGATATGGATAACATCTAACATCATGCATTTAAAAGCTAGTGGGTGTGATACTTTTGCTCTGCCTTCTTAAGTTGCAGCAATTCCTGCTCAATGCAAGAAAAAAACCCACCAGCTTTCAGGACAAAGCTCTTGGACATTATCCTGTGGAGGAGATGGGGAATCTGGAACCAATTACAGCCATACCAGGCTTGCTGCTGGCAGCCTGTGGGATGTTCCTCTAAGACATGCAGAGGAACTACCTTCCAGCTTTCCTGCTTCACTGAAACTCCACCAAGGAGCTGCTATTCCCATAGCAGATAGAAGGACTCTTAAGGCTCTGTCTTTCAGCAGCGTTTTACCTCCTGTGCCAGAGACATAGAAGTGCACTCTCTCTATCAAAACACGGCTATGCCACAGGCTTTCCATCATCTTTGAATGATGGACCAAGTATAAGAATTGATTTCTAGCTCCTGATATGAAAAGACAGGCAGAAAATTTCCGTAGTAGATGAGTGAATGAAACAGCAGGTCTGAAGGAGGGGAGACAAGCAGGGCCACAAAGAAATTGTTTCCTTAAGGATGCGAATACAACACTTGCCTATAGATTTCACTGGAAAACCTGGTTCAAAATAAGAAAGCCTGAATCTATTTGGTTTCTCCCTGCTCTCTTTTCTCCTAAAGAGTACCTGACAGGTGGAGACTAAGCCTAGAGAACAGAGTCCCTCCATTAATCGTTAATGGAGACAAATGCCAGGTGTAGATGTCAACTGCAATTTTTCATTCCTTGCTTATAGCACAAGGTTCCACAGAGTAATGCCAAAATGTTAGGGTAGAAAATTCATTCATGGCTCCCCCAGTCCTTTTGTGACTTTTTAAAAAGCCTTTTCTTTTCAAAAAGCAATTTCACTCTGGTGCTTCCATTACTCTGTGTAGCTTTGTCACAGTTGATCTTCATTAAAACTGGAGACACTATAATAGAAGGCACAATTTTAGAGTAAAGGTAATTGTTTGTATTCTGATCCATTGCTCGTGCCAGCATGCAAAGTAATGTTGTGCACTCACACATGCTGTGTAGTGTTAGACATTGACACAAACACCAGTGTATTTCCCAGTTTGTTTTGTTTTAGGAATTACAATGAAATCATCTGCTAGAAGCATTTGTCTACAAATGCAGAGCCACAGACAGAACCAAGACTTCAATTCACAGACAGGAGAACCTGAAAATCTTTCAGGGTTTAGCATGAAGACGAGACTTATTTCATTTTGTTGACCTTTTCAATAGCATGCCTTGCTGGAATGATCCTTTTATATTTATGCATGTTTCTGTGAGTCAGTATGATTCTACTTTTGTGGAGTGAAGGGGACCTAAAGTCATTTAGGCATTTCTGCCTCAAACATCAAATGGGGCATTGCACTTAGAACCTCTGCAACTGCATAAATCTGAATAGTTTGCTGTTATGCTCCAATTCTGTATGTTGACCAATCTCTCAATTAAGGGAAGACAGAGCAATTTAGGAGCACCAAAGTCATCTCAACAGTTGTCTTTTGGCATTATAACTCTTCCTGCCCAAAAACATCAGCTATGAGTCCCCTCAGCTGCGAGACTGCCTGCCTGAAACCCACTGAGTGCTATTCTAAAGTGGCTGATTTACGGAGTATCTGTTCTAAATCAACAACCAGTAATGGAAGGCATGTGCTCATTTAATGGGTATTATTTGCCTGGAGTACGCCTGTCCATTTAGTAGTTGATAATAAAATGCAATGTTCGATGGCCTGAGACATTTCACAGTGAAATGCACTTGCTGAGAGGCTGGGAGAGTGGGGAGCCAGGGTAAGGCATTATGCCTTTAATGAGTTTAATAGAGGCAGTCATGTTCAGAAGATGAACACCTGACCTGTCAGAGGTGGCTTTAGTCTTTCTAAAGGGGGTAGATGTTCAGTAATTATTTCCTAGAAAAAGGGCTAGATTCTTTCTTTATTGCATTAGTGTAGACTTAATGGGGAAGGAAAGGAGAGGCAGATTTGAATATAATGAAAACCCAAGAGACTCCAAGGAAATAGGTTCAAAGTCTAATGCAATTGACTTGGAAGGTCCTGCATCTACTGGTATTCATGAGCACACAAGAAAAAAATGCCTTCCTGAGAATTTGAGCAAAAAACTCCCTACGTGAACAGGTTGGATAGTACAGAAGAGGATGCTTTCTTTTTTGGTTAACAAATTAACAGAACAGCTTCCTTTTAACTACATATGCATCTTTTGTCAATATTTTAAATTGTGCTGTCTATTCTGAATACTGTAAAAAAACTTGTCATCCATCTGGACTTGATCTGGCTTAAGGATAATTCCTGGAGTTTTGTTTAAGAGCAAGACACTCCTTATAGCATTGTGATGATTCTTTAAATGGGAATATCTGAAGACTAGCAAGAAAAGCATTTCTTGAGGGCCTCCAAGCGAGATCTAACTGTGCCTCCCATAACTTTCTACAGGCTGCTCTTTGCACAGATATTACCATATTCTTTTTGAGGGCAGAGAAAAGAACAAATAATGAGAATTCTGGTAGAGATCGATCTAGCAAAGGTTATTATTAACAGATCATGTGCAATGACTAAGGAGAAGGAATGTCAGGGAAATGTTTATTCTTCATCCAGCTTTTCTTTTAGTAAAATAACTGGGCCTGCAACCTAACATGTTAACTGTTTCAGCCCTATTTACTATTGAAAACTTCAGTCAAGCAAGGAAGACTATAACTATGGATGCTATAGGCAACATTAATATACAAAATTTGGCAGAAAACTTGTCACAGTTGTGTACCAAACAGAAACAGCACATGTCAGGAACACACACAGTAAAAAAGCAAACTGAAACACATGTCTTTTAGTAAATCGTCTCAGCTTCTGAAGAAGCAATTACTCCAACCTACATATCTGGTTTTAAAGTCCAGTAACTTAGAATGATCTGCTTATAAAATTTCTGCATGACAAAAAGGAAGGAAAAGAGAGATAAGCTGGGATTACAACTTCACAGAGCAAAGAAGAACTAAGATCTTCAAAACCATTGTCTTAATTTTGTAAAAATACATATTTATAAAACTAATTAAGCAATGAGGCAGGCCAGGATTTTATGCTAGTATCTTGCCTTTGACTAACACAGTTTCAATTTATCTCAAATTGCAGTCGTCTATGTCAAAAGATTAATTTAACTCTAGCATTGATGTAACAGATTGAGCTGACCAAATCAAACTCACACTCAAAATACATAGTTATGTGTGCATGTTTGATGAGCAAGGACAGCTTATTAACCAGTCTGAATAATAACAATTGCATCCTGCCTGCAGACAGCTCATTGTCTCCAAAGTATTGCAGATTTGAAATTTTCTGCTTTGTTCATCAGAATTCAGAATGGTTACCAAGTATCACCCAGGAATTATAGATACAGTCCATAAATGACAGGTCAATTAAGAAGGCAGCATGAATTCCTAAAAATGCTGGAGAACAAGGGTTGCAGAGAATACATTACAAAGAAATTGCGAAAGTGACTTGATTTTTGAAACAGAAAATCAGAACAGGGGATGAGTAGTAGGAAAGTGCAGAAAAATGAAGATAGAGCTATGATGCTCTCAGTGAATACTTACTTCCTACTGGAGCTGAAAACCTCTCAAATTCAGAAAAGGAAAAAAAATTGAAAGCCATGAGAAAATATGTAAGTTGGTAGCAACATCTAAAACTTAAGCATCCTCTGGTTTTGTGCAGGCAGAGAGGATTTATTAGGTTACTGTGGCAGTACCATAAAACACCAGCACAGGACTGTGAAGAAGCTACTGAACAGCTTGAAACAAATAGCACAGGTGGATCTAGAAATCACTTGCCTGCAGTTGACAGCTTCAGCAGAAGGTGGTACTACACTGGCTGTAGAAATCAGCCATTGCCCTTCTACCACAGAGGTATGCATTGTTACTGTCACTTTTTTCATCACTGGTACCAAAAGAGGCAAAATAATTCACTTACTGGATTCAGACTAGGCCAAAGAAAAACATATCCCAACTCAAACAATTTGAGCTCAGTGAAGTTTTTCTGGTAAATAAAGTCTTCTGAAATATGCACTTTTTAGCAGACCAAAACATTGCATGAGTTTAACTAAATTCCAAGGAATATTTTTGAAACAAGATAACTGGGGGGCAAAAAAAACCCCCAAAACTTAAATTGTTTATTTAAAAATTATTGTTTTGAATCAAGTGCTATGATTGTCAATTTTGTGTTTAGAAATCAGATTTTTCAGTTTCGTTGTAGAGGTCGAATAAAATTATTGAAAAATAGGATAAATAACATTAACCATAGAATTTTACTACAGAGCAAAATACTTGGTCTAGTCAAACAATATATTTGGACGTGTTTTATTAATTCAGCCTTACCTTTTTTTGCACTTGCCACCCAAATTTAGTTGTGAAATACAGTGATTTAAAATAACTATAACAAATCAAACTGGAATGAACTTCAGAGTCATAGCTCTTGTGTGGCTCTGAGGGAGAAAAGGCAGACTACAGAGCTGCAACAGCCCCTGGGAAAACTCTACAAGCAGGATTAAGGAACCTGCTTCTGTACCTGTTGGGGGCCGAGGTACAGGGATAACCCATGGCGTACAGCTTTGCTCTTTGCACCTTCATTAGCCTGATAAAGGAACCAGTGTCTTCAGAGATGACTGAGTTCTGCTTCTGGCTTGTACAGCAAGTGAGTAACTTACCTGATACACAGGGAGGACACTTGCTGTGCATTGCCCACCATGTAAGTCGGGTTAAACAAAATAAAAGCTGGTTTGATTTCTCCGTCCTGTTGCACCAAGAGTAGTCCAAAGTCACAGATCAAGATTGGTAAAAACCCATGGACAGAGGCTGGGCCACCTCGGAATTACAGATTTGTCATTTTTCACTTTTCTGTCTATAAAATGGAAATAAAACCAGTTGAGTTTTATTGAAGTAAATATGCAGTATTGATTTTAAGGCACTCAAAGACATTATAATAACCACTTAAGGCACTATAATAACACCAGGCTCTATAATAACCATATGAAAAAATATAAAGATACCAAGTTGGCCAGAGTAGGCCTTTTCCGCTAAATGAAAGAAAAGGAATTATTTTAACATGGACATAACTAATGCACTGTTGAATTATTAACCTGCATGATTGTGCCAAAGTGATTAGTTCATTATTAAGGTTTCCATCTTTGCAACCGTATAAAATATTTCAATAAAATAATTTTGTACTTTCATTCTAACTTATTAAAGAATAGGAAATAACAGTAGTTATGCAGTAATGAAAGAATAATCAGGTATGCTCACAAAATCGGGAAAAGACGAACAAGAAATGCTCCAGGTGTGACATTCTTATCACAATCATAATTTCCCAAGGAACAGAACAGTAGGAGCCTGATTGAAAATGTTTGCAAACCTATATTGGAAGTATTTCTACCAGCCTCAGACATACCATCTATAGACAACAATGTGTTCAATTAATGTATCCCAGGCTCTTACTTCAGAATATAAAGTTTAACTAAATAACCGCATTTCTAGCAAAAGGCAGACCAAGAATGATATATTGTTGCAATAAATAAAAATAATAACAAGATCAAAACATCCAAGCCAATGCAACACCTTTGAGATGGTTTAATTAGACTGGATCAAACTGGGATTAATTTGTTCCCTGTCATCAGCTCAGGTAGGAACTCTGAAGAAAGAAAATATGTCAGATCTGTGTTTTATTTAATGCGAAAATGGCAGTAGACTCTCTAGGGATCACCAGAGTGGTAAAACAAGTTCTTAATTACTTCAGTAGTCTTGTTTCACCATTGCTTGGAGAAACACCCTGCCACAGCCCCTTGGCTGTTGTCTCAGTAAAACACCTGTCCCACATGGCAGCGACAGAACCACACTGAGGTATCAACCCTTGGAGTTTCATGCATCTCTCTGAAACAGCCCACAGTGGCTGCTGTCAAAGATGTTAGTTTAAGGTGAGAACAACTTCTTGAATAATAGCACAGAGCAGGAAAATTCTTAGGGAGAAGAAAATAAGAAATAAAGGAATTATCATCCCACCTTCCTGAAAGCTAACTCCTGAAGGAGTGTTGGTGAAGAAAAGATATCCAGATGTTCCACTAACTGGCATCCAACTGTAATGACATACCTAAGATAATTTATCTGGTGTCACAGATGCTGTGGCTGTTTCCCTCAGTATTCATTGCATGTATGGAGCCAGGAAAGGTGTGGTGACAACAGACCTGCCACCAGAACAATGGGGCTTCTGGAATGGAGAAAAGCCCAGGACTCAGCTGAGCAACAAGAAGGTCCCATCAAGTTCAGAGACAGGCTGGGAGGAGAATGGATTGAGAGCAGCCCTGATGAGAAGAATCTGGAGATGCTGGTTGACAAGAAGCTCAACATGACCCAGCAAAGCCAATGCATCCTGGGCTGTATCCAAAGCAGTGTGGCCAGCAGGGCAATGGAAGTGACTCTCCCCTCTACTCTACTCTTGTGAGAACCCATCTGGACTGCTACATCCAGGTCTGGGACCCCCAGCATAAGGAAGAAGTATACCTGTTGGAGTGACTTCAGAGGAGGGCCATGAAGATGATCAGAGGGTGCAGCACCTCTCTTACAAGGACTGAGAGAGAGAGACAGGGTTTTTCAGCCTGGAGAAGAGAAGGATCTGGAGGAAACTTATAGCATCTTCCAGTACCTAAAGGGGCCTGCAAGAGAGCTGGAGAGGGACTTTTTACTAAGACAGGTAGTGATAGGACAAGTGGGGAAGAAATTCTTTACTGTGAGGGTGTTGAGGCCCTGGCACAGGTTGCCCAGAGAAGCTGTGGATGCCCCATCCCTGAAAGTGTTCAAGACCCGGTTGGATGGGGCTCTGAGAAACCTGAACTAGTGAGCAACCTGAGCAGCCTGAGCGTCTTCCTGACCATGGCATTTCCCCAGGCCTAAGGAGTCAAGATTAGTGAAATAGATACAGGGCGAGCAGGGAAACGTGCAGAATGAGAAAATGCCAGGTTGCATGGCTGCAACTGCAAGATCATTCCAGGGTGTCAAAAATTATTCTAATAAGGATTAGAATAATCCTTATTCTAATCAAAATATTATTTCCAGAGTGGGGACAGCATGCCAGGGGCAGATCTCATGTCTGGGCAGCGGTGTGTGTTCTAGGACTCCTCTGCCCACTTGTGATGTATTGTCATAGTGAAATAGGTTGACTTCGGTTTTAAGAACAACATGGAATCTCAGAAACGAGCCAATAAAAACTTAGTATAGACTTGAGGATTTGAGCACAGCAGCAGTAGCACTTAGGTACAGCTATCTTGGAGATGAAAGGGAGATGTCAATAGACTTAGCCAGAGTAAATCCCATTTAACAAGATACATTACACTATCTGCTAGAGTGCAGACAAAAGCAAACATACATCTGACCTAAAAGATCCTTTCCAATCTCAAAAGTTCATCCTCTGGGACTCAGCACGACACACTCAAAGGACTAGAAGTGCTGAATGAAATATTTCTGAGATTCAGCTCTGTGATAGACTCTTGATACAGATTTATTATCCCCATTTTATACAAAGAGCACTTTCCAAAACCATGCCATCTTTGATCTCACAGTCCTGATCGTTAAAGATCTCCAAAATGCCTTCCAAAGGCAAGCCTAGCGCTAACAGTTCAAACTACTGGTCACCAGAAAACAGGGATTCAGCAGAGATATTGATTTCATGGCACAGTATAATTTCCTTTCCCTTCCACTAACCTTTCCATGTTCCACAGACTATAAATTACTTTTTCCTTTCTTTCCCTTAGCAAGGTAACTGCCTTATCAGCTCTCTCTACTCTGCACATACTAACAATGTTTTCTTTCTGAGGTGGTTTGCTTGGTATATACCTGAGCAATTGCTTTCATTTCCTGCTTAGCTTTGAAGTCTGCTAACTTTGTTGCATACCTGAGGAAGGCTGTTGTGCCTGAAAAGAAATCTTTAGATAAAAGATGCATGTGCACATGCGCACATCTGATTCTACCTGTTGTCTTTAGAAAACTATTGCTCAAAAAACCACAGCTGCATCTCCTTTATAAATATTTCTAACGTTGGCAGGTTAAGAGAATACAGTAAATAAAGCACACCAAGTTAATTAAGTAAGATATGAGACATGATGAGACCCTATTAAACTAAACAGCAAAATGGATCGACATGTAGTGGTGGAATCATAAACAATCAATATGGAGAACACTAAACCAGGCTGCTCCACCTGCTGATTCAGGAAAGAAAGGGTCTTCTCTAGGCTCTGTGTCACATCAGACAACATTTTGTGGTTGCCTTGGAAGCCTGGGGGCAACCTAAAAGGCACTCGATGTTAAGAAAATGCAATCTGACGTAGGAAACTTGTACGTGGGGAAGGGCTCCCTCAGGCTCCCCCTTGCTTGGACTCAGAAAAAAAGCCAAAGTATCTCTGAAATATTCTAAACAAATGCTGCCTGAGAACAAAATGCCCAAGACAGGAGTGAGTACTCTCAAACTGAGAATATCAGCCCACTTCTCAATTCCAAAGACAGCCATAATTTAAAGTATTGGTGCTCCCAGTAGGACCTGGATGTTAGGCTACACATTCCCCTCTTTGCTGACCTAATAGGATCAAAAAATGATGAAAACAAGTGAGACAATAAAAATAAATTCAGTAAATTACATTATCTCCTAGAATGCAGACAAAAGCAAACATACATCTGACCTAAAAATCTTTTCTAATATCAGAAGTCCACGTGGGACTCTGAGCTTGTAAAATCTTTGTATTTATTTTTTAAGAACACTGATACTTCTTTTTCTTCTTATTGTTTCAGCTAATCAGTAATAAAAAATTATTCCCTATAACTTCATTAACAAGACTAATGGCTTTCACTACAATCATGATGAACTTTTGCTATATTTTTGGTCTTTCAAAACAAGCGAACGTTTGCAAATATAACACAAATGGAAAATAAAAGAATAATATATAATAATCCCATAAATTTTGTTTTGATGGACAGTATCCTTTCATGCATAGACATGTTACAGTTCACTACATGAAAAATAACAAATATCTCATAATACACTATGACATGGTTATGATAAAATAAGGCTTTGAGCCAACCTTGATAATATTTCCAGAATTCAAAACATCAGAGTTACCAGTGGAAGACACTTCTCATTTTAAATTTGTTGGATGTTTTAAGTCCATCCTTTGCTGCAAGTATTATTTTTGCTATGCCATTTTTTTGTATCCTTCGGGAGTTATTCACAGAAAGTGAACACCAGAAGCTATGCACGTGTTAAATTACAATTTATGAATGCAGGAAGCCAGATTTAGATTACCTGGCCAACACAGTCATAAGGGAAACTTGAAAGCATTTAGCACTGTGTTTTGATATCAGACAAATATTTATTTTTAAAGAGAGCAGTTACTTATGGACAATATTTACTTTTTTTAAAGAATCCTTTGGAATCCATAGACTTAAAAAAAAATTACATCCCATGACTACAAGCTATTCTTTTTCTGGATTAGTATAAAAAATTGATAATCCATATAAAGTGATTTTTTTAAAAATTATATTACTATGGTTTTTGTACCCCTAAAGAGAGTCAGTGGAGGGACTAATTAGAATTATTGACCATCCTATCAGAGAATAATTAAGGAGAATGAGAAAATGGAAGAAAAGATCTTGTACTGGTCAGAATCAATCTACCAATGCTTTGAGAAGGGGCCATTTACAAACAAAGAACTGAAGAGAACTTTGATAATCCGTGGCTATTAATCCGTATAACGGAACATCATTGGCTCATGGACTCCACCAGAAAAAAAAAAATTAAAATTATTACTTTTCCTCCTCATCACTCATGGTGTAAATAAAAACCAGGTCATTTATTAATATGAATGCAATATTAATTTGCAATGAAGCAAAGCCTTGCCTCTGCTGCTGCCTTGGTGTTACAGCCAGTGACCAAGATGAGGGTTTGCATGACACCTGCCTCTCCTCTGTGTCACCTGAGAGCAGTTTGCCACAAGCCAAAGCAGTGCTTGGAGTTTAGGAGATAACTACAAATATTACAATTTGTAATAGAGTGTTCTTCCTTGAAAAAAAACCGAAACAACAGTCCACTAAATTCAGTTCTAAAGCTCATTAAGAAGCTTTATTAAGGTATTTCTGTGCCCTGAAAAGATCCTAAAATTTTAGGAGTATCTGGGAAATCAGTTGGAAATACAACTTGTTTAAACATCATGGCACAGTCAGAAGTGACTGCAAGTCTACACACCAGCACATGCCTACTTCCCTGTGTCAGGACATCCACACAAAATTACAAAGTGTGTAACTTATTTGTTATCTGTCACACATTTTACCCCACTGATTCATCTACTTATCATTCATTACATGAAGGAATCAAACTGAGGAGAATAATCTCTTTACTTAGCACACTAGGTGTCAGCTGAAAAAAACCCTTGTCTGTCCATCCATTAGTAGTGTAGGAGTGAGATGCATAATTGATCTGACTTTTTTTTCACATTGTTGAAAAATAGAAAATAACCCTGCCGCCATCAACACACTACTCAACTTCTCAGATTTTAATGACAGACACTGATGCAGCTGTCATCTTTCTTGCTCAAGGTGGCCTAAAGCAAGCTTGAATTTTAAAGCAAAATGAGTCCAAAGCTCAGGGTGGCACAGACAGGAAGGTTGGTCACGCCCATGCAAACCGAGATGCATAATCTTGGCACACCACCACCAAAAACGTTGGATAATTGATACAACAGGCTCACTACTCATAAACTGAATGTAACACTCTTGCTTTCTGCTGACAGCTCTGTGAAAAAAATACTTCCTCAGTGGGGAGGGATCGGACTCAGCTGAATGTATTCTTTAATTTCTCACAAGAAAATCAAACACCTCCTTCATCTCCTGGTTTAGTGGGTGCCCACGTAGGGCATGTGTAGCGGAGAGAAGAGAGACAGCTCTGGAAAGTGGTTCACCATCCGTACACCAGCAGCTCCACTATGCAGGGCCAGGCAAATGTGCTGGCTGAGCAGATTTAAATGCCCAGAGTTCTGCTTTCCACCTTGCTGGTATTCACTGCCTCCCTAGCACAGAGAGACAGAGCAGGAGCCTGTGCCAAACCATGCTTGGACATTAAAGTGATTGCACAGGCACACAACTGGGTTTTAACATCAAGCTGCCACTACTAGCACATCCCCAACCTTACTGTCCAAAAGGGAAGAAATTCAGTTTAACATCAGGAGGAGCTGTCACCCCTTTCAGAAAACCCTTTGTAGTATCACTCATCTTCAATGAAAGAACCCTGTGCTTCCAGAACGGAGCGAAATATGAACACTGAAACAAACATCAAGACTGCTACTGAGGGTGCAAGGACAGGATCTGAGTTACCATCTGTAAAACCACTAAACCCTCAAAGTTTGCTTCTTTTTTCCAGAAGCAAAAGCTTAATCACATAGATCATTATCTGGTCTCAGAAGCAGACATCTTAGCACTCTCTTTTAAACCTATTTTCGCTCCCCAAGAGTTTTCTAGGACTGGGAGAGCAACAAAGGAATAGCCACACTGTGCTTTTATTTCAACCTTGTCTCTGACACTGCAAACTGTAGAAAAATCTTGGATAGATGCTGCCACCCTTCCCTAAAGCACAGACGAAAACCGCTTTACTTCCTTGGCATTACGCAGGACAAAATGACCTCACATACACCTTGATCCCTCAGAAGGCTGTTGGGATCTGACTGCAATGAGAAGGAACATAGAATTTGTGCCCAGTTTTGCCATAGTTTATAAATATTCATCTAACATGTGAGAACAATTGACACAAATCTAGGGAGGTGGTAAGGTGGTGCAGCTATTTGGGGGACTGTAAGGGACATATGGCTGCCCAGACCCAGAAGCAATTGTTTAACTTCATTAAAATAAAAGGAAAAGATGCAGCTGTAGCAGCACTGGTCCAGCCACACAAAACGTGTCAGACCCACAACATTACATGTGCACTAACTTTTAGTACAAAGGAACATGTTTTTCTAATATGTGTGTGCATACACATATATATGCTTGCCTGTGTGCATATGTACACATACATATGTATATATACACACATACACACATATATACACACAAATATATACATAGGCTTGAGGCCAGACAATAAACAAAAGGGGCTAGCAGTGTTCATGTACGAAGGAAAAAAACTGATCAGATTTAAGAAAAATTTGCTGGAATGATGGGAAGATTAAAATGAACGGCTCACCCACACTATATAATGTGAGGGAAGAGTCTTGGTGTTTTACCTGTTACAGCATCCTGATTACTTCTAACTGCCTGCCACAATGAGGAGGGTATTTTTGCAGTTGCCATGCTTTGTTGTATGCCAGGGAATGAGCTATGCAACCTCACCCCCGCAGCCCTTTGGCGTGTCATGCTATGAGCCTTCCCCTGGTTCTTGAAACGTGTCAAGGAAACACATTCCAGCTTCTGGGATGCCCAGATTCATCTGGGACTGCTGACACCCTGATGGGTTTGTTTGAAACCCTAATTTATTTCAATCTATTGTTCTGAAGAAAATAGGGGGCCCTAGTGCCTGTTAGGCTTCATTTTGAGATGCTTAAAAATGCAAAACAAGTTAATCTCAGCGAAGCAAAGGGGTTATGCTGAAATAGTTACAGACAAAGAAAAAAAAAGGCAGTAAAGTACAAATTACTAGGCTATCCTCAACTCCTGTCTGCTACCAAGGCTTAGAGAGCTGTGGCATGCTAAAGGCAGCCGAGACTGGCGCCACAGAGGCAGCTGTGAGATACAGACCTCCATATCAGGTCAGACTAAAGGGAACTTTTCTCCAGCATCATCTGAGTATGACCGGAATATCAACACATATAAAATAATTTTCAAGCACATCCCCCTTACTATTTAATTTTATGGGAATATAATACCAATTGTGATGAGCCTGTGAATATGTAAACAGAAATATTTTTCAGGCCTGTCCGAGGGTTACACAAAAACTTGACATACTGATTCCTCATGTTACGATGGAGCAAGAACTGAGCTGGAATTTGCCTGGTTTTCTTTGTTCCAGGCACCATGACTTTCATTGCTGCATTTTTCATAGCCTGATTACAATTTATAAATATGTCAGAGAAACCACTATCATTAAGATGCTGTGTTTCCACAAAGACCACACACTTTAAAATAAACCAACAATACATATTATTAAGTTGGCACATGGTATCTCCATTTTCCAATGCAACATTGCAAGCTGGGGCCCACCATACTTAGCACTTATCTGTTTAATTTTAATCAGATTAATAAATTTAAAACATTTGAAGTTTAAAGATGTAACTCATTAAAATAAAATTAAGAGAAAGATGAGCTTTATCCCAGATGAGAAAAATCCCACTGGAAATCTAAACAAACTATTCCTTAAACTTCCAATTACGATGTGCAGAATGAACAAGTCATAGCTGATTTTAAGCTGAAAGATTGTATTGCGCATCTCAAAAAGCTGGAATTCAATATTTGAGTTTGAAAAGAAAAAAGAAAAAAGGAACTGAGAAATTTCATACTAAAGGGACCTGTTTAGTTTAATGTAAGTTGACTCAAATCTGAATTTCACCTCAAGGGGTAAAAAGGAAATAAGCATTAGCCAAAATTTGTCTTCACCCATTAAAGAAAATCATAGTCAACATGTATCTACACTGTGCATCCAGAATATACAGTCAATCATAGTATATACCCTGGGGAAAACTTAGAAAGCCATTTCTTCTTTACTTAGAATAGCTGCTACCAGAACTACTAAAAAACCTCAAGAGCTATAAACTTGGAACTACTGATAACGCTACGGGAAACCTCCAAGCCCCACCATTTTATATATAAAGGAAAAAGAAAAAAAAATTATTACCAGTAAAAAAACCCCATCCTACTGATAAGGAGACCTAGTTGCAAGACTATAGAGGAAATGAATATTTAAAGAAAGGAAAAATTGGAGAAGCAGCTAAGTCATGTGAGAAATGTATGGCAATTTAAAAACTCAGTGAAATCTCAACAGGCAAAATAATTAAGAACAATAAGATGGAATTTTTAATAAGAAGTGCCTGACCAAGGTTTAAATACATTTCAATGTAGAGAGAGATACGATGAATAACACCAGAGAAAATTTAAAATGTTCACTAGATATTTACACTCTATAAAGAGAATTATAAAATGAGAATGCATCTATTTTATATAACACAAAACACTGTAAAATAGTTTAAAAAGGCCACATCTGCCAAGATTAAACACGGGCATAAGTAATCAACAAGTCTGGGCAACTTACTTGCACTCCCACAATGCCTAAAATTGCTTAGCTGAAGGGTTCTCCAACTCATTAACATTTATAAATTATTTATATTATAATCAATCATGGAAAACGGGAACAATTCCAATAGATGGGAGTACTGCCAAGAAAAAGAAAATTCCGGGGCTGGAAAACCCTGCAACATTCAGTGTCAAAAACGCATCTCAATTTGTTGAAGATCAACTCAGAAATGTTGATCCCTGTGCAAAAATTATCTGACAGTCTGCAGATTTTTATTCTGTAACAATTTCTACTAGAAATAAAAAAACAATGGAATAGCTAACACATTGGGCTAAAGGATGCTGTCAGCATGAATGTGTCTAGATAATGGTTTGGTCTTTTTCTGAGCCATGTTCCTTACTGCATCTCCTTAGGCTGGGAATCTTTGCAGTCAAATCCTGCTGCTAGGTGGCAGGTCCCTCTGACCTCCCATTTTGTGGAAAAGGCTCCCAGAGTTTTCAAAGGCCTTTGACACTGTTGTGCCAGTGGGCTCAAGAATGCAGTCATCTATGCAAACAAACCATCAACAGGAGGATGAAATCAGGATTCAGCCCATGGAGATTAAATGAGTGTTTGCAGATTCTTGTGATATCTCTGAGAACGAATGAAAAATCTGGAAATTAATTAAAAGCACAGCTTCACAGCTGAGACCTTGAACGTGGCATTTCATCTGGAGCTAATGTTTGTGAGTAGTTACACTCTCCCTACCTTGGAAAAAGGCTATAGATTCACAATTACTAATTGTGCTGCTATTAATCTTTGGATGAAGTGGAACAGAGCCATTAAACAGAGACAGCCTTTTACAAGGAGATGGATGCGGATGAGTACAGAATCCTTTCAGTGGATGAAAGGGGAAAATTAGCAAGAAATGTTTTTAAAGGCTTGTTACAAAAATTATCCTATTCTGGTCACAAATAAACACTTGAGTCTCCCTCCAAAGTCTCTCTGAGTCAGCTGCAGTATAGCCAAGACTGTTCCTGACCCCATCCTTCTGAAGCCGTGCCTGCTTTTCAGTTAGATAAGAGCTCATTGTCATAATTTCAGTTGTCCCCATCAGCAGCTCAAGCTCTATCCTCTGGCATTTGTACAAGCAGCTCATGAGCTGCAGCATTTTCCTGTTGCCACTTTTTGAGGCTGGGGGTGCAGAGACAGGGGCAGTACTACATGTAGTCTGGAGCTAATCCAGCATCATATTCCATCTGGGATCTTAGTTCTCCCCTTACACAGGTCTTGGTCCAGAGCTGAGGCAGCCTCAAGAAACTTTCTCAGTTCCCACTACCAAGGTGCTCAGTGAAGATCAATTTCCCAGAAACCATCTGCCTAAATTATCTCTTTTTGCTATAATTTCCCGTTGTCTGCCACTATCAAAAACAGAAGCATGAGGGTCTCACACACAGTTTGCTCTGAAAGCCCTTGCAACAGTTGAGGGTGGACACTGCTGTCAGCCCAAAAATTGAGGTTTGACACCAAAAGTCCTCCTGACAGCTCTTAAAACCAGTCTTTCTTAGTATGTTCTTTTTCTCACTTATAAAGTAACCCTCCTGAGTATCATCTTCATGGAGTTTCCTTCAGAGATGTAATGGGTTAGAAAGAACAAATTTTCTACTTCAATTTTGACCCTAAGTATAACCCCCAGATTCTCAAGTCTCCCTAAAGCTTTCTGAGTCAATTTTACAGGTCCTATTAGAATCAAGTGTCTTGTGCATTGTGAAGAGGAAGCAATTTTATCTACTTATTATCTTCACTGTTGCATGATGTGGGAAAAACACACTAGCTTCTTCAAATGGCATATGAGTGAAAAAATAAAACTGGCAAGTGGCTAAGTTTAGCCATCCATAAACTTGTAATTTGGCTACATCTAAGTAAAACAAGAACCTAATCAGGTGACACACTCCTACAAACTTAATGGTGAGCAACCAAGCACAAGAAAGTTCATTAAATGGTGCAATGGGAAATGAAGTTAAAAATATTTATCAATCACTTTCTGGAAGATCATGGAGTAATGGAAGACTTCCACCAGTTTGACAGGCATTACGTTTCAAAAGGCAATTTATTACCTAGGAATGTGTGCTTTCACTGAAGAAATCATTCTTGCTTTTTAATGACTTCAGCATTAGGCACAGCATTTTGATATAAATATATTTACTGCACTGCCACACATAGGATCTCCAGATTCCTGATGCTTTAAAAGTCCTAATGTTCCCTGATAGTACCAGGAGAAAATCTTTCAACATCATGTGTAAAATATCTTAGTCATTCTCCAGTGAACATCACAAGTTATCCAAGAAATATCTAATGAGAAAATGATTGAGTAACCTACATCAAGACCAGTAGCAAATGAAATTTTCGTTTTGATTGATTTTGCTGGGTAATACAAATGAGCCTTTGGTCTGTGATAGGAATGTTTTATTGACTCTCCTACTCTTGAGGCAGCTTGACAGGAGTTAGAGAACAACGTAACTGTGGCTATAGCATTATCATCTCTTCAGAGGAAGCCTGTCTCTTTGTGTTCATGTCTTATCTGTGTTGCCTGGACTGTAACCATTTCTCACTGCTATGGTTAATTTGATAACAGTTGGTAAGGACTACAATATGCTCATACAGAGGATTCAAGTAAATCATCCTTCCCAATCCTTCCACAAATGGATTATAACACTTCAACAAACTGGTTTTCCACACTTTAACAGAAGGGATTTTTTTCCTCCTGCTTCAAAAAACTTGTGAGCTGAAATGAGTGCTTCGCTTTTACATACTCGTTCCTTAGCATGGACTTGTAGGCAGTTAGTAGTTATTAGGCTGCATCGTGCAATTTAGAACCTTAAAAAGACATCTGCACAGAACTAATACAAGAGTAAGGGTGTATAATTTTTCATCTCATTTGTTAAGATATAATAGAAGATTATTATGAAGATTGATAGAGATTATCCCCAGTTTAATTGTTAGAATCAAATGATCATTGCACACTGAGGCATAAAATACCAGGTGTATCAAGTCAGGAAGTATGCACACATTTTGCAAGGCCAGAGAAAATCACATTATCTGGGGAGAAGCAACTGGTTATTTTTACTGATTGACCTTCTAATAAGATTCAACTTTCACTTGCATAGTCACACAATGACCAGAAATTTTTTAATTCCTGGTAGGACTCTGTTAGTCAAAGTAGTAGTGGAAAAGAATGAGACGGGAAAAAGCAAGCTGGAAACAACAGAAAGCTGGTCAGTAAATCATAAATCAGTTCTCTGAGGAAAACTGGGCAAACACAGTTAATTTCTAGTATATGTTCCTGACACCTGCATGTAAATCATACTAATAGGAGAGAACAAAAGGAAAAATAACTGCTGCTAAGGACTCAAAATTCAGATTGTGCGTGTTTTGTGAGATTTTAGGTTGCTCTAGTTTGCATCTGTGGACAAAGCACCCACTAATTGCTGGAGAGCATCTTCCAGCTAGGTTTCAGCTGATAGGAGTTCAGCTCATGTGCTGTCACACCACTTGGCAAGGGGAAGCAAAGCCTGGTAAGGAGGGATGATAAAGTCATTCACCTCAAAGAGGTGATCAGGAATAACTCATCCAAACCAAATGTGGATGTTCAGTGTGTTGCTATACAAGGACACGATGTAGAGTGTAGCAGAACAAGGATAATGGCGCACTTAGTCATCCATGTTCTTCATGGCCGTGATTCCTGCAATGATGGCGACAGTAGTATCTGCATGCTTTATCTTTGCTTCCAGTCTGCTGGCACATGGGCATTAGCACTGCACAGCCTTTCTCTTCCAAGAAAGTGGAGCAGGGGGTGCTAGAGATGCACCAAGTTCTCACTTCTTCTTTCTGCCTTTCTATCAAATGCCCACGCTGGATGTGTGTAGGCACAGCACAGCTGCTGGTTGGGAGAGACAGCTGAGCTCTTGAAGGGAACTGCCATCTGCAAGGAACTCCTGTACTTGAAGGGTACAAGAAAGGAAATGAACCAGCTTCTGCTTTCTGCAGAAGTGAGCAGAGATTCCTCCTCTCGCTAAGAACCTTTCTCTTCCTGGGCTCCACATGGCCCAGCCAGCCCAGCAAAATGCCCACTAGAACAGCATCATGATGCTCTGTAGTGTTGTAGCCTGGGAGACAGGCAGGAGTGTCACTGTCACAGCAGATTGCAGTGGTAGTCTCCATCACTGGGGACACTCGGTCTTCTCCAAGCAAGACTTTGACAGCTCCTGAGAAAAAACCAAAACTACTTGACTTCTGTTGAGCAAGGTGACTTTCTTACCTTGAAGAGGAACATTTTTTCGTCTGGGCTAATCTAAAGCAAGTATCATATTTATCTAAGCCGTGTTACAAGTCACTTGAGCCAGTCAATACAGCTGATGCCTGTAGAGCACTTTCTCTAAAGCATTTAAGTAACTAAGAGGTAGACACAAGTGACAAGGAAGTAAAATTTAATGCAGAATCATTAAAAGTCCATTATCAGTTTTCCTTGCTGTGCATACCTTCATCTGAGGAGGAAGTGAGAGGAGGGCTTAAAAGCCATTTTATTGGAGATGAGTGCCTTTTTATGCCCACCTTTCTCTCTGGGCTTTCTTCTTGCTCATAAGACACCACAGTCACACAAAACTTACCTGGCCTTCTTAGAGAGTTCAGCCTGGAGTAGCATATACATATCCACCTGGAATAGGATTCCCTGGATTTCCACTCTGATGAACCTACCTCCTCCTCCTTTTAAAGACTCTGTGAGTCTGGAGTAACTTAGGTGTCTATCCTGTTTTTAGTTATAACATCCTTCTTTTGAGACAGAGGCCAAAGAAGTCAAGAAACAGCAATCTTTCAGGGTGGGCAGTGGCCTCTGTGTTTCTAAATGACAGCCCGTGTAGAGAAAAAAATAAAGGTGCACTAAACAGAAAATAGCTATCAAAAATATATATCCCAAGTACCACTGTTATACTTCCCAGTTTTGGTCACATGGGTTATGATGGTTTCCATCAGCAATACATCCTGTAAATAGCTAAACACATTGGCAAATTTCTATGGGAACAAAATGCAATCATTTGTTCAGTGTAGCCACCTGGTTGAAAATGGCAGCTATGGTTGAAAATAGCAGTTTTATTCAGCTGCCTACAATAAGCAGAATTATACTGGGCACAGCAGCTAATGTTGTTTATTCATAATTTAAAAAGGTACTACCTCACAAATTTACCACAAAAGTTTACAGTTCACCAATCTTGATGCAGATATAAAAGCTGTAACTGATCATCTGCTGAATAAAATTAATGAAATTACTTTCACACCAAGCCTGACACTGGCTTTATGTTTAAAATCCAATGTGAAACCCCATACATGAACTCTTTATACATTCATTTTATTGTTGTATATGATGAAAAAAATTTATCTCTGAAGGCTTTTGGAAAGAAGAATTTTCAGAATTGATTACAGTTCTCATGAAAGGCTCTGTAGCAATGGAACTGGAGTCTGAAAGTCCTTTCCCCACCTTTTTTCCAGAAAAATTAGGTGCAGTGTAGGCACCAGCTCCCTATGCACAGCCTTCACAACATTCTTTCCAGTATCTTTGCCCATTGACTCTAGTACCACACCTAGGCATGGGAAAGTAGCTGGCTTAATCTCCCTGCACATTCCTGCCCTCCTTGCTTGTAAAGGAAAAAGGTTGTAGATAGTGATGGGGAGTATGTCACACGGACACCTGTGGGGCTAAGATCTCAGATTATTTCACAGATTGCCAAACAGCTTCCTAAAAGATCTCTTCTGTCCTCCATTTGTTTTCCTCACTCATTCCCCCAGAAATTTACACAGAAGAAACAGTCTAGAAGAGCTCTGAATCTTAAAATACAAGAAGCAGCATCGCATTTCCTTAAGTAGATCAATCTACAAAGACAAGATTTTCCTCTCTGGTGGGGAAAGCATATGGAGAAAACCACTTTTTTGGTTAAGGGCTGAAGGAAAAATAGCACTAATTATGCCATTCACAAATAGCATACTTGGTGTATCACGATGGTGATGTTGCTAAGGTCGAAGAATGTTCAGTGCAATCAGTATCTAGGACAGCTGATACTGTCCATGCACTTTAAAGCTAAAAGACTCTCCCTTTCAAAAGGGTGCTTTGCAGCTGTATTTTGTCCATCTTCCCCAAAGCTCCTAAGAGCCTCCTAAGGGATCTCTGTAGCAACCTGTTCTCAGTGGCCACACCAGCGTGCCCCAGTACTCACCCTCCAGCATGTCTTGGGCTGAGGCTGGCAGCAGAGCACAAAGCAGCAATTAAGCTCTGCAAACTGGACAAAAGGGGAGGCTGAATCAGTTCTTCAGGGCCATGAAGCAATTTGATTTGTCTGAGAAAATCTGCTGCAGAAAGCAGATTTTATAGGAGAGAGTCACATTCAGATGGGTCTGTTTCTCTGAACTGGAGAGCATCTGGCATACCATCAAGCTACACTTAAATAACTAATGAGCAAAACGAAAGTTTTAAGTAGCACATGTGTGCCTTTTGAAAGGAACTGGATTGTGACAGCAGAAGACAGGTCACAGGATGTTTAACTACTGCAGATCCAAAGCTGTCCAGGCAGATGCTCAAACTGCAGCTAGAACCAGAGGAAAACAAAAAAACCTCAAGCACAGAGACTGTTCAAATCAAAATGATGGATACAATGGAGAACTGGGCCTGCTAATGTAAAGACAGAAAAATAATTAATGCATTGCAGACTACAGCACTTAAAAAAGAGGAAGAAGGTTGAGCAACTGAGCTTTTTGTCATTATATTATACCAGTGCTTTAAATTTCACCCATCTCTAAGACCAGATGAACTCTGCTTATCCACTACCACATAATTTTGCTTATGGGTACAAATATTAAACAGTTTTATTTAAATAACTAAATCTGTATTGTGGTTTAACCCCAGCCAACAACTAGGCCTCACACAGCTGCTTGCTCACTCCCCCTCAGTGGGATGGGGAAGAGAATGGGAAGAATAAAAGTTTAAAAAGTAAAGGATTGAGATAAAGACAGCTTAGTAGGTAAAGCAAAAGCCCTACAGGCAAAGAAAGCAAACCAAGGAATTCACTCACCATTTTCCATGTGCAGGCAGTTGTCCAGCCATCTCCAGGAAAGCTGATCTCCACCATGTATCAGGACGATGGGTGAGATGACTCAGGAAAGCAAGCAGCAGTGTCCCACCTTCCTCCTTCTTCCCCCAGTTGTATATGCGGAGCATGATGCCATATGGTGTGGGACATCCCAGGGTCAGCTGTCCCTGCTCTGTCCCTGCCGGCTCCTTGTGGCCCCCCAGCCCAGCTGCTGGTGGGGTGGTGAGAGAAATGGAAAAGGCCTTGGCGCTGTGCAAGTGCTTCTCAACAATAATGAAAACCTCTCACTGTTACCAGCACAGATCTGAAACACAGAGCCACAGAAGCTACCAGGAAGAAAATTAACTCTATCCCAGCCAAAATCAACACAGACTGCAGTCCCCTGAGTCTTTTACGTAGAAGAACTGATGCTTATGCTATTTTTTAGAAACAGAGAGATGACACAGCATTTGGGAAGCTCTGGAGTCCTTAGCGATTCTGCATTTCTCTCAGATCCTGAGGAACAACTATCTCTGGATATCTTTTCTCATTTGTTACAAAAAACTCTAACATCTTTCCTTTTTTCTGGCATTTTTCATATTTACTTCCACTACCTTGTAAAAAACAGCCACAAAACCAGGTGGACTGTGATCTAATACACTACTGAATTAGGAAGAGTCTGGCTCAGAGGAAGGTCAGTGTACTACATGAGGTAATAAGAGAGCCTACCAGTTTGATTAATATCAATGATAATAATAATTAAAAAACCACACTCGGATTAAAATAATTTGTAACTAGATGTAGCCATGCTAAACACATGGAAAACAATTGAAAAAATGGTGCAGGTAATTTGTTCCAGGATATTTCCAAAGGAGTGAAAGAATATTTCCTCACTGCTTACTTTATTTTAAATACAACGCAATTCTTAAAACAAAGTTTTGGACAGAAAGCATCTCTGTCTGTAGCCTGTATTTGTATTTTACCTCTATTAAGCAGACTAGCTCAAAGTTGGCTCTTAATCTGAAGACATCCCACTCTTGCTTTTGTTGATTTGTGTTCATTTTGCCAATGGTTAATAACAGCTAAATAAATATAATAATAAAAACTCCCTGCCTAATACTTAATTTTGAGCTTGTCTCATTGAGTTTCCAGCTATTGGTTCTTGTTCTGTATTTCTCTGCTAAATTAGGAGCACTTTTGTATCCATTTGTTCTTCCCATGAAACATTTGTATACAAATCAAGTCATTTCTCAGTCTGGTCTAGTATAAAGAACAACTTGATCTGCAAGTATCTCATTATGCAGCTTTTTCTCTTCCTCTTTAGTAATCATTATTGCTTTCTTCAGACTCTACAGTTTTTTGTATCCTTTTAAAAAGTATGAAAAGGAAACCATTTCCAGGTTCTAACTTGCACTCACACATAAAATTATGCTGATGCTTCCATACGTTCTTCTTTCCCTACTCCAAGGTACATACCACCTTTCCTTTCATTGCAAGGACTTGTCACGCTGATCCAATGCTCCCTCTAATCTCTTTTTCAGTCACTACTTTTCTTCCCCCCTATTTTGTATATGTTGTTCTATGTTTCTAGCCACATTATTTGCTTTTCTCATATTAAAATGCATTTCATTTCACATGCTGTTTAGTATTCCCAATATCTCTGAAGGACTGCTTCTACAGTCTGGCAGAGCACATCTCCAATACACTTGCAAATGTTAGGAGCAGGAATTTAACATTCACTGGTGAATATGTTAAATAGTGAATTCAGTGCTGACCTCTGCATAGCTTCCCTTTAAGAGTATCTCCCTTCACTAATAACTTCTCACAAATCCGTATTTTTCAAAATCTTTCAATTATTTCTTATGTAATATTTCCTTCATTGAAAATAGGAAGGATATTTTCTGCTCCCTTGGCAAGACTGGAGGAGACCATTTTAGCTTTCTCTCTTTATGATGTTATGAATGCTGTTCTTACTGGGTACTATCCAGACATTTTCATCTAAGGAAATCTCTCCTCTTATGCTGAAGTGGGATATGGGTGAAGCTCAGTACAAGCCTTTCTGCTCTCCCCCGTACCAGCATGGGCTTATGACATCTCATCAGGTGTCCAAGGTCCACCTGTCTCCAAGTATAAGGACAAGGCTTCACAGTCTGAGTGGTCCCACTCAGTCCTTTCTTTATGGTTTAAGCCAGATTCCTAGAAACTGTCCTTTCTTCTTGACCTAGTTTGTGTAGCTGAAGAGGAAGGAAGTGGAGATGTGTGAGAAGAATGGCCATATGGCCATCCTGGCCACCAAAGGCAGAATCATTCTCTGCCTTTCAAGGAGTGTGTACACCCTCCCGGGACAGAGCCACACCAGCACTAACATGGGTCAGTATGGACTGTCATGAAACCACCACCCAAGGAGCTCTACTACAAAAGAAAACATCTACAGACACCGTGCCCAAGGCTTGCTGTTATCCAGCAGCTAGAAAGTGTTGCCTAACCACAGCTGAACAGCTATGAAAATAAACCTGGTCAGTTGCAACTTCATCTGTGGAGAAAGCTGTCTTAAACCAAGCTCAGCTCTGTCTTCCATTGGGATCTTCCAAAAACATCAAGTGCAAATATGTTGAAAGGCTCTCCTTAATTTTCAGAGCCAAATCTGAGTGATCCCATCCAGCCTGTCACCAGCATATGAGAAACACCAGGAACGAGACAGACGCCTTGCCTGCCAGCAGTCTCCTGCTCCCAGGTCATTCTCAGAGGGCTGTTAGTTCTAGTGAAAATTAATGGAGTTATGGTCACACCCATTCCATCAATCTTGGATATCATAAACTGTACCTAGGAATCCTCCACCTGGGCTACAAGAACAAACCAAAACAATGTAAATGTACACAGCTGCTTTTTAATGGATGGATATACCCATCAGAGGTAGATTCTAACAATTTTCCAGAATAACCCTATCTCTGGCTTTGGGAAACAATGCCCAGTCCCCAGTCTTTTAAGCAGCTCGCTTTATTACCTGTCAGCTATCCAATTAGTCTTGTACAACACGGTGTTAAACACCATGTTAATGGTATAGCTACACAAACACTTTTCTGGCAGCAAAGCTGGATCAAGGTGTTCCTCTGCTGCTTGGTCCAGCTTTTGCTTCAGCATTTCTTCACTGTACCAGTGTGACTCTCTGAGGTGCTGTGCTCTTGGTGAGACTGCTGAAGTTACCAGAAGAAAAAAACAAACCAGAAAAACTTCCTACATTGCAGTCTCTTCCTCTCCAGGAAGGAAAAAGTGCGGGGAGGTCAGACAGAATAGAAATATAAATTTGTAAAAGCTTTTCCAAGTATTAAAACAGAAGAGGGCAGACAGTACTGGAACTGACTTTGCCATCCTTACCAAGAACTCATACTTGTGACTGCTCACAGAGAAACGTGTCTCAACAGAAGAAACTCTTTGCCCACCTGTGTTAAAGCACTCAGAAGCCCCGCCAGAAACAGCCTAGAAGACACTACGCATTCAAACTGTAACAAAGCTGCAACTTAACATTCAGGGCAATTCAGTTTGAGATTTAGCTTAAGGTTTTCTCAGTAAAAAGGGAAACAATTATAGTTACAGGATGAGAGCATAACTGAATTATTAGGGCAACAGTCTGGATGAGAGAAGAGCTCCTAAGTTGTTCCTGCAGACACCACTGGCTCTGCTGACACAAGGCAACCCAGAACAGCAGACTTTGAAACCATTGAGAGTGGTGTGGCTTGGCTTCACTGCAGTAGATCTCCCACTTGAAAAGTCTCTTTCAGAAGTCAAATGGCCTTAACTCAATTAAAAGTATGGAAAGTGAACTGAATTAAGAATCCTTGAATGCACAATAAATCCCCAGGTAGTTTTCATTTTGTTTACAGGAAGACAAGGGTAAAGTTGTTGCTGGCTCTTTTCACTTCATGCAGGTTCATCAAAATTCCCCGCTTCACTCATCAAGTAAGGTCAAAGATTTGTGACCCCACTGCTCTGCAACTTGCTGGAAATTTGCATAATATTAATCCCAAATTAGTTCATAGCTGCTTTATCCTCATAACAACACTTCCCTGTTTTCTTTAATAGCTCTTTTCTCGCATTGCTCCATGTATTCTAGGAAATATCTTCTTGCAGTCATGATTTTTCTAGATAAAAAAGTCAACCTTTTTAATTTTTCATTTGAAAAGAAAATGCCTTTCCACATAACTTTTTCCAATAGTCTCTCCTCTCCTGCTATAATTAGAGTTCAGCTTCCTTGGGCGTGGATGACTAGCACTGCACACAGTGTTTCAGACATTGTTTCACTGTTGCCCTGGAGGAGAAATAAATTTAAAATATTAATTTAGATTTATGCATTTAATTATCACTTTTATTATGTACAATGAAATTTAAAACCTATCAATATCATTCTTGCAGCTCATAACTCAGTATTTTGGCACAAATCTGGTAAAATTAAGACTTGATTATGTTCTGGGGCAACATGATCTGAATTGAAGACAAATGAAAACATTTCTCTCTGTATACTGTTATGTTCTTGTTATAGGATTAAGTAATTAATACAACATACCTTAAATAATATAATCAACAAAGAAATAATATGCTTTTTAGTCTCAACAGGATTGTATCTGTTTTCCAGAAACAGAAACATATGCCAAAAACCACAGAGGTTATGGAATGGACCCTGTAGCAGTCCTTAAAGTGTACTTAATTTTATCTCTATACTTAATTATTACTTTTAAAAATTTTTACTAGGGTCTCTAATTTCTGATGATTTTTTCCTCATTAAAGTGATAAAATGAGTCCACTTTTAGAGTTACTAGTCTAAATTTTGTTAAGTAGACCCAGGATGGTACCAACGGTTATGCAAAGCTTACTGGCCAGAGTGTATTTATTTATCTGCTATTCTTTACTCTTATGAATGTAACCTGCACCTGTCATCTAAGCAACAATCTTATAGACTATTTGCAATGGAAGAGGGCTTTGCTATGAGGAGTGATGGTGGTGGTGTGTTTGTTGATTTTTTCTTGTATTTTGTTGTGTTTTTTTTTACAAGAGGACCTCTGGCTTTATGTGGCATATGGATGTGTATCTTCAGCTCAGGTAGTAACTTGTGAAAAAGCGAGTCCCAGCTTAAGAAAGAAGGAAAGTACTATTCTGATTTATAACACTATGAACCTAGAATGACTACTGAAAAAGTACATGGACATAAAAAACACCTCCTGGTTTAGAGGAACATTAATTCCATTCCTGTGTGACTGAATGGTCACTTTTTGAAATCTGAGATGCTGAATCTCAGGGCTGCCATTTTAAAATTGTCAGAGCAACTTTTATCCATGACCTCGATATCTTACAAATATTAGTTGTCAAAATGCGTGTGTGTAAAGTACTACCCCATCACCACATACATGTTTTTCTCCCTCAAACAGATGAAATGGAGGCTGCCTATACACAAGCAAGGTAGGACAAGGCTCTCGGAGTCGTCTACCATAGAACCACCTCCAGAATGAAATCCATCATGTTGCATATACGTAAGCAAACTTATAGCATAAAGTACTTTCTTAACTTCAAAGTCTCAGCAATTGCCTGAAGGACTGTTGGACCTCTTGAATTGCTTCTAGGAACAGACATCTTCAGCCATCTATATCAGGCAAAGAGAAATAAAAAGGTATATTCTTACAAGCTGTTCTGTGAGGATATATTTGAACTCAGTTGTCTTACCTACAGCTTTGAGTGCATTCACTTATACAATATAGTTGAGTAAGACTTGGCAGCTAAAAAAAAAACCCTCATAAAAATGAATATCACAACTTAAAAAAAATTTTTTTTGGTTGCTTCTCCCATCTTCTTGAATCAGCTGGATTCAAGAATCCAGCCTGCTGGAAAGGCAACAAGGATGCTTTTTCATGGTTATATATCTACACAAGGCACTAAAAGTCAGCTCTGTGAGCATTCTGAATAAGAAAAAACTACAGGTTTTGTTTGTTTGGTGGTTTGGTTTTGGTTTTGTTTTTCGGGTTTTTTTGGTTTGTTTTTTTTTTTCAACCACAGCATCAAAATGAACCATATAGAATAGCAGGGACTCGTTTCTTCATGCCTAATGTTATTTACTAACTTTGTCTCATTTCAATTGTGCATACTTTGCATGAAACAGAGCTGCAGACAACAGGAGCTCTACATTCACAGGCTTTCTTTTCTGCATATTAGATGGCTCTATTTAGAGTACCTGAACTACAAAAGTCAGTTTACACCACTGTCTTGGTTTACAGCTGGCTTGAAGCTTTAGGGCCCAGTTTTGGTGGTCTTTCAGACATGCACCTCTCTTACAAGTTAATGCAAACTTTGATCTGAGAATTGAGATAAAATGCTGGACTTATGCCTAGCTTATTACACTTCAAAGAGAGGCACTAGCTAAGGGAGCAGAGAAAATATTCCTACTTCAAACACAGTAGTCATCTTCTGTTTAGTGGACCAGAACATTCATATCATTACAAGAAAATTTGAGCTACTGTTAGTAAAAAGGAAATAGCACCATTGTAATCCCAAATATATTAAGTTTCTAACATGCTTAGAGAATGTAGCCAACAGCAGGCAAACACAAATACTATATTTCTTCCAAAAATAAGTGTAGTTGCCATTTATGTACGTGTACATATATGTATTTGAAAGAAAGCTTTTTAAAAAACATAAAAAGTTACACCCCTCCCCTCTCTGTAAGCAGGACAAAGATTGTGTAAACTGCTCCCTGTGCCATCAGTCGTGGATGAGGAACAGGAACGCTGCTGACAGCAGTTGCTATTCTTTTGATACACCAGATACATGCCTTGCATTCCTGTGGCAGCTGACACCACAATTAGTCCTTGTATGGCCAAAAGGGGGTGGGGAAGAGGGAGTTCTTCTGGACAATACTTGGTTTCCATGGATAAGCCTAGTTTCTTCTATGGAACTGCTGTCAGAGGTCGGAATCATGAAGTCTTTATACTCTAATGCTATTCATATGTATCTTGTGCCTTTTAGTAAAGATTTCTGAGAGGGGAAAACTTAATGAGCTTCAATCTTGTTTTGCGAAACTTCATGCCAGTAAAAATGGAGGGGGGGAAACAAGTTTTCTGAGTCAAGCTATCTAGTACATGAATGAAATATCTCCTGAAATTTTGGACAGTTTTGCCTAGTAAGATTTTTGGCTTTCTTTTACTCTTCTCTGTAAATTATTTCTGACTAAGTATAGTGCAGAAGACTTGAGAGTTTATTAAATGCTCGATTTTTGTACAAAGCCATACATGGGAGCAGAATTTCTGTAAATAAAGAACAGGTGTAAGAAAACTAGAAGAGCTTGACACGTATTTTACTCTTGAAAAAAAACAGTCCAGTGGTCACAACTGTTTCATAATCTCCAATATCCATAAAAAATTAAGGGTTCTGCCTGGTCTCCAGTAAAATGACTTGAAAATATGCCCATAACCAAAATGTTTTATAGACTTAAAATAAGGATATAAACATACATACATATTTAGACAAATCACACTCTAGTGACTATTAACCTACCTTCAGATATTTTTATTGCATTATGATGAATGGACAATTTGTGCTTAGAGGTCAACATCTTTTCCATTCACTACAGTTTGAACAGAAACAAGTGATGCAGACCTGCCAAGACCGATGTTTCCTCTGCAGGATACACAATTTTTGCCCTTTTCAGAAGCCAAAAGGGAAGGCAGTGAAATCTATTTGTGTGCCTCCAGCTCAGGGCTCAAGATGCATTGGGAGTTTAATGATTTGTGTGCATTATGGAACAGCTTTGCCCCTGATATGTTTTAAATAAAAGTCATGTTCTACTTCCCTGACTTATAACTTGATTGTCCAAATACAGATTTCCCAGCGGCTTTCGTATGACATTCCAAACAAATATTTCGCTCCTTTTCCTCTTATGCCTGTATGTCTCATGCTATCTTATTCAAGACTGACATGCACTATCAGAACAATCAGAAGGTACCTTTCTGTCCAAGAAAAGAAAGAAACCATTTCAGTAGAGTCCTTAGCCTTCCTTGCAAACCCAGACCCTGTTATCTCTAACCCTGTGAATAATCACACACGGCTCTAAAATAATTTGATCCTCTGTCATGTTTTAAAGGCTGGAGGATAAGCTAGGACAAAACCAACGTTTATTTCCCTTCCTTCTCACTTATACCCTTCCTACTGACCATGAAATGAGAGAGAACAATGTCTGAAATATAACATGCAGGTTTTATTCTCATTTGAATTCTTACTTGATATGCGATATTTATATCCCAGGCTCTCCTTAAGACAACATGCTTATCTCTACACCACTCAAATACAGAAATGCCCAGTAAAAACTAGGCTTTGCACTTTCCCCTCCCCCTTCAACATTAATATATTAAGAAAGTGTTACTATAGAGTCGTTATGACCAAATGGTAGCGCTGCAGGTTATATGTGAGCAATTTGCTCTCAGATTGGATTTGCACTGCACTGGCAGTGTGCTCCACCACTGACTATTTTCTTTCAGGGACCATTTCCCACTAAGATGTCCTTCTACCTGAGCATCTCAAAGTGTTACATAGGAATGAAATCAGTCAGTGCTCTCTTCCTCCTTATTTTAAACTTGCTGTTCGTTGAAAGAAGGTTTAAAGAACTGACTAAGTAAGATGAAAAGGATTTTCAGAAACGCTGTACACAGGTGTAGAAAAGTCAGAGCACAAGTGACTTGCTCAGCAAATCTGTGGCAGACCTAGAAGATGCCCCTGCATTCCCCCGCTCCAGCAGGGACTCAGCCTGTATAAGCAGGTTCCACAGACTGCACGGCAGAATTGGTATGAATGTTACCTGTGGAAGAAAACACTTTGTGGCTGAAGCCCTGGGAGCTGCCCAGAGGCCCCAGGCAGCCTGATCCCAGATGCTCGGGATCAGAGCTCACTAGAGGGAGCACACACACCGCTGCCTCCTGGCACTAGCACCGCGACCTGCTCAAGGAGCCCGCCTCGGATTTTCAAGTGTCCTCAACTGGTTCACAACAAAATGAAAACAATAAATCCTAATGAATAGACATAAAAATCACCATTTCAATTTCCTAGGGAGGGTTTTCCTTTGAAGAAATTTAGTTTTAGAACCAAGCCTGATTGTTCTGATGGGAAAAATACAATACTAATAAAAAGATGAACTTGTTAATGAATAATTCCCATCTCACTTTCCAGAAACACAAAGGTAGTTTTTCCAAGCCTTTCCATTTTCAACATTTGCACTGGGATAATAAAAAAGTCTCATTACCATATGATCTGAGGAAAAAAAGAGAAACAAGGGAATCCTGACAAACTGTAAAATGAAGACTTGATTTCCCCCCCATCTTTCATCAGTGTATTTTCCTAATCCTGTACTGCTCAGAGTTTCTGGTGTAAACAGTTGCATAGCCAAATGATTCAATATCATTGCCAGTTTCTGTTGAGCAGCAGCAGCTCTTCTGGAAACAACTGCTGCAAGTTCAGGTTGAAGTCATGAAAAGAGAAGATTGTGCTGTGGAACAGCCATTCTCTGCTGTTCCTTGTACTCACCTTTTTGAAACACACTAGTGATCGGTTTCAGGTGTTTTTTTTCAGAGATGTGTGCAAATGTGTTGTTGATTTGTTTAAAACACAAAAGAGCCAGTGCCTTCAACTCAATATTTTTTCAGCTAGGAACTATGCATAATTACCACACAAGTCACTTCAGCCTGATACGCTGTGGTCTAAAACAGCCCTTTGAAGGATGAGATGCACATCCATTCCTTCAGACTGCATATTTGCACATCCACTCTCTCCATTTCCTCCCTCAGGCTGCAGATGCTTCGGAGGATAGTTCCTTTGCTTTGCCTGCTGGCGTCTGCACCTGAAACAACTGTTGCATGTCCCAGTCTCTGCTTCTGGTTTTTCTCCTACCCTCTTCTCTTAATCTTTTCACACTCTCCCTCTCTTTACTTTTACTTTATTAATAGTTTTGCAAGAAAACTGCAAATGTCCTTCTAGGCCCAACTGCAAACCCCCTGGTGAAATTACTCTTGATTCTCCCCTTGCTCTGCCTTCTTCACAGGCTGTTTGCTTTTGCTACCTGTTTCGCTGGCACAATTCTTCAGGCACTCCTGCATGAAGGAACTTCTCTCCTAATCCTTATGCGGTGTGTATCCCACTCCTAATTCAAAGCAGTCAGAATAGAGGTCTCCTCTGGAGAAAGGACAAACTCACACTTGGTCAGTCTTGCAAGCAGATACACAGAAAGATTTACTGACCATTTCAGAAATGTCAGGAGGTTAATAGCAATCACCTCTATTTATGGAGGCATGTAAGAAAACAACACATATTTGGAGTGTGTGTGTTTTTGGGAAAGAAAGGGAGAGAGGAAGAACAGACTTTGCAAAGGACTAAAACTTATCCCTTTGTCCTAAAGGGCCACGGAGAAATATCAAGGCAGCCACTGCAGCCTGCAAATCCCAGTAACTTGGCAGTGTAAAACCAGTGTTGCCAAAGAGACAGCCTTTAAAAAGAAACTACTGTAGCCCTCTCTAGTGGAGTGCACCATTCGAGCCCTGTCAGATTGCTGTAGGTCATGAGCTGAACATATTGAGGGTTTATTTCTTTAATAAAGGGAGTAAGTCCCTTTTCCTGCATCTGGATTAAAGTGATCTTTCAGCAGCTGCCAGAAAATCCTCACTTGGTGGTGATAACTGGGAATCTTTCCCCTCTGCTGCTCATGAGATGTTTTTCCAAACAAATGCAGATAACCAATTTTTAAAAATGTCGAATAAAGCCTAGTCAGTACAAAAAAGAAAGGCAATGTTTTTCAATACTGATGACAATTTTCTCTATGTGCATTTTCTCACTCTTTTTTTCCACCAGTTCTCTGACATTTTAAAATTGTCTTTAGTGCCAAACCTTCATTCTAAACAGATCAATCCAAACTGAGCGTGAGGTAAGAATCAATATGGCTTGGGAAGAATTAAACTCATCTCTCTCTTGACCCTTTGAAGGCTCTTAAAATGCCAAATATTTTTTCCATTAACTGTACCATAGTCAACCTATTAAGTAGCTGGAAGATGCTTCTTAATTTTTTTAAGTTTTGCTCTGAATCGGTGAAAGATTAATCTTTAAACAGCATTGGCTGCTAAGAGGGCCTGACAAGCTACCCACACAGACATGACACAGGTATTTGGAAGGCATCTTTATTCAAGGAATTTTCATTCTTCCACTTCTAGTGTTGCACACTCCGAGACCTGACAGATGAGAGACCTTTTTGTGGCAAAGATCTCACTTTAACTATCATTGCAGGGAAAATAAAATGACATTGTAAATCACGACAGAAGTAAATCTTTAAAGAGTGAAACAGAATTGCTCAAGTGATCCTGAAATTCTTTGCCTGCTGCTTTAGCACTCATACAATTTCTGTCAGTTTTGGTAACTCCAGAAATATTTGTTTCAAGCACATCAGCTACTGAGTTGGCTACATTGTTTGCTGAGAGACTTTCCTGGTGATTCCCCTTGAAAATATAACACTTTGTTACAAACCAAGAAGAGAACATGGGAAATCAGCATGATTTTGGGAGAGAATGTGGTGGCCCAGCCCCCTTCTGGGCTGTGGCACGTAGCTGCCACTCAAATTGAGGCCATCCTGTGGGTGGATTTCCCCACCCAAGACAGTGGGTCCAAGGGGGTGGATCCATGGGCGGTACTGAGGTGTAAGCCCCAACCCCTTGGGTGGCACCCAAGCCTTAACCACCTCCTCCCCTTCTAGAAAGCTCCTTGGTATGCGGTTGCCCATTGGCTCTCAGTTATAACTCCCGCCTTCCTGGTTTTCCTATTGGTTGTTGTCAGATTGTATCCTTCCCTTTGATGACTCCCCATTGATTGTTTCCCTTTTCCCTTTTCCTTTACTTGTCCCCCCTTAAAAGGCTTTGCGCAGCCACTCCCAACGCCCTTTCTGGTCCCTGGAACCTCCTTCAATAAACCCTGCTGGAACCCATACCAGAGGGCCCTCTTGCCTTCTTTGCCTCCGGGCCGACGCGAGCACTTGCCATCTGCTGCCTGATGTGCCTGCTCTGAGGAGCAGCCAGCACACGCGCCCACCTGCGCTTATTCCCCACAGGAAGCTTCCAGAGGGGACGTCTGTGGAAGTGATGCTGCCTCCCCTCTGACTGAGGGCTATGCCCAAGCTCGTGCGTACGAGCGAAGGAATGCATCAAGAGAATTAGATAAGAAAGCCAAAGATGACATCATACAATTTAGTTTTCATGAAAAGATAGTCAAAATAGCTATATGGTAGTATTTAAGGCTACATTTGAGGAAAGAGGATATAGTAGGAAACCAGTTTGTCTGTTAGAACCAAATTTTGAATCAAAGCTAACAGTAATTGAATGGGAGAAGCCAAAGGAATAAGTGAAGGTTTTTATTTTAAGAAAATAACGAGTAATCAGCTGCAATTAGGCTGCCACATCCCATGATGCCTTAGGTTTTAGCTTTTATATTTTGCAAATTCTGTATTGTCTATATTCCTAGTGTGTAACTTTGAACCATCTTGCAGCCTGTTAACTGCTGTTCTCTCATGCTAAGACAGACATAACAAAGCCTCTCCGGGCTTGCTTTTCAAGGACACTCAGACTGTCCTAGGCCCAAAATGTGTAAACCAGCATCTTGAGAAGGGGGGCAAGTTGGGGGGGCGGTTACCTTATTAGCTAAAGTTTAATTGGCAAATTTATGCTGGTATGCAAATGGACCAAACCCGTAACAGTGGGAAGAACTCGTGACTTGTTGTCCATCTTGGTAGCCTTTGGCCTGCCCAAGGTGTACCTTTGAAGGCCTTTTAAATAAATATCACCTTTATTCCCTTACCCTGTCTAGTCTCTGTTTCCTGGTTGGCCTTTTTAGGCATCACCCAAAGACAGAAGATTTTCCTCCATCATGCAGAATTCCTTCCCCAGCAATGGAATAATTTAATACTCCTACCCTCTGTAAGTAGTTCCAGGCACATCAGGACTATCCAGCCTCATCTCGGCGTGTTATTCCAGGGGGCTCCTTTTCTCTAATAAAAGGTACCTTAGCGAGCAACTTTCGCTGCATCAAACCTTTGCAGCAGCTTCAATTCAAAGTGAAAACGCACAAGGCATTTGAAAGGCAAGACCCACACGGTCACAACTCTCATGTTGACCCCTCTCCTCACCTGAAGATGGATACTGACCTTCCCATTCCAGCATGATAATAAGGTTTTGATAAATAACATTTGATAAATATGGAGTTAATAAAACTCCATAAGCACCACCTTGGTTGAGAGCAAAGTTGGCTCATATTGGGAGGGAGGGGAGAAACACCTTAGGAAGTTATTTTACTCTCTACTCTTTATTTAAAGTTTTACTCTTTAGGAAAAGGTCTAGATAATCTACCACATGAGCAGTATTTGGGCCACTGACATGCCTTTAATTACAGCTCTCATAATTGGAGTTACTGCTTTAATAAAAGGGCAAATGCTTGATCTGGTTTGCTTGAAAAAATAAGAGTCCCATTAAAATTTAATCTCTTAATAGCAGGCTTTATTTTGATAAGGACATATTTTTTTCAGACTGATTTTATGCAGTGCTGATATGTTTTCAGTAAGTGAATGGCTCTTCCCATGGTTAATGTAAATGTGATGGGAGTAGAGAAGGTATCACTTCTGGTACCTTCTAAATCTGGATATGGGCAGCTGTACTTTGGTGTCTGGCTCAGTCTCTTTTGCATTCAAGATGGTTATTCTGGTAGTGTTTGGACTGTTTTTGCACAGTGTACTTTACTTGGCTAGGGGCTCCGTTAAATTCATAACAAACTAGCACATTCAAGTCACTTCCACAAAATTCTCCCAAGTCAGAGAGAGATGCCGCTTTCACATCCAACCAACTCAAGAAATTTCCAATATCACTCTACAGTTTCTGTCCCTCTGCTGGAGTTTATTTTGTCTAAGACATCAGCATTATATTTAAAGAAGCAGCAAGGAAAATCCCTTGTCTCAGAAATGTATTCTGGGCTAGCTAAATGCATATAGGAAGGAGGGAGATGTAGAGTTGGTCAAGTTTATCCTAAATAGGCTTCTTCAAAACAAAACTTTCATATCCAAGGGACCATATGCCCATGCATATTTTTTTACTGAAAGTATATATACCAAATTTTCCACTCCTAAAGTAAAAATTGGTTAAGACAGCAACAATGTAAAAGTGAAAAGGAACTGTAAGTAATGGAAAAATAACTGAAAGTATTAAAGATTATTGTAATATAATTTTTTGTTGATCCAGCCACATCCTTTTCTCTCTTCAGAATACAAGAATCACACAGTCTGCTTAAGAATAATTTCAAAGATCTGAAGTTTGTCTTTCTCTCTGGTCAAAGAGCCGCTCTGAGAGCCTCTATATCCACCTGTTTCCTTAGCAAAACAGGTTAGCCCTGGCTCTGAAGTAAAGCACTATAAGGCCAAAGATCATTCAGCTTCAGTGATCCACCTGGGGACTTTTCACCTGCCTGAGCAACGGGCAAGGAATAACTCCTGGTTACACACTGACCTGAACTACCACACCAGCCACGATCAGTATTGATCACTGCAGTAGAGACAATTTATAACTACAGGGAAGACAGAAAAACTCTTCTCAAAGTGCAAGCATATCTCATTGAATCCAGTGACACATTTAATAGAATGCCTATTCACAAAATGAAGCTCTTGAGAGACTTTTATGGCAAACAGGAATCTAAAAAAAGACAAAACCCCAAAAGAATAACTGAGCAGAAGGTAAAAAAAAATAATTGAAACAATATTAGTCAAAAACTGTGAATTTTACCTCCTTGAAAATTCAGTTTAACAAACTTTTGTTCAAATTAAAAATTTCTATGTGCTAGACCAGAAAATGTAAGACATCTAAATAATTTTTCATTTATCTGTCAGATTTTAATAGGACTCTGGAGACTTCCATGACAAATTGTGATGCAAACTCAAGATTTTTAGGCAAATAAGTGTATAAAGGACTCTGCTGTAATGCATAAAAATACAAAAAAAGTATTTTTTCTCATGTCTATCAGTATAGTTTTATGTACTGAAAACCCAAGAACAGCCTAAGCTAATCCATGCCTAAGATAATCTGAATGTGCAAAAGAAATTCTTTTTCTTTTCAGGTTCTACTGTTCTGGCCTACCCGATTCCAACAATTCTGCTTTACAAGCACCTGTGCTGACTCTAGTAGCAATCAACAGAGCAGCTTGCAAGAACATACTTGACATAGACCTCTTCACATTGAACAGGCTTCCACATCTGGTCACTGCACTTACATTGATCTGTTGTCAATGCAGTATTTGGTCACAGATTTCCTCTGGGAATCTGGGCAAACTGCTGAGGGTTTTCTCTACATTCATTTCCCATCTGTGTAATGGTAACAAGAATTTTTTTTCTTACTAAATGTGTCCTGGGACCATACAAGTTAAAGGATGAAGCGTGCATATACTCCAGCAGAAAAGATTGTGCCAGCAAAACAAAGGGAAAGAAAATCTGAAGCTAATCACAGATCTATAAATTACTAACTCTTAGTATTCAGGCAAGGACTGGAAGCCATGAGCCATGCACCACATTTTCTAATTTGTGCTTTTTTGAGACTAAGGAATTGAATTTTGTGGTTGACAGGAGCTTACCCAGACAGTGTAGACTCCTCAGCCGTGGCCCCTTGTGATCCTTAGTAAAAGTGATATCGGTGACACAGTCGTGAGGGCAGTCAGACGCCATTGGGTCACACCAGTACTTAGATACCAGAAAAGGAATTTTAGGAATTTTTTTCAGCAGCAAATACCCTACTCAGATGCAGAGCTTCCCCAGGAACATTTTCTTTATTATCTGTCTGGTGACAGTGACAGCCACTTTGGAGAATCATAACCAGGTGACAAATGCTGTCCTAGTAGAAATATCTACAGTGAAGGTTATATAAAGGAAATAACTTGGTCCCAACCAGTCTGGCTACTTCCAGTGCACCAGGTTTTGCGGTGCCAGTCTCTTCACCTTGGAAGTTCTCTATGATTGACCCTTTTCTCACTTCCATGCACTATCTCCTGGTTTTCCTTCCCTCTGCTGATGGTGCTTAACTTACCTGTCCTGCAAACACTTGTTCATTTACCCTTCCTCATGCCTCCCTCCTCAGCTGTTGCTTGCTGCTGTGACTTTTTCTCCATTAATCACCAGAAAATCAGTCCACAAAGGACATCAATTGTGTGTGCAGCTGTAGGGTTTTTCCATAAAATATAAAGACTAATTTGACAGGCACACATTTTCACCAATTGTCTTAGTAAATCACTGCCATCCCACTTCGTCCTTTGTCACTTAGCTTTGGCATTTTACTTTGTCAGCTCCACTTGCTGCCATGTCTGCTTAGGCTGTGAGCTCTTCAGAAATAAGAGACTTGTTTTTCTGTACAGCCAGACACTTCTTAAGTGTAAGGTTCTCTGAAATAATGAAGATTTTTCTCAAGTCTCCCTTGATACATTGGTGAATTCAAAGTAGTTCCGAATAGACAGGCAGACACTGGTGCTCTCAGCAAGGAGGTCAAGGAGTGAAAAGGCCTTAAATAGTAGCTATTTTGATGCATTTGAGAACAGTCAGCATGAAATTGGTTCCATTCTCTTTTAAAAGATTAAAAAAAAAAAAAGCACCTAACAGCAGCCAAACTCTGCTCCCACAAAGTCAAAAGCTTTGCCATCGATATAAAACTGCACAAATGTCAATTCCTTTCCAAAGTTCTCTCCCAAACCTGGTTCATACTCAATCCATGTATGTACATATCTTAATGACTACACTTCAGCTAGCATAACTAATAGAAGCAAAATAAAGCCACAGAAGAAGGCAATATTTTTCACCTAATTTTTATGATATTTATTAACCATGCAGTCCTATAAGTGTTGCAGAATTTCCCAGTACAAAAGAAAATAAATAAAAAATGTAAACACAAATGAAACACTAAAACATAAAATAAATGAAAAAAGCAAAAATATATTTTTAACTACTGAAATCAGAATACCAACTCTATACGTACAGGCACTGGCATTGCAGTAGTGATGCATAAGCAAAATAAACCCACCTTGCTCTTTGCTGTGCAGCCCCTCTCTCTGGCATTTCAAGGACCACAGAGGTGTGTGCCAGAAGGTGGTCACATGTCCAAACCCACCCAGTGCCAGCAAACAAACGGACGTGGACTCAGTACCTGCACATGTTGTGGAGTCAGCAGGAAAACAAGGTCTTAGCCCCATGCATTCTCTGTGTTTAACAAAATTGCAGTTGTTGCATTTTCAGAGCAGGCAGGTATTGTATTAACGATGTGCTGAAAGTACCCCAGTGAAGTGGGGGCAACAGCAGCATGGACTTCTGACTTGGGATGTTACCTGCCTGTTCCTGCCTTTCCAGTGTTACTTTTGCTCTCAGGTTGCTCTAACTTACGAAGTGAAGCATCATTTGCAGTGCAGGATGCTTCAGATTCATTACTCTGGTTCGGGCAACAAGTAAGTAAGTGGGCCCTTCCAAGACAAGCTGTTAAACCTCCAAATACAGGGAAGAAATTCTTACCAGACCAATACACTGCCTACATGGCACTACTGCATATTGAAACATGGAGACTTCAAGGGAAAAGGGTGAGAGTCCTTTGCATGGCAGAGTTTAAAACAAGGTGGTGGAGGTGGGAGGAGAAAATTAATTCCAGGTGATACTGGCATGCTGCAGTCAAATAGGTCTTGCCAAATTGAAAAGATCTGCCTTTCCAGGAGCATCTTAAATTGCAGGCCACTTAAAAAATCCCTCAAGCTAGATACCAAAATGTTTGTGAATATGTGAAGTCTCGGCAGAAGAAGGCTCAGAAGAAGGCAGGCAGAGTGCAGATACTTTGGCAATTGACAGGTAGGCAGAAAATATAGGGCAGAGGAAGACATTTTCTTACTATAAAACCCACTGAGAACCAATAACAAAACATCCCCCTCAAATGTCAGCTCTGCAGGACAGGGTTGTTTTTGCTTTCCAGCAAGTGCTGTTGCAGCATTTAAAAAGGTACTTGGTGATTATTTTGCCTTTCCTTAGCCTAAGCTTTCAGGCAGCTGTGATCTAACACTGTTTTGTGCCTCCTGTGAAGAGGCAGACATCAGCCTTTGACAGTACCTGCTGGGAGAACATGACATACCCTCCAGTAATCTTTTCTAACAGGGAGAAAATGACCTTTTGTGTAAAAGGTTTTCCCAGACTTATGCCTCAGTTTACCAAGTAGGACAAATATGATATTCAGAAGACATCTAAAACCAGTTCAGACTGAGAAAGGACACCAGCTTAGATCCTTACCCTCTCAGCAAGTCACAGCAGGAAGGCTACAGGAGCCCCTGGTGGAGGCTCAGTGAGATATTTCAACTGTAACCTGTTAAATTTCTTAGTGCAAGTAAGTGTGATAGTGCAAAGCCACAGGGTCCGGCACTCTTGTCAGCTTGCAACATAAACTTAAGCTTTCTGACTATTTTTAAGACATGAGTGAAGATATTTTGTCAAGAATTAACTGCAGTTTCAAGGACTGGGTTTGATAAGAAAAAGTTCACTATAAAACACCTGCCCCAGCCTCACCAAGAAACGGTTGAAAATTACACTGACCTTTCTGCTACTTCACCAGCTCATTTTTATTGCATGGAGGCATCAATCAAGAACTGGGATTTTATGAAAAGCAGAAATACTCAAGCAAGGCATATGATCAAGTTGCAGTATGAAATCATCAAAACTTTTTTCAGTCAAAAAAAAGACCTTTGTTTTTCTGGTGAAGCAAGTGCTGAGGCAGGAGGATGTTGCCCATCTACTCCCCATGACAGAATGGCTCTGTAATGCTCTGCTCTCTGGCAGAGCTGGCAGGATTTGCTAAGCAGCAGGATTTGCTAATGCAGGTCCAGGTGCTGCTAGCCCTGCAGGTAAGCTGCTCCCTGCTCCTTCCACTCTCTCTCTTACCCCTTGCTGGCTGCCCTTCATGCTCTGCTCCTCCTTCCTCTGCTAGCCAATATGGCCAGTTATTTCTCTCATCCATTTATCCTCTTGCCTTTTTTCTTTAAATATCCATTAAAATGAAGAAAAAAATTGCAAAATAATTATATTTCAGGCCTGCTCAATGCTTAATTTAAAATATCTCTCACTTCCTCTCAATTAGATGACCAAAACCCTTGTCAGTCTCTGGACTCCCCTGTCCCCAGCATAGCCCACAGTCTCCAGGCTTATAGAAGGTGTTGCTTTTAACTAAGTTTTTTTAAATGATTTCTAACTAGCCAAAAGTGAGCCATCCTGCATTGACCCACAGCTCCGCTGGGTCCATGGGCCCGTGGGCACAGTAACGGGTTCATCTTTAGATCTCCTCTTTTCACTCCTTTTGTCCTGGCCTTCCTACTATTTAATTTCAACTCAGACAGGTCAGACTTACTTTATAGAATATCATTAATTTTCATTGCAACGGAGTATTTTTCACTTTCAAAAGCGTCTCTGGGCAGTCAGAAGAACCACAGACCATGACAGTCTTTGAAAATGATACTGGCTGTGGAGTGCAGCACTTCGCAGCCTACAGCCACACGTGGCTGTGCATGGGGAGAAAAATGGGAACAGGGGGACAGTGGCCTTGAACATGTAATTGCCAGAAGTTTAATGGGGCACAGAGCTAAAAGACAGATTGGTTTTTCCTTTTTTTCCCCTCTTTATTATAATGTCCCTTGATTGCTTCTGTTCCCGAAAGTCTTAAGACAGACTGGTGTCCCAGAGAAACATGCCAGTGAAGGGAGGCTTTCTAGCTAGAACCAGAATATTTTCCCTCAGATCCCAAAAAGCAGTTCCTGCTCTGCTGGGGAAGAAGTAGCCAAGGAAATTTTTGTAGCTGTCCTTACTAGTGAAGTAAAAATCAAAAGCAAATTAAAAAGAAATAAAAAGAGACTTAATTTTAGGAATTGTTAACTTCTAATTTATGTAGAGGTGATAAGGCATTTTCTGGGAGGCTGAGAATTATTAAGCTGTATATGTGCCCACTATTCATAAAAACTACCAACCTCTTCTCTGTTTTCCTGTTTCTCCCAAATTAGGAACCAACGCTTCAGCTTCCTCTGAGTCTTTGGGATCATTCAGGTGCAGCATTCAAAACCCCTCACACTAGACTCTGATGAAGAGATATCTCACACATTGTATATACAGGCTTCCAGACTTGGGCAGTATCAGAACTGAGTACAGACTAATTTTATCCATTGATAACTCTTTCTATTATTGCAGGTTCTAATGCTCCCAAATGCTAAGGGAATGTACATCTGGCATCTGAAATGATTGCCTTCTGTGTGGAGACTGAGCTTTGCAGTCTGCTTCTGGGGTACACTTTCATAGTCAGTTAGGGACTTTGAGTTCAGAATTAGAAAATGGAAGTTTAATAATCTGGCTAGCCCAAAATAGAAAATAGTTTAAATATTAACAATATATTTTTAAAAAACCACCAACCCTTCCATTCTTTTCAAAACCATATTTTTTCCCATTTATACATAGTTAGCCACAAAAGGCTTGTGCCAAATCCTTCTTCCTGTACTCTTCTCTCTTTTCACTCTCCTGATGCTGATGGGCCAAACCATGAGATCTTCACTGGCTCCTCTCCACAAGAGCTCTGATGTTTTAAGGTGTTACTGATCCTACCTCATGCTGCTTTTTACCACTCGATCACCAAAGACTGGACTAAGAAAACTCCAGAGCATTCCTCAGCCATCCAGGTGCCAAGTCCTGCTCCTCCTCTTCCACCAGGCCTTTAAAGACACTGACATGCCAAGCTCTGTTTACAGACCCTGATGGTGGGACATCAGCCTCTGGCACAGGCTGATGCCACACACCTGCAGACACCCATCTTTCCCACTACTGCAGATGCTTTGGCCATACACAGCTCCCCTTGGCTCTAGGCAGAGATCCAAACACTCCCCTGGTTTGCCAGCTGGCTGAGAGACCCCTGCACATTATCTTCAGGGTTTTAATTAGTTGTTTGCTATAAGTGTGCAATCCATTCCCAGTGTAATCACCCAGGGGCAAATATTCTGCCTAGGGAGTTCCTTTCCTACTGAACTCATGCTAAAGATGCCAGTAAATACAAGGTCCTCCCTTAAATTTGGAGAGTCCTGTTCTTGACCTGAGAACAACTGAATTTCACTGAGACTATATCAAAGGGAAGTGAAGCAACCTGAGACCAGGAGCAAAAACACACACACAAAAAAAGAGAAGTACATGCCTTTTTCACATTTCCCTAAACCAGTTGCAACCTTAACACATTTACTTTTATAAAGCTTACTGTGTATTTGAAGTGCAAAGGATACAGTTCTTTTTGATGTTCTTATTCATATGCCATTTGTGCTAAAACACTAGGCAGTTGGGGTTTTGTTGTTTCTCACAGAGATCAGTTTCCCAATTTTTTTGAGTGGCAAAATTTCCATTTGTTTGATCATTTGTATTTTAATATAAAAGAGCTGTGTTAATTCCAGGTGAGTTTACTTGTTTTACACCTTTCAGTTCTAAACTCAGTGGATTTCTCTTCTTGTTTAAGCCACACTCAGCCACACTTTCTATTTCACTGTGAGATCATATATCACAGTTGAAGGAGTCATTCTAAACTGACATTTGCCTTTTGTAATCCTGTGTGGAATTGCCTAGATAGCTAAACTTTGTTCAGCCTGTAACTGAAACAGGAAGATGCAGATGTCAACAAACAGGTGACTCGGTCTCAGATGGCCCCATACAGTGTTACATCTGAGCAGAAGTTTTCCCTGAATGACATGTTGGCTTGGGAGCACTCCAAAGCAACAGAAGAACCAGCATCGTGGCTTACCCACACTTATATCGCAATACCCCACCTCTGCTAACGTGAGTTTAATGACACGTTATTTGCCTAAAGTGCAATTTTCATTGACACTTACTGAATTTGAATTAATCCCTTGTCTGGATGCCTTAGGTTTGATATTTAAGACTGATGAGAACTTCAAAGACCAGCTGACAAAGTCATGCTGACATGAATCCTCTCTGAGCCTTACCAACAGTAAGGCACTCTGAGAACTCACTTTCTAAGCAGCTCAAATTTGGTACCTGGAAAAAGTGGAATCTGGTGCCTCTATCATAGAGTGCCTTAGCCACACGTGTGTGACAGAGTAGTGGCTGCAATCATGGCATGGGACTGCTGCTTCAGGAAAAAGCAGGAAGGGACCACTCGGGCATTTGCATGGAAAGCCATACTGCAGAGAGAGCACCCATTTTCTTAATCTTAATAAAAATCCACCAAACAGTGCAAACAGCAGAGAAGTTATTTGCACTCTGAGTCTCTACACTAGGTCTGCAGAAAGAAAGGACTTTAAGGTGTGATCTATTAAAGCACTGACAGCTTTTAAGGTGAGGTGGAAAGTTCAGCCTCCGTGGAGGACAATTGTCCTTTGTCACCAGAGACCTCAGAAGGAAAATTTATTTCTCTCAGCTGAAAATTTAAGCTGAACTGGAATCATGCCACCAGAAAGACTGTTTGCACAGTTCTGCTTTAATAGTTACTGGCTTGATATTTGGGTGAGAGAGTAGTAATATGACATGGCGTACAGGAGCCCTCTCCAATTTATCCACTTGACTTCTCACATCTTTTCTTCCCAACAGAAATCTTGTAACATTCTTAATCAAAGGTCACAGGAGACACTGATACACAGGCAAACTTTATATATGGCAAAGGCAAGGTTATCACACCTGATAAATCCAGGCCTTCTCTAACACTTCAGAATCTCTCAGAAGAGAGAAGATGAACTTGAGGTAATTCCCATTTTTTTTCAAGCAAATTCTTATATCTACATGCATTCATACACCTATATTTTTTTATATGTATATTTACATGCACTATACATATTTGTATAAATTTATACATATATATTTACACACACCATATATACACATATGCACATTTCAGTTCAGTAGGTTCTAAGCAGACTACAGCTACTCCCCAGTTAATTTTTTTTAAGTAACTCAAAAACCAGTCTTGAAGAGTAAAAGAATAAAATTAATGCTTCCCATTTTCAATCCAAATGAATAAAATACCTACATCTTACACTGTGAAACTGAATAATTAATTTTCAAAACAAAAACCTTCTTAAGTGTGTTTTGAAATGTTCATGGGAAAGACATCATATTTCATTCTGCCCTAGCTTTTGCTGTCTTGCTCAATATGACAAAAGATACCAGCAAAAGAACAGGAATAAACTGTTGTCTCCTGGAGGATAAATCCTCTCACATCATTGCTGTGAGCCATCTGCCATGCATTTTTAAGCATCTTGCCCCTAACATCAGTATTAAGTGGCTGCAGGGAGCACTCAGCATCCCAGGCACTTACCAACCAATCGGACAGATTTCTGGAAAACACCACTCTAAGAGGCCCTTGCTGGGCTGAATCCAGTAGGAATGGCTATGCGTTTGGAAAAAAAGGGTCATCAAGTGCTGTGGTTTTTACAGTGGTGCCAACTGTGGCCTTCAATTATGTTTAGCATGTGAATATGTTACATTTACTACCTGAGGATTTAAAAATAATTTTAGCTTTAAGGGAAGTATTTAGCTGATGGATAAAATAAGGCATACAAAAGGTGAAAGAATCTCTCCAGCTAGCCTGCCTGACTCTGGTAGACCTGCAGAAAGGCAGTAAGGCACATGGGGCTATTTCCGCCACACCCGTGTATTGCATGATTCTGTATATAACCTCCTTCAGCCTTGTAGTGGGTTTGTTCACATTTCTTACCTTCTGTGAGATAAGAACTAGGAGGAATGCAAAGCAGGCTCCAAACTTAAAGAATATAAAGACGTTTATTAACAGAACTAAAAGAAAAAGGAATAATAAGGGTCAGAATAAACCTTCAGAACACTTCTCTTCCCCCCCACTTCCCTACTCCCAGTTACAACATAAAGACACAAACTTGAGATTATTTCAGTCAGCTTACCACCTCTATAATAGTCTTTCTTCATTTCTTCAGTTCACTTAGGGAGAGGAGTCTCTTTTGCCCATGCTATGGGGCTTCTCTACAAGAAACAGTCTTCTTGTGGCTTCCAGTGCCACAGCAAAACAGCTGCCCGGGATGGTTCTCTGCTTGCCATGTGTGAGTCCCTTCCCTCGACTTACAGCTTTCCCCACAACTGTTTTTGAAGGTTCAATCTTAGCTAATGGGGTACTATTTTAAGGATGAGCTATTCAGAAGTAAAGGTTCTCTTCATCTGTCTCTGGGATCATCTTCATCTCTAGGAACAGAGGTCTTCTTCTTTCCTGGGAGCAAGGGTCTTCACTTCATCACTCTCTCTCTCTGTTCAGGCTTCTCATTAGATCACAGCTACTTCAACATTTGCTTATTTCAGCACAGGCACCTTTGCTCGTGGCTACAGTTTGAACGCTCTACCCCCCATGCTTATCACGAAATTACAAGAGGTTCTCTGATGTATCATAGTCCATCACCGTAGCTTTACAAAAGAATTTCAGCTTCTACGTTTGAAGCATGTCCTCTATCTCCTCTCTCTGGGCTTCAGCTGTTTTTTCTTCACTGACTTTGGTGTCAGTATCATGGTGTCTATTCACGTGCCTTTGCCTTTCCCTTTCCTCTGACCTGGGAGAGGATTGATGTCTGCAGGTTTCATCTCTTCTGGGGAAACTACAGCACTGAAGGTGTTAATCTTACCCAGCTTTTGCAGCTGGAATTCATTTTTCTCTGGTGATCACATGATCTCTGCCGGGCAGTGGCCGGAGCTGGTCTTGGTGTAAAGTTCATTTCGGCGGCTGCACCGGAGAGGGGGGAGCCATCCCGGCCCGCACGGAGCCGTGGGCCACAGCCATGCCGGGACCAGCGGGCACCCCAGTCACCTGTGCAAGGGCCGGAAGCAAGAGAGTGATTCCCGGGCTTGTTAGTACTTAAATGTGTTTTTTACAGGGGCATGTCCAGCTCCTTAAGTGGCTTAACAGAGTTGTCAATATTCAAATTAGCCAATTGATTAGTTCTGTCAGGTCTGGAGGAAGTTACAACAGCCCCTTGCAGGAAACATCACTTCCGTGGTTGATGGAATTTTTTTTCTTAACTAAAACTCTAAACTGTGCTAACATATGACAAGCCTCCAATGCTCTGTTCCTTGGAAAGAGCCACATTATGCCCCCAAAAGCTGGGGGTGCTCTTAATGCCATTACCACTATAACAAAATTGGGCTTGTACTAAAAGATCACCACTACAAACATCTCTTAAAATTGGTAAAACAAAACCCTCTCTCTCTTTGCATTAATCAAACAGAAAAATAATGGGAAAAATAAGCCTTTTCAGAGCAAAATTCCGACAATACCATGTGAACAAGAAAACTATTAGAAAGTTTAAGAATAGGTAGTAATCTTTTGAGTCATTGTATCTTCTCTGCTTGTCCCATCACACTTTATCATGCACAGTCCCTGTACTGCAGCCATGCTCATTTAAGCTTTTGTGGTTTTTTTTGTTAGGCTTCCTGCTGTATTTGTTGCAGAGAAGTATATTTGCTTTTTCTGTGCAATACTATTTCAACTTGTGTTCTCTGTAGTTTTCCTGCTGTTTCTTTTCCTCTCACATTTGTTACTCTACTTTCCCTTCCACCCCTTACTTTTGGGCTTGTTCTGGTTTGAATTACAAAGAAATGATAAATTCCATTGAGTGTTGTTATAAAAATGTTTCTTCTTGTATTCTGAGGTGTTGACCCCATTGTAGCTGAAGGCTCTTTTCAGGTCTAAATGGTGCATTTCTTCCAATTTGACCTCCTCTCTCATATGTGTCCTTTAGTAACATGATTTTAGAGGAGAAAAGACATCAAGATCCACTGTGGGATGTAGAAAAGACCGTAACCTTACAAAGTGAGTTTCTTTCAATTGTCTTTGACTATGTGTGATTTTGGGGATGCTTCTTCCTTCACGGGAGCACTGAGTGATGCACAGGATCTCACATTATGTGAAGAAGCATTTCTCAGTAACAAATATGAATTTGACCTCTCTTCCTCAAAGAAATGACAAAATTCCAGCTGATACTGGCCACAATAGCAGGAGAATAACATTTTGACACTTACACATAGAGAGGTATGTATAGAGACAGGAAATACACAATCATATTGAGAAGCACATAAAGCATGTTATAAAACTCTGGTATAGTAATAACTGAGCTGCTGAGTTCATTTGTGCCCTGTCAAAGAAAAATACCATTTCATAAACGCATGCAAAGGTTCATGCAGGGGGACATTTGATCCTGGGAAGCGATCTCAGACACAATAGGTTTATTTCCTTCTTTTCCACCCATTTGCCCCCATTTCCTGGAAAAAAAGAGGGTTTTACTTAGAAGGATAACCTGCCCATGCTATAATTTATGTCACTGGTAAATCATTTGCCTTGTGAGCATAAGGGAGTTTTCACTCTCGTCTGGCTCTAGCACCTGTTTTCTAGGGCAGCTGCCACTGCTTCAGGAGGGTGTTCTTTGTCTATTTAAAATTTACTTGTTTACTCTTTAAAAATTCCATGCTCAAAGAAAAGTTGAATAATGTTAGCTTCAGTTTAGGTCCTGTTCAATTTTCTTGAAATCAAAATCTCTTCCCTCCATACAATACCAAAAAACCCGCCATTTAAATACTGAATAAGCATAACTCTTAAAATTGTCTGAAATCCCAGCAGAGTTATTAGGTCAAACTGACCACATAGCAGCTGATTTCTGGGTGCCCTGGGAAAATAACACCCTTCTAGCACTACAGTGATCAAATTATCTGAGCTTTCTGCAAACACTAGCTTTGCCCCAAGATGACAATGACCTGGTTGACCCTTCTCTGTTCCATCCTAAAGCACTGGTATAACCAAGCTGAAAAACCTACCTTGTTGGGCTAGAAATAAGAGGCTCAATGGACAACAGGCTTATCAGTTCCCTCCCCTTTGACAATGAAGAAGGCTTACTAGTCAGGGGCTGAAATACTAAAAACTATGATAAATATTCTGCTTGATAAATATTGTTCACAATACCTGACTACCTGGAAATAGGAATCAGTGGGTGAAAAAGCACTCTGAAGTTTCTTTTTTGCTGCCATTTGCTGTTACTGCTGGGAGATGACAGAGCTAATATGGTTAAGGGAAAGCTGTTTTCAGCCAGCAGAACTTTGACTCAAGCAAGACACAAATCATGACACCAATATTGGCCTTTATTCAATAACTGATGTGAAATTTGCAGTTCAGATTACTGGTTCTTGTCACGTACGAAATCATTGGGGTGGGGGGTGAGGGAAAGAAGCAAAAGAAAGGGAGAGAAGATGAAGAATAAAAGGCCTAATTTTGTCACAGGCTTGCTCTTGCTCTAGCAAACAGCAAAATCTCTGTGTTTCCATTACCTGTGGTTACCTCTCACAGCAAAATTCACTCTAACATTTCCTGTGTTCAAAGGTCACCACTGGCTGAGTTACACAGTCAAGTTACACCAAGCCAGACTCCATTACCTCTTCTTCAGATTGGTAAAATAAGTGCTCTGGAGTGAGAAACACGAAGATCTAAGCACAAACATATTTCTAGGTCCTGGTCAAGACAATATTAACTGTGTATGTGTATGAGAGAGAACACCTTTCTCCACCCCTAGTTACTTCTTATCTGCTGAATATTGATTCAAATACTGTAAAAACTTACACCCATTGTTTTGGATGCAGAGACTGTCATTCAAAACCTCATTAAGCAGCCAGTAAACATCTCCATTGCAAGGAACAAGTAAAGACATCAAGAAAATCTGATAACTTGTCAAAGAAAAAGTATACAAGACATGCAAGAACAGTGACCTTCTTTGCTTCTCCATGACAGAGCAGGACTCATTATGTGCTCCCTCTTCTTTGACACAAGCGCCTTTGTGGTCTTGACAGGAAAGGGCGACGTGGGGCAGAAGGGAACACCTGAAGAAACAAACCAGATAAGAGAGACAAGACACGGTAACGTGAGCATATCAGTGTCAATGTACATGCATTTTTAACAGCCAGTAGTGAGCCCTGAATTCAAAGGCAGAGCTGGCAATGCTTATGAACACACACATAATACCTGCTGTCAAACAGAGCTGCACTGCAGAAGATGGTTGCAATCAGAGTTTTTCGGAACCAGTTAATGTGAGAGGTGGAAGTGCAATATAAAAAGGAAAATAATATGGGGCAACCAAAAACTCACGTCAGGTGCTCTGGCAATAAACTCTACAGTGATAATGATTTCCAACATAAATAACTGTTTATATTAAAAAGGAAAAAAAAGAAAAGAAAAAAAAGGGAAGAGTTGAAGCTTTTATACATGCATTATACAATATACATTATACAACTTTTTAATGTGTCTTCTGTGTCTATGTGTCTATAGATATAAATATGTGGGTAAGCATGAAATGCATCCATTAACATATGAATACCCCAGATAACATAAAATTGAGGTAGACAAAAACCCTCTTCCAAAAGCAAAAGCACAAGTTTCTTGCAGCCCATGGAGTAAAATCCAGAGAGGAAAAAAGGAGTTACAGATGAGGAAACCAGTATGCTGTGCATACCACTTGTGTGATATCAGGCCTAGGTGTCTGTGGCTGAGACTCATATCAGTGTTTCAAAATGCACGTGTAAAACAGCTCAGACAAAATCTCTGTACATGGCGTTTGGGGCAGACAGTGGAGCTGAGCCAGCAGCAGCATCGTGTTGTAGACTGAGCCAGTTCAACAGTAGTCTCCAGAGTGGGAAAGGCCTTCAGATCTTTGTAACTCTTTGATAGTTGCTTCACTGAATTCATTGTGGTAGGCAAACAGCAGAGTTTCTTTCCCTGTTTTCATTCCTGGTGTTCTCCAATAAATTTATTGAACTTTTTCTGAGTGAGATAAAAAATCCTTTTGAAATGCATTTCAAAAAAAATCTGATTAACTTCTCTTCTATTTCAGAGTCATAAATAGCTCTGATGCTCAGAGAAGGCTACAACCTTCAAGAGAATTCATCCAGCAATGAGATGACTCCCACCTTCTGTATACACAAACCTGGATGCCAGATCATGCAATATCCTCTCCTTCTTCCATTTAATTTAATGCCTCTGATAATATTTCCACAGAATAGGGTAAACTATTTACAGTGAAATGAGATGTTGACTTGTGATAAGGTTTTTCTTGATTTGAGACATGAAGACAAAAGAAGTTCCTTGAAGCAGAACTGTTCTCTAAATCTGCTCATCAGTAAATTTGCCTGATTCACCATAAGCAAGGTCTCTGTTTATTAGTTCATCAGCCCTTGACAAGGTAATGAAGCCACTGTTTGCAAAACCTGTGAAGAATCCCATTGGCAAGGTAAGATCCTATTAATACAACTGATGCGGCTGGGGAAAACCAGACAAAGTTGGAGCCTTATATGCTTCTATAACAATGCTTTCATACATTAGAAACTAATTAGGAATGTACCATTCCTCCACAATTTGTATCTGGCTTATTACAGCTTCACCATTAAACCATGTCTAAGCCATAACAGAAGTACAAAGGTGTCAAGATGTGGTGATCTTGCTCAGAAGCATCAGAGTTTTCAGAGCTGTTCTAACCAAAACTTATTACTGAAAAGATGCTCTAAAAGTCATAACTCAAGTGTGCCTCCCCTGACAGGGGAGATAAATAATTGGAGAAATTTAACATCCTCAGAAAGCAGAAGAAAGATGCAGAAGAATGACAACCAGTTGTATCATGGCCAGACATCTATACATTGCTGATAAACAAATTCTGTCTTGCTTGCCTCACCCAGACTCAAAAACTCAGATAAGGTAACTACTAGCAGCCAAAGCAGGGCCCATTTTGTGTTTCTTAATGTTTTCTTTATGATGATTATAGACTTGGAACCCCAAAAATTTGAACCTGCTAGCCACAACCCCCATAATTTCATCACAAATTACTTAACAATGCTTTTTTTTACAATACAGCTGAGGAGATTTAACTGCAAGCTGTCCTTGAGATGTGATGACTTATTCTTCTTGCAGACTCAAACACTTATTAAAACAGAAGACTATTTCATTTCTTTTTGGTAGGGTTAATTTTCTGCTGCTTTAACTCCTTGAACTATCTTCCCAAGTGCCAGCCCAGCATTAGTGCCAGCACAAGGGAAGAAATGTGAGCATCTGGTGGAGCTGGGAATGAGTTTGTTTCTTCAGAAGAGTGCCTGGAGCTCAGTGGCCCTGTGCAAGGGCACCATCACACCCCTCTTGGGATCAGCAGACCCAATACAGGTGCATGCAGCCACCCACTCTCACACAATAGCACTGGATCCAGGGGAGCTGATGCCACCTTGAAGGTGGCAAGACTGTTTTGTGGAGCCAAAGCTCTGCTGCCTATGTAAGTCAGGGAACTGCATATATCTGGAATGTAAGCCAAGACTCAATATTTTTAAAAACATAATTTACTACTGGGATCTACTTGTGACTTGAAGGTTAGTACATTGCTGGTATGGTTTTGCAGCTAGGCACCTAAATATGAAGGGACCCTAGAAATACAGCTTTGGTAAAGGTGAGCACATGATTTCAGATTGCTCCTTGCTGCCAGAATATACACTTGGCTCATATTTGCAATGAAAGAGTTAATATAATTGTTGTCCTGATCTAGTCTAAGGCTTTTTTTTTTACAAGGCTTATCCAAGCTGCATCATTATACTAGAACCCCCCCAAAGTGTCTCCTGTTGCACACTGTAACCACATTCTGGAAAGTTATTAATAAAAGTGTTCATTGTTTTAACCCTGAGTGACGATACCCAACTTGATGCCCTATACCGAGTGTTCCTCTGAACGATTCAATGGAAATTAATGTTATTTATCCCGAGGCTGAGAAGCAACAGGAGAATTAGCATGCACGTCACTACGTTCAAATCCCTGCAAAAGTTGACAATTCTATTTGCAAGTGTAATTCCAGACTGTCCAGGGAGATGACAGACAAGCAGGTGCAGACTTGCCTGAAAGGGAAGCTGCTTTAAGGTGGCACATGTAATACAAACAGAAGGAATCTCCCCACTTCCCTGGAAAGATTTTAAGGACATGCTTTAATGAATTGTTTGACACAAACCTGAGTATATTAAAGAAGAGAGGCAACAGAAGGCAAGCAAAGTATTAGCCTGTGCATCCTTTCCAAGTCTTCTGTTTGCCAAGGCAGGAATAGCCTTGTTGTCTACTCTGGAAAACTGGGGAGCTGAACATTCACATTATAAAGCAATGAAAGAAGGGCACTTACTATAATGATTCAGGGAAAACACTGATGGTACTGGAATTCACTAGCAAGGAACAGCTTTTGTAGCTGGCTAAATGCAGGAGGGAAGCTTGACAGAGGCCGTTTTGGCAGAAAAACTAGATGTTATGTTCAGTGTATTCTGAACAAGTACTTGGCACACAAAGTGAACTCAGTTGAATGTATTCAAGAAGCAACAAGCTGTGAAATGTGTGTTTAGCTTAGCAGATTGGCAACAGTGGCTTCAGTCAAAGAACGGACCACCTAGTTTCTCCCATTTGCAGGTCTTACCTACTACAGTTTGTCACAAACACATTATATGCTGTTCACATAGTTGTGTTTTTTTTTTTTTCCCTGTAATTTGTCCATTAATAATGGCAGGGTTGATTTTCCAGTGGAACATTTATATTAGTCAGAAATTAAATAACTTGGTAAACTTCATTACAAATTGTCACTGCAGAACATGGTATATTTCTGCTTAGTCATCTAGCTAGCATTGGTTTTAACCCCTGACAGAGTCAAGACCATGGCCATGGAGGTTAAAAGGTGTCCTTGCTACACCTAGCATGTAACTGTTGAAGATCTGGGAGCCAAGTAGAAAGCAGGCTTTATACCCCAACTGCTTGCAGTGAAACTTGCCTCTAAGGAAGAGACAGTCACAGCTCCTGTTTGCTTTTATGCCCCAGTCTGATTTGTCTGGCTAACAGCAGCCAATGGAACAAACAGCAGGTGAGAGAAAACAGTAGTTCCAGACAGTGGCTCACAGGAAAGCTGAATAAAGCCAGATGTTGCTGTGAGACCCTCAGAGCCTGTACAGTGCACAGCCTGTATGGCAGAACAGCACTCGGGCTGCTGCTCAGAGTGTTTCTTAGCGTGGAAGTACACAGTATGAAGGCAACTTGATTCAGGGAAATGAACAGCTATAGGGATGTGATTTCCCCAGGACTAATCCTTAATGTTTTTCTTCTCCATTCATAGAATAACACATTGATTTAATAATTTTTTTACTCTGACTTACATAAAAGGGGATGCAGGCTTGGTTTTTGTTGTTGTGGGTTTTTTTCCCCCAAAAAATCTCTATTAAGAATACGCATAGCAAAAGTTTGAGAAAATCATACTAATAAAACAATAAATAAAACAAGCCTTTCTTATTTAACAGCATGCTTTTTAAAAAACATTGTCTGATTTTTTTTTTTGTTGCTAAATAAAAAGAGGTAAATGTATTTCTTCAAAATTTTACCTCACTTTCTCCAGTGTTACGATTAGATGCATTTCTTCTAGAGTTATCTATTGATTACAAATTATTAGCTAGTCTACAAGAATTAGCTACATCTGCACTTTAGAGGTAGATATTCTTCTTCAGGATAATATATAACATTTTTCTACCGACAAGCAAGAATATTATATTTAAAATTTACAATAATTGAAATACACATTTTGGATGTACCATAATAAGCTTGTAAACAGATATATGATTTTAAATGACACTTTATTGCCAAAGGTATTGGTTTTTGTCCACCACCTGAGGAGGCAAAATTATTTTATGAAATGTAAAATACGACACAAAGCTGCACAAGCTTGAACTGTTAATTTGATTGCATTTTAAATGTCTCTTCATGCAATGTTTTCTACAATTTGTTTTTACTATTATGATAACTTAGTTTTGTCTTCTCTATTCCCCCATAAAGCTTGAAAATATTGGCATAAATTCTGATATTTAAAAGGAAAAACCCCTGAAATGTCATTGGGATCCTTCACATTTGCTCACTAGATTCTTTTTGTGGGCACTTAATTTCTTCAAGTCCAAAGACATACATCTGTGGCCACTTGATTTAAACATATGCCACAATTTCCATTTCACTACATGACCCTGACATCTGACTCTAAGAAAAACACCTACTATTAAAAAAGATGTGATGCTATCATGATCTAGCAATGATCGATTAAACCCAGGCCTGAATTCTAATGAATTTCAAGTGACAGGCACCTCTGTTTAATGCTGAGATACTGACTCAGCACTGCTTAGCAATACGAATCTGAAGTCTGGATTGGTTTGCCATTCTTTCATACACCCCCAAATTTAACATCCAAATCTGTTTTGGCTTCCTCTGATAAGTCTCTGGCTTTTTAGTGTGTTTATAATACTGTTATAAACTTACTGACCTGCCCTACTACTACATGCTTAGCACAGTTTATTCCATCCTTGCACAACAGAAGTTACTTATTAATTCATTCTTTATTTACGAAGATGATTACTACAGGTGGTTGCATAGGACAGCCAACAAGACAAACCAAACCAGGCACCATTAAAATTCAGTGCTCTTTGCAGATTTCTAACCAATGTAAAAGAGTGCTAGCAACATCTTGTCACTTAAAATACAGTATATTAAGTACAAGATTAGAGCAAACCCCACAAAATATTCAGCACAGTGCATCTTCCCAGGAATTCACTAGACCTCAGTACTACTGTCATGACATCTTATGAAACTGAGTTATTTAGCACTCACAGCAGATTAAGTGAGAACAGAAACTCCAGAAGTAGTCCACTAACAAAAACCCCATTCACCCCATTGAGCAGAAGTTCAGCTCCTTTGTTTGAAACAAAATACAGTACTCAACCAAAAAGCAAACCCAGACTTGACTACCTCAAACAGCTGAAGCATTACTGAAAATTGTCATGTTAAAGTCCTCCATGACCTGAGCCAAGGGCCAAACTCACCCGTGGTGCAATTCCTTTGACTTCAATGGAGTTGTGCTGGCAACCACCTCAGCTGTACTTGGCCCAGTGCCATTATTTATGCAAGGCTGTGCTGTGTGTCTTCTCTTGATAAATGCCAGCACTGTAGAGCTCCGAAAAACAAAGAAAAAACATTCTTCAATAATCACAACAAGACAAGAAACACAGAGACACGAACTGCAGCACGGCAGATAAACAAGAATTTACAACTGTGGTATGTGCAAGCACTTAGTGGAAGTTTTTCTTGTATTTTAAAGAAAAATTTAATGTCATAACTAGAATGAGCTTCTTTCTAGTAAATGGACTACAATTTGATTCCTTCATCTCTGTTTTGAGCCACAGTTTTTCAATCAAGAATAGAAGCGGGATGAGACAGCTACTGACTGACTTTTTATGGAGAGACCCTGGCCTGCAGTTTAACAGACTTGGGGAAGTGTAGGACTTACAAATACACTTTCAATATCTTTAAATTTGGAAATATTTAGCACTGCTACATGAGGTATGAAGCAAAGAAAAATCACAGGAACACGATCATTAGTTTATATTCAGGTAACATGCCTGTCAATTACTGTTACTAGAGGCTTTAGAAAGCCTTTAAATATAAACATGAAGGCTCTAACCCACCGTTTTGCTGCATTGGTGTAGGTGATCTTCACACACTTGCAAGGCAGCAGAAGGTACTAAAGAGCACCTACAAAGCAGGCCAAGGCACTTGTTTCTCAGGAGCTGACTGATATGTCAGGAATTCTGTATCAGCACACAGCCTGGTTGAGAAGCAGTGAATGCAAATTCCCCCAGGAGCTCCCCAAAGCCAACATTTTCCATTTCCTATATGCTGGTGGTTTTTTTAACAAATCAGCCCAGTGTACGTACATATATATACATATATATGTATGCATATAAGAGCAGCTTGCTTTTTTCCTCACATGTATTTGAACAATAATAATTTTTAAAATTAGATGTCATCTGGAATCAATGAATGCATACTCACAGGTCTTTCTTTTGTCTGCTTAAAGGCAATGGTTAACCTTTATATATTCATCCACACATGCAATGAAACTGTCATGCCTTCCTGACATTGCAATAAATGAAAATGGGTAAGGATAAATAAAAAAAACCCCAGAAGAGTACATAAGCAATTTTATATTCAGTCTTGCTAATACCTCATGGATCAATAGTCTGCAAAAAAAAGAGTTGGCCCAGTAAGTTAGGATAAACACAGATTCTAAGAAAATATATGAAGGCATATTTCAAAGGAGAAATAAGAAAGGTTTAAAGTGAATCTTTACTGAAATCTGATGCCACTAAATAGCTTTGTTACCTTAGGCAGCCTATTTAACTGCTGCCTCAGCTTACCTGTTTGAAGTATGAGAAAACATCTCCATATCTGAATGATATCTGAATTTTCCTGGGAAGGTAGAACAGTTTATGATGGAAGGGACTTTTTGAGTTTATTCAGTCTACTCTCTCTGCTCAGAGCAGGACCTACTTTGAAGACCTTAGATCCAACTTCAGAATGAAACCAGTTTGCTCTGGACCTTACCCAGTTAAGCTTCAAGTATCTCCAGTGGTGATACTTGAACCTGCCCTGATTCTTTTGAACATTTACTTTCTCCAATTACAAATGGGAATTACTTGCACTGCAGCTTGCATCCATTCTCTTATCCTGTCACTGTGGAAAACAATCTGTCTCTGTCTCCCCTGCACACTCCCATCAGGCAGCAATCAGGACTCCTTCCCATCAGCCTGCCCTTCTACAGGCTGAACAGTCCCAGCTCTCACAGCCTTTCTTTGCACACTGTGTGCTCCCGCCCTGACCAGGCTGTGTCCCACTGCTGGGCTCCATCCGGTACCTCAGCCTCTCTCTTCTACTGAGGAGCCCCAAACTGGGCACAGCGCTCCAGGTGCAGCCTCTCCAGTGCCAAAGAGTGGAGAAGGATTGCTGCCCTCAGCAGTACTCCAGTGGTGAGCAGTCTTCAGCTGGCCTTCGTGGTCCTGGTTACAACTTGGTGGTCCTGCCAAGACATATTTTGAACTGCTCAAAGTCTAAAAATAACTGCAGAAATTGTTAGGTAGTATTTATGCAAGAGAGAATGACAACTTATCCTTTTTAATGCTACCCAAAAGATTTACTTAGCTAAATTACCAAAATTTGAACTTTATCTGACAGAGAGTTCCTGTAGAGAGATGTCAGAGACCTTTTAGAAAGAATATATTTATTATCATGATGTACTTACATTGCTGCCAGATGGAAGATTTAGTCAGGGAATAAAAAACTTAATTTCATCATCTGATGTGACAACTGAGTTACTTCTTCCTATTTAAAAAGAATAAATGAGAAGACAGTATATTTAATTAAAGAGCAAATCAGCATTTGTGATTGTCTTCAGTTAAAGCACAAGTCCCTCTCTTCCTTTCTTAATTTCTGTGTTGCTATCCTTCATTGGATCACCTACCTAAAACATGGTTATTTATCACTCCCTTAACACAATCATGCTATCAGCACAACACAATTACCTCACTTTTTTTATGCTTTATCATTTTCTTCCTTCCAACAACTTTAGCTCCAGCAACGTGCAGCTATTGTAAAAACGGATTTGTTTATTTTATCTCCTTTTTAATAAGCTCCTGGAGTGCAGCCTTGCTGAGAATATTTCAGACAGTTTTGCCATTCCCATTATCTCAAACACAGGTACATTATTCTTCTTCATCTGCTGCAGACAAGAACACAAATCTGCATACCTGCAAGCTTTCTTTCCAGGGGCAGTCAAGGTGTTCATACCTGAACTGTGTCAGATACAGCACCCTAACAAGTGAGCTGCTCAATGCTATGCCATCTACAGTGGCCTAATACTCTATAATCAAACACACTTTTCTACTGTATGAATTTCTGGGCAGACTAGCAAACTAGCTTTTTATATTCCCAGTGATTTTGACAGTAGTAGTTAAATACACCTTTTGAGGATTTGTCCAAATATGAATTTTACTTTTGATGGCTGTATTAATGGTAGCTTAAAAACATAGGACTAATGTGAGATTTTCAGTTGTAGTAAATCTGGTCTCCCACTATTGTAAACAAGGTTGACATGCAATCTTGCTCATAAATATATCCTATTTCATTTTACATAGATTTTCGTTTTTTTTTTAATTCCCCATTACCATGGAAAGGCATACCTAAAGCTTACATCATGTTCTTCTCTCCAGCCCAACTGTACTCAGAGACACTGAAACATCTATTGTTTCTTATTGTTTCTTCTTCTCATCTATTGTTCTATTATCCTTTCACTTAGGCCTTTGGTTTTATTCTTTTCACTCCTTTCATTCCCTTTCCTCCTACAGCAAGGGATATAAATAGAGGACTTTCAACATCCTTTTGAAGAGAGACACTCCTCCCAAATCACCTCTCCACCTCTTTTGTTTTACAGTTCACCTTGCACGATTGCAGAGGATTGGGACTTTATACTGTATCCCAAATGTAGTCTTCTCCATGGCCAGGCAGAAAGGTATTAATGACTCCCTCAGTCTTTTGGAAGTGTTTTGCCTGCTTTGTGAGGCCTTTCCATGGACCCAGCTTGACTGCAATTGTCTCCTGTGTGTGTTGTAACTGCAGCCAGGATATTAAGCCCAGCTCTGGCGAGAGAAAGAAGTCTGTGCTAAAAAGTATCCAAAGCTGAGGAACTGCTGCAGCTAGTGGGGGCTGAGGAGATTTTCCTTAGCACCTAAGTTGATGCTGGTTGAGAAAAACACATTGATGAAGTAGGAGAGTAATTTGTAATATAATACAGCTTTTACATGTTAAGGTTCTTAAATTTCATGACAGTGGGCGTAGAGTTACAAAGCATTAGATTATGCAGTTCAACACTGCAACAACAACTGCCAAATATTGTTACCTTCTGACAGATGCCTGTCCAGCGGGCTGAGAAAGGCAAATCAGTCTCAGCCCAGTTCTCACCTAAAAAGTCATCTTCATTAAATGCTTCATACTATAAATTTGCACTAAGTGGTGATGGTAGAAGAGACAAAGATTGAATAGATGTTTTGTGCCATTTCTTTCATGCCTCTAGGCAATCCCTCTTGGTCATGGTTGAGATATTTTGCTGAAAAGTAAAGACAAGGGTGTTTATCTTCCCTCCCTGTACCCAGCTGTCTTCTGGGGAGGAGCAAATAGAGATTAAATGCTTTTCAGACAGAAGTTAGTCAGGTGAATTCATTTTACTTCAAATTTTTTTTTATATGCTTATATCTCACACTATGTTTGCAGGGAGATATATACATTTTTCAAAATTTAAGACTGTTATTGCAGGTGTCATGTGAAAATTTTACCATTTACATGCAAGACAGCCTAACAGACAGGGGCAGGGGGGAAAAGAAGGAAGGAAATTAAAATTGCAGAAATCTCATTTACCTTTCCACGGAAGCTAGACCATAATTGTTTACTTTCCAGTCTTTTAACACTTGTGAAATAATATTTTGTGCATGACATTACACCTTACTTGGATGCATACTCATTTCCAAGCCACACTAAGATATCTCAGCCTCACAAATTGTCTTTAAATACCAATTAAATAAATATTTCATTGTCTAAACATTTGATTTATTTGTTTGCTCATCATTTGCTAGGTATTTGCATGCCTAGAGAAGAGGAGAGGAGACTGAGGGGAGTCTTCATTGTGGTCTTCAACATCCTCATGAGGGGAAGAGGAGGGGCAGACACTGATCTCTTCAGCCTTGTGGCCAGTGACAGGACTCGAGGGATTGGCATGAAGCTGAGACAGGGGAGGTTTAAATTGGATATCAGGAACAGGTTTTTCACCCAGAGGGTGGCTGGGCACTGGAACAGGCTCCCCAGGGAAGTGGTCACAGCACCAAGCATGAAAGAGTTCAAGGAGCATTTGGACAATGCTCTCAGGCACAGGGTGTGAGTCTTGGGGTGTTCTGTGCAGGGCCGGGTGTTGGACTCAATGATCCTTGTGAGTCCCTTCCAACTCAGGATATTCTATGATTCTATGATTTTGCATTTTATACCTCTTCATACACACAGTTAAAATGCATAAGAAGGGACAAAAGAAATGTAAAGGTTATTCCTTTGGAATCCCTAGAAATATTACACTTATTCAATTTAAATTCACAAGGAAACAGTTTTCCAAATTTCCTGGTTTATTTTCTCAAATAATATATGTATTCCTCATGCAGTAGAACAATAAAATAAGAGGCACAAAAATATTTTAATGCTTAATTATAACCTTTTGCTGCATTATCTGTGTATTTTCTTTCCATTCTTCTTTTTAATGGCAAGTGCCTACACAGAATATCCCAAAGATTTCATAAACTTTCAGCTTCATAGTAACTGATCTGAAACATTCAGGATCCTAGCACAGGAGATGAGGAGACAGTGGGTAGACAGCAATAGTGAATCATAGAATGATTTGGGTTGGAAGGGAACCTAAAGACCATTAGAGTTACAGCCCCCTGGCCATGGTCAGGGACACCTTCCATGAGATCAGATTACTCAAAGTCACATCCAGCCTGGCCTTGAACATTTCCAGGGATGAGGCACCCACAAATTCTGTGGGCAACGTATTGCAGGGCCTTACCACCCCTCACAGGAAAGAATTTCTTCCAAATATCTAATCTAAACCTGCCCTCTTTCAGTTTGAAGCCATTCCCACTTGTCCTTTCACTACCCGCCCTTGTCAAACCCTCTCTCCACCTTTCTTGTAGGCTCCCTTTAGCTACTGGAAGGTGCTATTAGGTGTCTCTGGATCCTTCTCTTCTCCAGGCTGACCAACCCTAACTCAAACTCCTCATAGGAGAAGTGTTCCTTCCCTCTGATGATCTTCATGGGCCTCCTCTGGACTTGCTCCAACAGATCAATGTCCTTCCTNTCACTACCCGCCCTTGTCAAACCCTCTCTCCACCTTTCTTGTAGGCTCCCTTTAGCTACTGGAAGGTGCTATTAGGTGTCTCTGGATCCTTCTCTTCTCCAGGCTGACCAACCCTAACTCAAACTCCTCATAGGAGAAGTGTTCCTTCCCTCTGATGATCTTCATGGGCCTCCTCTGGACTTGCTCCAACAGATCAATGTCCTTCCTGTGCTGGGAACCCCAGAGCTGGATGCAGTTCTCCAGCTGGGGTCTCATGAGAGCAGAGTAGAGGGCCAGAATCCCTTTCCTTTACGTGCTGTCCATAAAAAAGCCCAACCAACAAACAAACCAAACCAAACCAAACCAAACAAAAAAAACCCCACCAACAAAACCCCCACCATTAAATTTATACTATTATAAGTGCTGTAAAAGAAAGAAGATTGGTCCAATTGGACTGAAATACAAAAAGCTCAGAAAGCAGTTTAACTGGAAAATCAATGCATGTTGGCAATAACAGAAGTTATAGGAGAAAGAAAATAAAATAAGATTATATCACAGTAACTGAAGTTAGAGGGAGGAAAAGTGACATGGGGACAAAAAAAAATTACCGAAAGAAATTAATGTGTTGACAAGGCTGCTACTGAAACCTGATTGTCTCATTCCTGGTGTAAAAATGAATGCCAGTAGTAACAATGAGAGTTACATGTACAATGAATGGCAAAATTATATGCAAACGTCAAGGTGAACTTTTTGAATTACAAAACTTGTAAGGAGCTGCAGCAAGTTGATGTGCCAGGCTTATTAGCATTCCAGAATCCCTGCATGGGAACCATTCCCTTTTGTACTGTGAATTCAAACTTTTACATCTCCTAGAATGATTTTATTCAGAGAGCTCTGTTGCTGGGGTATTTTTATTATTTTTAATGGATAAAAGAAATTGAAAAAGAAAGGACACACAATCTAAATGAAAGCTAGCTAACAGGCTCCTTGCTAAGAAATGCATGGAATTATTTCTAAAGCCTGTTTAGAGAGCTAAAAGACTAAAATTTTCGAGCTACAAGATCATTCTTAAATCTTTGTTAGACTGCAGATGAATATATTTGCAAGGGGAAAGTCAGAATGAACAAAGCATCCATACTTAAGAAATCTATGTAGCAAGTCCTCCCAACTATTAAAGAAGGAAGCACAATTTACCTCCCTTAGCAACAAATAAATATCAATTATTTCTGTGACTAATTTTTTAAAGAATTTGATTACTTTTTCTGCTTCTAGAATTCTTCAGCTCCTTCCCTTATAAACACATGTTGGCAAGAGTGCGATAAAACATTAAAAAGATGCAAACCAACCATTTCTGATACTGTCATATCACTGAATAATTCAACAATTCACAAAGATATAAGATGTCAAATGGGTCCTTCTCCTTCTCCAGTTATATGTATTAGGATTTTACAGAGCACAGGCTCAAACCTCAATGTGTTTACTGAAAAAGGGGAGAGATGTTGAGGGGCAGGAAGAGTTCCTTGCGTATTCAGCTTGGTCTGAACTATGGCCACATCAAATATCTGCCAGTTTACTGACTCCTACTTGCACAGTTGTGATCACCACTAAGCGATGCTGAGCACTGGTCATCAGGCCATTTCTCTGTTCTGCACAGGACTTTTTTTTGCCAGATACGTCTTTGGAGGTAGGCTGTGCACAAACAGGGAATGACAAAAGCCTGTTTAGCAGGTTTGGGCAGGGCCTGATTTTGGTTCTGGCTTGATTTTGCACTTAACCACACTGGTCATGACCTAGTACTTGTTATTAATCAAACCCGTAGGGTTAAGCCCCTTGAACACTACTTAAAGATGTATGGGCTGTGGACTTCATATTACCTTTAGATAACCCAAAAAGATTATGGCTTTACAGAAATATCTATTTCACTACTTAGACAGATTAAATTCAGTTTAACTGGTAAAGCTTTGTCTTTAATTCCTGCTGCAATTCATTACCTCCAATCACAGGGTGTAATAATCTATTTTGCCAATTATACCTTTTTTCATTTCTCTGCAATTCATCATTATTATTTGATTTTTAGGTATAAAATGAAAAGTACTAACCAACAAAATTACTTAGGGCCATAATGACCCTGCACAATGAAGCCATTCATCATCAGTAGCAAGTCTCACTCTGAACAGATCCTACAAATAGTTTCAATTAATAGCTTTATACAAGTACTTCTGTAAAACATACATTAAACACTGTGCCTGATTCTGGGGGCTGCTGAGTTTGAATTAATAACAGCTGGAAGTCTTTCATGCCACTCAATCTGGATCAGAAGTAGCTGATCAGCCCAATCAGACCCATTTAGGAAAGTCTTCACCCCAAAAGTCTTTATGCATAGAAATTTCTCACACAATTTAGCAGGAATACATTGAATAACTGTGGCTCCCAAACTAGAAATGTCAGTTAGGGCATGCTGGGAGATGAGAAGAAACTGAAGAGGAGGAAGAAGTTGATACCAATAATTAGGTACTCTTTCATGATATTGTTTCCATGCATGCATAATTATTTGAAATTTATAGTAAGGTAAGAGACATCATCAAGCGAGAGGACAACCTTAATGCAGAATTGCCTATTGGCTATCACAGAAACCCCTCCTCCTAGCAATATTATAATGAATTCATATACATGTATCTAGTTTGATCATTTTGGCAGCAATTCATTTCTTAAATTAATCCTGTTACCAGATCCCTGCACAGATTCCTTCTTTCACAGCACAGATAACAATGTATTATTTTATCCTTCACTTAGACATGCATAAAATTAATATATAGAAGCTTCAATAAGGATATATCAAAGACAAGCCATGACAGGCAACATTGCACATAGGCATTGAATTGTGCCATTTCCAAAGTTTGTATTAAATAACACATTGCCCAGAGAGGTGGTAGATGCTCCATCCTCTGAAACATTCAAGGCCAGGTTGGACAGGACTCTGAGGAAACTGGTCTAGTGGAAAGTGTCCCTTCTCAATGCAGGGGTTGGACTAGAAGGCCTTTAAATGTCTCTTCCAACCCACATTATTCTATGATTCTAGGATTTGAACAGGAGACTGCTAAAAGGGATGTGTCATTTCTAGATGAGTGACGGCTAAATTGTATTTCAATTCACTGGTTTAAGCAACAAAATACATCTGCCACACTCCACAAGTAGGTGTTACTTGATAAACATAACCTCTTTCACAACAGCACTCCTGTCTTATACACAGTTACACAAAGTTAAATAAGTAGCTATATCAAACCCTCATCTTTTTGGTTCTCAGTGGATGGATTACTTAATATCATTACACAAAGGCATTAGCAAAGAACATATTTTAATTGCAATTGCTGACTAAAAGACCTCAGACTTTTCCTTAAAGATATTGAACATCTTCTGTACAACACCTCAATTTGTATTGGATACCTTACAGCATTTTGAAGACCCTTAGCACATCCATGGCACAAAATATTTCCATATCAAAATGTAGCAGGATGCTTTGTAACCAATGAATTTTGCAGCTTTAATTTCTAACGTTTTCTGCATGTACTGAAAGTCACTAGAGAAAACAAGACATATTGGGCTGTCACCATGTAATATGATGGCCATGAATTTACACTGTGGTTGACTAAACATTTTATTCTATTTTTATGTAGTAAGTTGTTCTGCCTCTTTTTAATGAAATAAATGAACATAATCTTAGTATAAGCACTTAGTATAAGCATTAAAGTTCAGATTTATATGTATATGTCACAGACTTGGTCACAACTTTTTTCATACCAAAAGTGGAAAAAATAAGCTTCTTCTCTTTTAGGGGTGACGTATCGGCTCCAGTAAAACTGTTATCATGATTTCAGAGACCACAGGTAAATGCAGAGGTGCAGAGAGGAGAGAGGCTCAAATAAACAGCCAATGGTTTGAGTAGTTATTTGAACAAGTTTTCCCACCTCCAGGTATTTGGGTAATTCTAGAGTATAAATCTTTCTCATACCTCCAAGGAGCAAGTCTTAACCATGCAGGAATTCTCATTTCTAGGCTATACTTCACACTTTTTTGAACGAAAAGAAGTGTCAAGAGCTAACTACTCTATCCCATTACAAAGAGGAGCCAGGTAAAGAAATCTCCACATATATAAATTTAATTGTCTGCTGACCAGTCCAAGTAATTCCTAATACTATGACTGAACTATTTCTAAGATATATATACCAATGGAAAGGAATAATGTTCTGAAGGTTACTGTCATGTAAACCTGTTCTATTGACATGTAGATTGTGCTAGAAAGGCAGCTTGATGGCATCCTTTTATTTGTAACATGCCTATTCCCATTACTTTGATTGAAATGAGCAGTTTAACTTTTTGTCTGCATGACCCTTGGGTCAGCACATCACAGTTTGCCAAGCACAATGCACTTGCCAGAGCTTGTAACATTAAGGTTTCATGCATCAGCATTTCACTGCAGCCATCTCTCACCAACATGGTTCTTCCTAGGATGTTCTCACCCCAAAATTTCTTGGCGCTGTGCATGTGCTTGCATCACAGACTCCACAATGGAGGTTTTCAGTGATACATACTCAAAGGGAAATAAATAACCAATAGATGTGATGTGGGTGTTGTGGGTTTTGATCAAAGGAATTTTGGGGGAAAAAACCAGTCAAGAAATTAAATAGAAGGATCATGAAAGAAATCCAGGACTTGAATTCTCCATGTACTTACAGGGAAATGCAGGTCAGGCACACTGGCATGGCACTCCTTTTTGCTTTGAGCAAACAGCATCATCTCTGGAGTTAACTAGCAGAACATTTGCTTAAAGGTCAATTGATCCAAGATACTTGCATATGCCATAGAGTCCTTGTTTTAGATTCAGTCTGTATGCTGGACATACTCTGTGTCTTTCTGAGATCTCTGCAGCCAGGAAAGAAGAGTGATTGAGTGTCTAGGCTGACCAGATGATGTAGAAGAATTAGGCACCAGGATGCCAGCATGTTTGTTTCCTGACTGAGGCTAACCAGCAGGAAATGTAGGAAAGCAGAACACACCTTTGCTTTTGCCACTCAGATAAAACAGGTTTTAGCTCTGTGTCTGAATTTGAGGTTGGGAAAAAGACAATTTCATTTACAGAATGAAATGTTTTTTTCTCATATTAGATGCCATCTTAAAGAAGAAAATATATAACAATACATTGAAAGTGACACCACACATGCAACAACTTTGCTGTATTTTAAAAAGACAGTCTGTGCCACAACAAAGAAAATTGTTTTAAGAAGCTCTGATTTTCTGATCCTTGTTTTCTGATACTTGTCTTAAGAAACAACATGCCTGCTTGACACAAAGAAACCATTATTAATGCACGGAGGAAGAGGACAGGAGGTCTGCTGAATGCCTGAGCCTCTCCACCCTGGTTTATGACCAGGAGTGGATTGGCTCTGTCTTTAACTAAAGCTCATAACTCTTGCTCACAATAATAACAAGCAAACAACCTCAGCTGTTAAACTGATAACCTCAGAAGCAGCCTAGCATGACTACACGAATCCGTTTTAAAATGCATTTAACTCTGGTGCTAGCTATAAATAAACACTGTAAAGTTTTATCTGAGGTCAAATATCTCTGAGAGTTTGTGCAGCGGTTGAAATGGTCATATCAGCACTAGAGGGTTCTCCAAAAGCGCACTGCTAACTGACCACCCAGCTACACATTCAATGAAAATCAGTTCTAAAGCAGGTGCTGGTTTTCAGTGCAGAGTGTTGCCATTATCACTGACCTGTCATTGATCTGACATAGGAGTGTCATATTGAAAGAGGGTTCATCTAAAATAAAGAGATTCATATAACTTTCAATTTCTTTGTAAAGCATACTGGGCAACCACTCCTGGAGTTGAAACCATCTGTGTAATTTTTGAGCAGACACAAAAATAATACTGGTAGCATTTCTTTCTTAACCTAAAATCCACAAGATCAAGCTTTTAGCAACTTTATTTAGACATTTATGTATGAAAAAGTTCACTGGGCAACAAGAGCTAAAAAAAGCAGATTTTTGTACTAACCATGGATTTTGCTGCATCCACGCTGCAGTTTACCAAATAATTTCAGAATGAATGTTATTTATAATATTCTACTATGAAAAAAAAATCCAGGTAATAATGCTATGTTTCTGAACATCACACTACATCAAATTCTGATTTTCAAATACCTCCGAAACAGTCTATATATGTGATACTCTTTATGAACGTGTGCCTTCCAAAAGGGAGAATTAATATTTGTAACTCTGCAAGTGGTAATTCCCTTATCTCTGGTGGTAAATTTCTGAATACAGTATAGGTTGAATGTAGTTCCTAGAAAATCCTTCACAAAGCAAAGATTGCATTTCAAATTCTTTGTAAACTAAGGAAAACAGATTACAGATTTGCAGCACTTGAGACCACTTACAAATAATAAAAGTACAAAAATCAACTATAAGTTCATAAACTCCACAAACCCCAGCTCCTATTGAATTCAAATTTGAAACACGAAGGTATTTTACACCTTCATCCCCTAAAAGTCAGCTCATATTCTGTTTTTTTCATTCAACTTGTTATGAATTTACAAGGTGACGGATAACTCTCAGAACCTTTAATGCATATTAGTTTTACTAAGGCAAGAGAAATCCCAACTGATATTTCACAAAGCTGGCTGAGGACTGTAGACTCCAGAAGCCAAATGCATGTTCCCTCTGAGTATACCTCAGCCTCTCAAAGGCACCGTAGACTTTTCTCTGAAGCACTAAACTCAGATGTTTGTGAGAGACAAGATATTAGAGCTGATGGACCATCAGTGCTATCTAATAGATAAAATCATTATTAAGAAAGAAACATTCAGGGCAAAAAGAAGTGGTAAAAGTAGAAGGCTTCAAACATTTAAATATGTGCACATGAAACCATTTTACTAGTACAACCTTTTTAACCTGTTTCACAGCACGGAATTTATTATATTCTGACACAGTTAAGAGGGACCAGCAACCACTTATCTTTTACTCCCAGAAAGTATTTCTGCTATTTCTTACAACTGACTTTCCATTTTGTCAAGAAGGCTTCCAGTAAAAAGAATAGACTTCAAGAGGTTTTCTTTGAGGGAAAAAGGGAGAGAAGAGGATTCGAACAGATGAAGATGTTCAGGTTTTCTAGTGGTGGTGGAAAGCTGTATGTGAGGAATTGAGGAAGAAAGAAAATTTGATGAAAAGCTGATAAACAGAAGCATGACGTAAAAAAGCTGCTTTGCTTTCCAAGATGTTAGAACTGTTCCATGGTATGGCAATTCCAATATAAGGACAGCTGTGTGAGGCACAGTCCTTATCATTTATGGGTTTGTGAGGTTTTGGGGGTTTTTCGTTGTTCTTGTTGTGTTGGGATTTTTTAAGAGCAGGCAGGAAGTACTTCTTAAATTATTTACATATCTTAGTAAAGCAAATGTTTCTATATGAAGAAAGACAGACTGTATGTTTTAAGGAACTGATTATTTCATTTTTAAGAGCGTTTTCATCCTTTTGTCAAACTTGCAGTGGTAAGCATGGTCTCCCTCATCTCCATCCTGAAAGCTTTCCTAGCTCATCAAACTTGTTGAGAGAAAAGACTGTTGATCTGCTTTTATCCACCTGCTCTGATCCAGTATAATTTCTTTAAAGATGAAAGAATGAAAAAATGGTCACATGACTTGAGGGCACACAACTTGTGATAAAGAACAAACAGCCACAGAAATATGTATAACTCACTTGAAGATGGTCCAAAGGTGAGCTTAATGAATAGCTCTCTCAAGGTTTGGAAAATGTTTGCTGAGTGCATAGTTACAAATTAGAGAATACGCAGCTAACATTTGTGTTGTGACCTGGTTATAGGTTCAAAAAAGCCTTCCTGTGTTACTGAGACCGTTCACTTCTTTACTGACATTTGTTTTTGATGATAGAAATAGATCAGATAGCTAGTTCCTGACTTCTAGGAGTATTTCCTTTCCTATATTCATGTAGAATATACTATCTGAAAAAAGCAGTACTGTACTGTAATGTCTAAGGAAAGATGTGGTACCAGCCTGATGTCCTGGGCTAGCCAGGGATATTCCACTCAATTATGCTTGTTTGCAGCCCCATATCTGAAGAGAGAAACGTCTCACTGCATGCTTGTCTCCCAAATGAGAACCATTCCCTGGATTCATCACTTCTTTACCACATTCACCAAACACTGCCTGGCAACTGAAGTACAAGAGAAGTGCAAAGTTCTGCATCAACCCCAGTAACATTTGCAGTTAAACAATACTTTTAAACAATAATTAACAAATTCCCAGATATTAAGTGTCTTGTGATGACAGTCAAACAGAAGTAACTGGCAGAAAACCCCCCAGCACCTAGCTTGTATTGATGACTTATCCCCACTGTCTCCTGGAAGATTAGAGAGCACCTACTTGCTTCCTCAAGAGACCACCTTGAGCAGCTTCCCAGCAGGTCACCTGAGCATTTTTAGAAGCATTTAATGGTAAGCCAAGAGAGTAATGGGAATTCTTGTGATAGAAATCAGAACCTAGTAAATACACTAATTAAAGAAGACAGAAGTTAACACAATTTATAATCTATATATCATTAAAATAAGAAATATATGAAATAATTTGAAATAATGTGTGCGGAATAGAGCTTTAAGTAGCTGAACACAGATTCTAGATTTTTGCTTTTCTTTTTATGATTTAGGTTTACCATTACTGATTTGAGGGATGCTTACTATATAAAGGAAGCTTGTGGAGAACTGCCTTTATTAGGAACCTAAATCTCCTATATGTACTCCAGAAGATGATCAAGACCTCATTCTATAGATGTAACACAGACTCTTTTACCCTCTTCAAGTATGTAGTCCAACTGTATTTTGTGCATTGATATTTTTGGCTGTGTGATTATTTTTAGGAAACTGGTTCTTTGCTGTTGCTGACTTGGGCTGTGTGCAATAAACAGACAGGAACCAAGAATCAATGATATTCAATTCATTGAGCCTCTGGTAGCACACTTTTCCCCTTCTGTTTGCATTTTCTGACCTTAAATGCAGCCACTTTTGACAGAGAGGATTCATGTTTTTCTAGTATCTTGAGGACAATATACAAGTGCTATGTCATTATTAGTAAAATGTCAGAGAAAAATATCTTTGCCCTTTAAATATTTATATTGAAGGAGACAAACTTGGTGAGCCAGAGGTAGTGTGCATCAATGGGACCAGCTGGAAAAAACAGGCACACACTCAGGCTCGAGCAGATCTACTCCCCAGCAGATCTGACAATTAAAAATCTCCTGCAAAACACAGGTTAAACAAAGGCATTGGTCCCCTGTTTTAAGGTTTAGTTACACTGCTTTTCTGTTGAGGCCAAAAACTGGTATGGGTTTTTTCCCCTCAGATGGTCTAAATAAGAGATATTAGCTGTTTCTTTGTTGGGATGCTGTTGCATCTTCAGGCCATTGTCAGAGATACAAGACAACCAACTTTTATATATTCATCATCAATGTGAGTCTGATTAAAAATACAGATGGAAATGCCTAGAAATCAACAAAGGATAAACAAAAAGACAGATGACTGTGTGTCTAGTTTAAATTCAAAACAGATGTGCCAACTTAGCACCCTATAACTAAGTTTTGATTAAACACTGAGTACCTGCTGTTTCCCTCAGCTTATCCTCTAGCAAATAGCAGATAAAGTCCTCAAGTTAACTGCAGTTTATGAGAGCTTTAATTTTACTTTTTGCATAGTCTGTTTTAAGGGTAAACCTCAGTCCACTTTTGGTAAGCCAATATAGGTTCTTTACGTTAGACTTGAAAACCCAAACACAACCATATAGTTAATAAAAAATTCCTCTTAGGTATACATCTGGAGAGACGAGTACCTCAGTCTGAACCCCAGGTTTCCTGTGATGGTTTGCATTGTTTGTAACAAACATTTAAGGCATTTGTTCAGCAGTAGGATGTTCCACTTATTTTTCCTACCCCAACCCCCTCTTAATTTATGAGCTTCCATCCCAGGAGGAAATGTGCCTCACTCTGTTTTTTCCTGCCACATTATTTATTCTCTCATTGATTTATTTACTGGAGGGCAAACATATTGTTAACAGTTACTTGTGATGCTCTGCCACTGAGATACCAGTTCTGAGCATGATATAAAATTGTTGATGTTACTCCTAAGGGTCAATGCTTGCCCCCCAAAGAAAAAGTGTTTTGTTTTTTTAATTTTGGGCAGTTATGTCTCATTTCTTACATTTTCTATACTCATGTTCCCCATATTTACTAAGCTGCTGGGCTACTTCAAAAGTAGCACCTATAAGGCCAAGTGGATTTACTTACAGAATCTAATTCTACTTTAGAAATGGAAATCCCATGGCTGTTCTTGCTTTTAAACTATTTTTCTGTGAACATTTGTACATACACACGTGTGTGCGTGTGTGTATAATTTTACTTTGAGACTAATCTGTCTTCAACAAAAAGCCTGTGTACTTCCATCTTTGCACTGAAATAGTCTAGTTAATATATTGTACATTTCTGCATGCATTTTGCTGCAGAAAATTGTACAGCAGCTGCTACCTCAATAATGTTCCTAGTTAAAGGAAAAGGAAATCCAGTCTGCATCCTCTAAACATGTACATTCCCTCAAAATTAAGGTTAATAATAAAAATTAGATCAGAAGTCTTATGAGATGAAAAATTCCCATATGTACTTCCAACAGCTGACATTCATACTCCCTTTAATACACATCCAGAAAACCAAATAGTAAAAAGTAAAAAGTTTTCAGAATTCTGCTATCCTCGTGTTTATTTACTCAAAGAGTACCTTTTTTTTCCCCAGTATATATAACTAAAGGATCCCAGGCCATGGCTGAGGCTTCTAGATGCTAATGAAATAGAAATAACTGGGGAAGAGAAGAGATTTGCATCCATAAACAGACAGAGGGACAGAGCTCACATGATCTTACAATGCTTGCCATAAATAAGTATTTGAAAAACAGTAATTGCTCTATACTACCAATATATTTCCTTCTTAGAACTGAACCTCTGTGAATCGTGAAGGCTAGAGCTATTGAAAGCATGACCTAATAAACTGGTGGTGAAAATTTCAGCTTTTAAAAAGAAAGCTCTTAGAAAAACTTATTTGCTTGCTGAGTGCAGCAGCATAGCAGAAATAAAAGCTGTAAGAAAGGGAGCACAACATGGTTAGGGAAAAGGTGTCACAATTTTAGAGCTGCCAAGTTTTAGAACAGGAGCTGGGAGGCAGGAGGAGGGGGAAGTGGGAATAAGGAAGCGTTTTACTAACTTTGTATTCATACAACGAAGCTCTCCTGAAATGACTAGCCAGTTGGAGAGGGGAACTGTCTGCCCTGGAAGTGGGTTATGGTAATTCCAGCGTGGGCGGATGGGGAAAGGAAGGTCAGGAGACAGAAGTCAGGAAGGCATGTACAAACATATCTGTATTCTGCTTTCAAGTGTGCTGCTGGCAGTTCTCCTGCTGCTTCTCACTCTGCACTGCCTCTCTCCGGGGCTGAGCTGCCGGCTTCCCCGTGTCCTCTGCTGCTCCCGCTCTCGTTCCCAGTGCACAGGCTGGAACACTTCCTCTGCTCTGACTGTGCTCTTGGAGTCGTAAGTCCCCCTCAGAGGGACAAGGGGGACAGGATTTACAGCAGGTTGTCAACTCTATGTAGGACTCTGACATTTGTGGGTAGGAATACTTCAAATGTGCTTTAAACAGCACCTGATAGCATGCATAGGTGCAAGCATTGATGAACATACAGTAATTACGGAGACAATTTTCCTGTGCCACACTCAAGGGAAGAAAACTTAAAATAATTTTTAAAAGCATGGATGAAAAGAAAAAGGGGATTTCTTTAAGTTCTAAAATCCTTTCTTTGTTACTCTGAAAAAAAAATTTATTTCTGCTTCACATCTTGCTCCTTAGAAGCTCAAATAAACCTGAGTAAAATGTTGGCATGGCTAGTAACACTAATCAAGCTATAATTCAAGTGAAATGGAGATTAGTAGTTCAGTTTTGATTCTGATATTGGTATTTGACTATGTCATGTCAGGCATTGCCTTTATGAAATGTCTATTAGCACATTCAGCCTGTTAAGTGAAGTTATATCTGGTCGAGCTGAGCTGGGAGTCTAACATGAGAGGTAAAAGTAAGCAAGAGAAACACATTAAGAGAAGAGAGAGAACTAGCTAGACTTGTAATCACAAGGAAACACTCCATTCAGAAGTGCAGTCACTATTGTAACATAACACTGTGAGGAGGCCCTTGCACATCCTGGGGACATGAAGTTTTGCTCTGCCTTGGGACACCCAGGGTTCAGCACAGAGAAAATCCTTGGTCTCTGATCAGATTATGCCTCATGCTCATCATAAGCATTTCTTACTTAATAGAGTTTGTCTGTTACAGAGCCTAAGAGGACTATTATTAAAAGACTAGGCTGCCTCCATCCTCTTGCTTAATTAATTTTTCAGTGTAGAAGGGAAACTCCACAGTCCCCAGTCTATCACTGAGGTAACATATTACAGTACGTGATCACAGTCAGACTACTGAGCCTCCATGGACATCTGTGTGATGAGCAAATCATTCTGTAGCCACTTCAAGATCAATCGAATAATGGACACATTAAAAACTGTACATCAAGCTAACCAGGGAAAAGAAAAAGCTGCACACTGGATTCTAATCCTTTGAAATAAAACAAATTTTCTTGGGGGAAAGGTCTTGTACTAGGAGAGTCTTTTTACAGGTAGTAGAGAATAACAGATACAAAATTTTCACTGGAATATTTGGAGAAAATTTTATGCCAAAGAAAGGGTTTATGTTGTTTCTAGATCGAAATTTGGATTGAAAAAAATCTTAAGCATGGGTAGGAATGAATCAGGCACTGCATGTTGTCCTCAGATAGCCAATGACCCTGTATGAGGGGCATTACTTTATCACTCTTTATTACTTTATTGTCACTCAGGTGACATTAGCCAAGTCCTGACTCTCAAGCAATTAATTGAACTCTTCTTCTTCTTCCCAGTCTCAGGTAATAGTTCTTCCACTAGGCTGTTGCCTCCAATTTCTCAAAACAAGCTGAAAGGTCTTGACTGCCTCCTGATTTAGCATAGGGACATTTCTGAAAGCTTTTCATCAGGTTAGCAGCCCTTTCACTGTGGCTTCCTAGCCAACACATTTCACTGTGAAACAGAAGGGAAGGAGAGAATGAGAATATCTAGCTGCTCAAAGTCACTGTGCAGAGCGAACATGCAGCTACAGGCTGTGTCAAACAGGGAAGAGTCCTGTCCCTGTGAGTACTGCCCTCATCTTTTATTCCAATTACTCTAGAGGATTTACTGGGGCAGTTGCAGGTTAAACATGGGATCTGAATTTTACAGCTAACCAGACAGGCATTTTAAGCCACATGCATATAACTCAAAGAAGAAAATGTGACAGACATCACATTTTCCTGATATGTGACTTGGTCATAGCCACCAAGCAGGTCAGTAAGGAAGATGGCAGACAAAACCATTAGCTTAGTCTATATACCAACAAGGAGATAATTTCCTTTTTGCCATTTATGTGACACCAAGTTCCAGGTCACTAGCTATTTCTATGCATCAACACATTGCTCTATCAACAAAAATAAGTTAAAATTTAAAAAAAAACAAATAAAGCTGAATTATTCCCAATGACATCTATGTAGCCTGAAACTATACCTATGTAATGAATGGCTGCCCACAGCTCCTTGCACTTCCTTACCAATACTTCATCCACACAGACGGGCCCTTGTGCAAAGGTTCATCCAAGGAGAAGATCTGTCAAGCATACGGTTTTACTCAATCTAATAAATACTTGTATCTGCACCAACAATTCCTCATAGGTAAAAGCAGCATTAATCTTGATGAGGCCCTTAATTCAAACACTTAAATCTTTCCATTTGCCAGTTGCCTTTCTTTAGGCAAAATGATACTGATTTCTCATGTCAGAAGGCTATAATGAGGATTTATACATAAATGTTTGAATATTCTCATATATTAGAGCAAAAGATGAGCGCAGAAATTTCTCCAGAAATGTAAATCTAACTTAACAGCCTTTCTAGATTCAAGTCAAATATCACTGACTATTCTTGTGCTCACAGTTTGGCTCCTCTCTGCAAAGGTAACAAAATTCATCTCACAACATGTACATAAAAATATAATCACAAATGTTACTATTGTATACTAAAATGTTAATTTTTTGCCATGAGAAATGTGTGTTGCCTTGTCAGTATTTTTATTATTTCTGTCCCACCATGTGTTTGTTATTTATGGCAGCTTTGCTTTTTGAACCTGAAAATGTGAAAAAGCCAGACTCCAGAAAAGCCATGTGTAGAAAAAGGCAAAGCCCACACACATTTAAATTTTGACACTTTCAGTACAACATAATGGGCTGTAGAATGAAGAAAAATATTAGTTACCTTTCCTTCCCATAAGACCCTTAAAATTGTATATGCACAATTTAAATTTCAAGAATACAGGGAGAAGCTCTTTCCACTGTAGGCACAGGTCCCTGTAGGTGAGAGAGTTCTCTACTGGACATCAGGAGTGTCAAGAATTGCGTCTTTCTAATGTTGAAAATTTATTCTATACCCATTATTTTCATGAGTGGAATTAAAAAAACCCCTTCAACAAAAATTTCAGCAGCAGAAAGTGCACACTTACATGAAAATCCAGCAAGTATGTTTTACCAGCATTTTTGTTTTGCTTGTTTCTTGCTAAGTATAACTTGACAAAAGATGCTTTGACAATGAAGAACTTCAAAATGTATACTTCAAAATCTCAGAATTACAAAACTGCCTTAAATTAGATTTTTACCTTGTTCTGAGTTTTAACAATATTCTTCACTCATATTTTATAGTTTCCTTTCGCAACTGTGATGACTAGAATTTCTTTTTTCATTGCAAATTCTACTAAAAATTTAATAAAGTTACTTTCTGAAGAGGGCAAATTTAAAAAGACAACTTGATGGGAATGATTGTGATAAAACTTCAGAACTTCATACTTCCAGTCTTCTGAGCAATGAAACTTCTTGGACCTTTGACCAAAAAAATCCAACAAACAAACCAAAACCAAAAAATGCTAAGGGAAAGAATGTAAACAACAAGCAAGGGCAAACAAATCTTCACATCAAATATTTCCTAGTACCAGTAATGAGTAATTCTTCTCTGGATCCAAAGACCTAGCTATAGTCTTCTATTAAAGTGCTTTCTGACAAAGCCTTTCCACAAGCCATTCTCCTTCTGGAATGAAAACACCCCTTTTGTAAGTTGAACAGCTGTGCAAGTTTGGTTCAACCTAAAGGGAAAAGTCAGACCTAAAATTCCTGCAAGCAGCCAAACTAGACAGTCATATCTCAAAAGTGTTAGCATTTTCCAGCTCTGCCAGCTAATGACAGACCATGTGATGAGAATATAGCCTATCTCTAGGAAGTGACTCACCAAAACATTGACATATGTATGTGTTCTCCCTCTAGAAGAGCTCAAAGCAATTTGGAGAGAGACTTAATCTTCTACTGCAATAGAGCAGGACATCACAGAGTGTGCTGTGCAATTGTTTCTGTCTGTTTTATTTTTTTTTAAATTAGGTTTACTGTATGTGAGTCATCATAAATGTTTCCTTCCTTTTATCTTCCTTAGGAAAAAAAGACAGCTTTTAACTATTTAAGTCTCTAAATTGGCAGGATTGCTTAGAACTTTTAAAAGGCATTATAGACAAGTGTTTTTAAGGCAACCTATTTCCTTAGTGTACCGGATGAACATGGCACACAATTAATCATTTTGTCAGTGTCAAGCCAATAATAAATCCTCTAGATTTTTGATGAAGCACTTCTTTTAGAGATGTGTTTAAGAGAAACAAAATAACTATGAATGCTTCTCTAGCTATGTTATCATTCTTTGCTTGGACAGTTGTGCTTATTTATAATTCTGACTTGTGCACATGCTCCCACTATAGTAAATAATTTTAAACATAACAAGGTTCAATGGATTATTTTTATTGTTAATGGGAAAAGGTCTCATTGGAGGATTTTACTGTGCTTATATGATACTATTTCCTAATGAAAAGCAGATAAACTCTACATACATTCTGTATAGTGTTGTTAAAATAATTTACAACTGCAGATGAGAATTTAATTAGCCCCAAAGTTTAAATTTTCTCTTGTTTCTGGAAGCAATTAACTTAACCTTCTTGAGGTGTATATTCTTATATCAAGAGATGGAGTTTTATTGTACTGCATAAAGCATTGAATCTGAGCATTATTGTGTGTCAAGTGATCAAAGCATTCATAAATGGATAACTGTACCATCATTACTCTACCTGCGTAATTAGAGCTCATCAGAACTATGACTTCCCATCCTGCAGCACGATCTGAAGTTAGGTGAATCCTAAAACTAGATGTTAAGGTAGCAAATTCACAAATATATATGTGCTAAAAAACCCCATTTATTTTCAACCCTATTGTCTTACCAACTCTTACTACAGTAACTTAGCAGCAGATAATTGTTGAAACAAGTGCAAGACTGTCCAAAGGGGTTGATAGGATTGATGCCCCTTCACAGCACAGCAGGATTAATCAGACACACTCCTGGTGGTGGGTTGCTCTATTGAGCAGATGTTTGATTCCTCTACTGAATGCTCTACTATAAAACATAGTGGTATAATCCCTGTTTAGATACTGGAAGGAAAATTAACTTTTAGCTTCTGCAGACTTACAAAGGGCCTCTATCTCCCACTGATTTCAAAGCTGTCTTCTCTGAAAGTCAGCTCAACCCCATTGTTTCAGGAGGTGCCTTTAAACTAAATGAAAATGCTTGTCTGGCAAGCAGCTGAAACAATCTGAGATACCTGTTAAAAAAGGGCAGCACAGGGAGGTGGCATTAGACCTTTTTATTGCTGCAAGTCAGCTTTGGGAAAGGCAACCCCATCTCAGAGATCACGATGCTGAGCTGAACTAGCCCCTGCTTGAGGCAGAATCCATGCTGGGGGCTTTTCTGTGCCCCACCCCTTGGTGCTACCTGCCCACTGCAGTCCCAGCTGCCTGCCGCAACCAGACAGGGTGCCTGTCGTGGCTCACTGAAGTGCAGGGCAGGCCTCTATGTCCTTGAAACCCTGATAGGTTTTGCAGTCTGTAACTAATGATTTTGATCCTGTTTTTATTAATTTCCTAAATTCCCGATCCAAGCCATTTTCATCTTTTGTCTCTCTCTTGTGAGTTCAGCTGTTCAGTTCAGAAATGAGGTGTGGTCCTTTGGAAACTCAACTTTACAATTACCATTTGAGTGCATGAAGAATTATGTCATAGCATCACATTTGCTTGAAAAGAAACACAGCCGGCAATAGATAGCTTGTTAGAACTACAAGATTAGTCTTTTTTTTGTTACTTAAAAGGATGCTATCATGTTGGTCAGGAACACCTCTGTTCATATTGATACAGATCTCTTTTTTTCTCCTGACTTTAATGAAAGGAGAATGAGGCATTTCAGATTTTATTACCTCAGTCATTGTTGAAACGTGTATTAAATTAGAGATGTGCCAGTGCTGGGATTTTAACAATAATTCAGACAGCTATGGAACCACTACAGACATGTCAGTCTCCTCTCTGCTTAACATCTGCTTCAAATAAATCCAAAGCAGATACTGGCTCACCAAGTCCGCAGTAAATCCTATGAACTTAAAATAAATACCTTTCTAAACCACCTCTTATTAATGATAGATATATATCAATGTGGATATATGCATAAGAAACTAAGTTTCTCAGACCAAGCACTGCTCACCATTACATAATTGTTATCTGCAATAGTAGAGTGCCCTGATTTCTGAGCTACTTTTTTAAAAAAAGAATTTATTTATTTAAAGAGAAGGATGATAAATAAACAAACATAGCTGGAAGACTTGTATTTTCCTGTTAAGGTAACAGCTCAGTTGGAATGTCTTTGGGTGTATATGAGAACATGTATATGAAAACCCCTCCCTACCAAAAGTAGGATAAAACAAAATTTTAAACGTCAAATCACAACACATCTCTGGAAAGGAAACTGGGGAAGAGGGGAGGAAAATTTCACCTTGTAGCATCAAGAAGACGGTCTTTAAGTTTATTTGATTTGCTGTTATTTACCAAATACTTTAACTGTGCTCCTTACCTATTCTTTATGATGTGTTTTGCACATAGCATTTTCTTTGATTCCTTTTCATGAGAATTAAACTCATATGAGAAGTGCAAATGACCAAGGCATTTGCATCAGAAATTCACCTACAACTACTCGAAGGTACAACACCAAAACATTCTTGTGTCCTACAGTAAAAAGTTAGAGCACTGTTGACAAACACAAGGAAGCAGAAGAGGTCGTGGAAACTGGTGATATCATAAACTCCTCCAAGCCACTGGGCAAATAGTCACAGACACAGTAAGTGACACATGGCAGCAAATTTGTCTGTGGTGGCAGCAGGAGTTCAGACAGGTCCCAAAATGCTGGTCACTGAGGCAGCAAATCCCTGCTCAGAGCAGCACTGAGCTAAACACACTCGTACACATACAAACAAGTCATGCCTCTACCCCACCAGCTCCTGGGGGGGACATGGAGAGAGGCCAGGCTAAATTTGGGAAGGTAGATGGGCAGCTGTCAGAAGAGATCCTGCTGTAGCTGCACTAGGGAAAATGTAAAGCACTGCTTTGACCCAACAGACCGGGTAGGATCTTGCTTTAGAATTTGCCTCCGGCAAACACCAGTAGTAATTATGGTTACCATGGGCTAGTAAATAGAACTACCCTCAAAAACATAAGGCCTTTTTTAAACCAAGTTTGTGCAGGGAGGACGCTCCCTTGACTTGCCCTGGCATTTGAATTCAGACATTTTTCCTGCCTGCATAATTTGCTACACATTGCCAGTTTAGCTGTCTCATATGAATGTACACTTTTATACAGTTATCATAATAATTTGTAATCATCTGAGACTGATTTAGCCCCATTTTAATATGTGCTTTATATTCTACATCCTTGTAAAGGCTGGTGGCAAAATGCTGCAGTTAGAAAAATATGTTAACATAAATTTTGAGGCAGGGAAAAGAGTTAGCAGCCATTCCATGGTATTATAAAAACTCACTTTTTTACCTGCTTTGAATATCACAAAAGAGTAGAACAAGTAATTTTGGTCAAAGGAAAGTTTATGACAACTGGGAGATCTGTAAGCACTTCAGTATGCTTTGCTCAGTTCTGCCTTGATGTCCAAGTACTGTCCAGGCTCAAGTGTTTCACTGACTCAACTAACAATTATGGGCATCTCTCTAATGAGGAAGATGGTGAGATGTTAGAGATGGCCCAAGAGAGAGCAGATGGTGCAGGAGTCCCCCAGAGCAGTGCCATCACCCCGGGGGGCATTGACTGAGCTGTACTAAGCAGCCCAAACGCAGTGCATGTTGATCTGGCTGTGTTGCTTCTCCTTCTTGCCCTGTGCAGGGCAAAGATACATCCAGTGCTGCCCACTGGCCTGAGCTACTCCAATGATTTTAGTTCTCTTGAGGGCTGGGTTCAAACTGTGCGGTCCTCCAAGTATTTGGTATGCTCAGTGGAAATATTCAAACCTTATAGTCTTTTTTAAGTGAAAAATCGGGGGAGGGAAAGATTTTATTTTTAATAACGTTCTGTCAAACCTAAACACATATGGGAACACAACAGCTTTCCAGAACAAAATTTTCTTTAGAAAACTGCTCATGCCTCAAAGGCCTGAACATGGGGAAGAAGACCCTCATAATCATACCAGGGTGTTTGCCTGGGAGGAGGTGTCTTCTCCCAGTGTCTAATAGCAAAGTAGACCCCACATCCTACATGAGTAACCCAGCCACTAAACTCTTAAGTCTCCTGGTATAGCTTCCATCCCGACAGAAACCTCTTAAATACCCTGGTTTCTGTCTGCTTGGAATGGAGAAGCTTTCTGAGACCATCAGTGTTCCCATTCACCTCTTGTTGAAATGCCCAGGAATCATTAAGAAGCCATAGGACTGAACTGGTCATCAAGTGGGTTTTTTTTTCCTGTTTTGGTTTGGGATTTTTTTTGTTTGGCTGGGGGGTTTTTTGGTTGGTTGGTTGTTTGTTTTAAATTCTCACAAGTCTGTATTGAAAGAACATGACTGCACTTTACAGTCTAGAGATATTTAAGGGACTGAAGCAGCAGTACAAGAGAGAGTAGAACACTGAAGAGCAAAGAAAGTCCTTTCTCTGCTGGTAACATCTTGTGTCTAAACAAAGCAGGAAAAATGTAGGAGTAGCTTGGGAAAAAGAGCCAATATACTTCAAACATCTTGCACTTGCTCAGATTGGTGAGCCCTACTTAATTAACACTTCCACAATGTGTTAACCAGTTCCAAGGATAATCATTCTTACCTTCTGAATGTTCCAGGGCTAATTTTTTCACCTTCTCCCATATAGCTCCACAGCTTGCTAATTCAGGGTGGAAGCAATGCATATAGCACATTATTGGCTTTTGCTGGGGTCATAGACTGATCCATATTGGGAGATAACAGGGACAGGATTTCCAGCTCTGTCTTTTGAGAAACACTTGCTAAAAGAACTGTTGAAGTCTTCATGCTAAAAATGGTACAAGACAGCTTTCCAATAATGCTTAGAATCATGAAAAACAGGTAAAATACTTATATAAATAGTTTATAAACACAAAGCCGGAGTGCCTCTTCTCATTTTCTCAAGTCCTTATCTCCTCAAATAGGGACCCTTGAAAAAAAATCATGCAAAGGCAGAAAGCAAGTGTAACTAAAAACACAGTAGAGTGATGAGTTATCTGAAAAAAAAAAAATTTGCAATCGCTAAATAACAATCTATAGGCATATTCAAATATTCACATTCTGCTGCTGCCGTTGTTTCTAAGAAACTCCTCTGCAAAAGGAAGAGCTCTCCCTAAAAGTGAAAAATCATTTTCCTGGGAATGCAACTGTGCAGGTAGCAATGCTTATGCATTTCAGCTAATGGCATATGTTTTAATTATCCAACCTCACCCACAAAATAAATGCTCAAAACTATAATTTAACAAGCTCACGAGAAGGCAGCCAGCTGAATTTCAGCTTTTTCTTTCCAAAACATAGGATGCAATATGATAAAACTATCCGTAAATGCTCTTGGGTTTCATACAGAAAGAATCAGGATTCACTAGGGGAAATTTCAAACATGCTAATGTAATCTTTTTGTGTTCTATAGGAAGATATTTTACAGAGGTCCTTAGACTAGCAGTATGATGCGGAAAATTGCCATCATATAGGATCCTTCATTTCAACAAGAACTCTTCACCTCCTTCTGAGTTTAAGCCTATTTCTTTCCTCCACAACAGCTAGGATGAAAATTTGAAGTAGTCTATTCTGATCACAATAGAAGATATCCGTACTTCCTGATGCAGATTTACGTGTGTAATGTGTTTGTGCATATATATACATGAATAAATGTGCATATATGTACAGACAACTGTACAATTTCATCTGTGTGTGTGTATATACATATGTTTGTGCTTTTCAATTTAGGTGAAGTGCAAACTGAAGAAGTTGATAAGTCAAAGCACTGCAAATGCACAGTTTGCTTACTGCTGCTAGGACAGCACAGCCACAGTGGAACCTGTTTCTCTTTGGGACCCACCACTTACAGGTCTGTGTGATGCACAACTGAGGCCTGAGAACTCACATCCATGCCCTCCGTCGGGCCTCCAGACCCATCTGCTCAACCTCTGCTTTTTGGCCTGCTGGGCGGTGGCAGGTGTCATGCAAAGGCTGCTGCTTTGCTCACCTCTGAAAGAAACAAAAAAAAAAATCACAGTAAGAGGAGAGATTTTATGAACCTGGATGCTTCATTGACCACAATACTTTTTTCATACCTGCAAAAGAGGTGATTTAACTCCCCAGGTAGTACAGAATTAGTAACATTTTAACGGCATCATCCAAAAAAGTATTAGGTGTTTCTAAAAATTTTGGACAATATTACCACCATCACCCTCCTCCCAAACTGTCACTGGAAGATAACTTTCTATGTGAGCCTAAATCGGCAACTTTCTGTAAACAGACCAATACAAAAGTCAAAAATAACACAATGTCTTCACAGTGAACATCATAGTTCAGTGACTTTAATACAGCATAGCTTGGGTGGGTTGTGGTCTAATTCAGCTTATGCTCAGACCCAATTCATGAAGAACATGGTACATGGCATTTGTCAAATTTTACAGTGCTAGGCTCACTGTAAAATGAGCTGTGGACTAGCACTGTACAGCTCTGCTGCTTCTTATTGGGAGCAAACCCACAATTTTTGGCCTTAATTTACTCTGTAGTGTCCAATCAGATCCTCTGTGTCAACACTAGATTATTTTGAGCATTATTTCTATTTGTCTGAGACTTTCTTTTGTTGTCTGGACCACATCTGGATCTGCAAGGGAATGCTTTGCACTATGAGATAGAGGTTTAGGGTCTAGAGTCAAGCCATAACAATATAACTGTCACAGAGCTGTTTTTATTTTTGGTTTTATTCTTTTCTTCTTTTTTTTTTTTGACTGAATTTTACACTTGCTGGAAAAAAGGTTAAGGAAAATGACAGCTGCCAGACAGAAATATTTGCTGTTGTGCCATGATGATAAGCACTGCAGTCAGTCATTTCACCACCACCACAGTCAGCCCTGGGGACTGCATTTATCAGGATCCATAATGAACACCTTAAGATGTAGTAGACACAAGATTAATTTTGACAAATCCGTATATAAAATACTCCCTTCCGTCTGCAAAGATGGGCCACTCACTCCAACACCAAGCAGCTGAGACAATACAGCACATACTTCATTTCATTTGTTTGTTTCTTATGGGAGGTCCCCTTGCACTGGTACTTGCAGTGCCCATACAGGCACCATCACTAGTCTATAGGAATTACCTATAAACTCTACACCTTGTACATGCATTTAAATGAGAGTCATTAAGGCTCAGGACACAGCACCAGTTGTGATTGTTCTTGTTGACATTAATACCAAAATCTTAATTTCCTGAGTTTTCTGCCTCAATAACAATTTCTGCTCCAAATGAAGGAGTGGCATCAATTATCCAAGTGCCCAACCTTCTTCCCCTCAACAGTCTTGTGCTGCAGGTGGTACCAATGGCCTGGCATATGCAAAATCCAGTATATGACTCTGAAAGACTGCCAAGGCAGAAGACAGCTCATATATAAGGTACAGTGGCAGAGCTCTCTGGAGGTCTTTGCCCATTTACAGCATGTCTGACCTCAGACAGGGCTATCAGCTCCCACTTCTACAGGAGCTGTGCATGGAAGTCTTTGTACCTCATTGCCTGAATAACTTGGAAAGTCCAGACAGACTGCCTGAAAATACGATTCCAGATGGAGAATCAGGCACATGGCCTGAAACAAGCATTAACTTGATGTAGCCTTCATTTTCTCAAAGTGCTTTGGAATGATTTCTTGAGCAAAAAAAGTACAGAAATTGCTATCAAGGTAATATCACAATTATGACTTCATTTTAATTTGTCAATAGCTTAATCCTTCAAATATTTAGAACTTTTGAGTATACTCAACTAACAGTTTTCTGTGGGACACTGTGGTTACAAATTGCAGTGCTTGGCACACCAAAGCCCAGTGCAATTTCCCCGATACTGATAACCTTTCGGAAAACATGGGAGTTAAATTAAAAGGGTGAAATATTCCTGAGAGCCTCCAAGTTACTCATATCCCTTTGCAAGGCTCAGTACTGCAAATTCTATTTTCCTTCACATACTCACATATTTTCCTGAACACAGACAGGGTTGAAGAGTGCTGCACAGCTCATAAAACATTAAAAACCAGAGTCTTTAAGAAGAGAGGAGTCATCTAATTGCACCCTTCTCTCTTTTGATATATCTTCCTCAGCACCAACTTTACAGACAGAAATTATGAGACCTGCACTGTGGGCATGTTCTTCAGTGGCCAAGTTTCAGTCGCTCTTGGCTGAATCTCGTGATAATCAGGAATAGTCAGTACGGAACAAGTACTGATAACAAAATAAAAAGGGAAAAATACATCACCTACAGAGACTTCGTAGCTACTGTCATCAACAGTCATTGTTAAGGCTCAGGAAAAACTCAGAAGAATGAGAGAAAAAAGTATGTTACTGTTCTCAGCACTACTTTTTACTACTGTGTAATGCTGGGAAACTCACTTCAAAGCATTTCTGTAGGACAGACACCAAAATAAACTTCTGCAAAATGTCTGTGGAGAGCGTCCAACTACAAAATATAAACATACTTTAAAAACAATATTCCCCCTACCATGAAAGATGCTAAAGAATACATACATTTCTTCCAAATTATTTTTTTGAGGTATACAGTTATACAAAGTAAGATCTTGCTCTCAGGAAAAAGATTTTTCAGGATCAGTGAACATGTACTGGTCACAATGTTTTTATTGATTTAAAATAGCAGTAACAACTCTTCCTCTTTAGTAAAATTTGAAAAGAAAAAGCTTTTAGTAATTCTGACAGATAGAATCATTCCCATTTTGCTTTCTGTTCTGCTACATTAAGCCTCCACACTCATCAGAGTTCTGTGGGCTGAGTTTCTGGTTATATTTCAGTGTTATATTCCAGATTTACATGCTTTAAGCAGAAGCAGTAGGTTCTCCAATTAAAAAAAAAGTATATTTGAGGAGACAGACAACAACAGGACAGCCACCGTATGGGCAACATAATGCATTTAACAGTTACAGTACTTAACATAAATGATATTGTTGACTGATAACAAATATACTATGCTTTAATTGATAGAACAGATAAAACCACTCTTCTGTCAAATTAAACTTTGGCAAATGAGTCCATCAGCCCTTTTAAAATACAGCTTAGTAAGATTAAGGTTCATGTTCCAGATGGCCCAAAAATAACCACTAAAAGCTTCCAGCTATGCTTGAATTAAGAAGCCACTATATACATCCACAAATTTGACATACTATAAATTAAGCATACAATGATGGGGAAAGGAAAAAACGAGGAAATGAAGACAAAATTGGCAATGTTCCTTTGGCTTTAGATACGTGCTTTAGACACCCAAAATATGAGGATAATTCCCCTGGGCATCTTTTTTATCAGGAAAACAGGAATCAGTCCTACCACTTTCTGTTTTCTGGAGGAATCCATTCTGTGCTCTCTTCAGAATCCCATCTGGTCTGGCAGCTTCATCTAAAACTTAAATGTGAACAGCACAAATGATCCCCTAAGATTTACAAGAACCATCACTAACAATGATCATTTCAGATCATTAAATGAATTACTGGTGGCTGTTAAGGGCATTTAAGCAAATAGGTTTGTTAAGGCATCCCATTACTCTGCTTTGCACTACTTGAGTAGGGGACACTAAATACCCAAGGACATTTTTTTCTTCTTTTTCCCTAAATAACTGAAAATATCAGATGATGGTAACATGATTATTAAAGGAATTTTCAGAGATCTGGCAGGGGGATGGAGAACACAAGAGTTTATTACAAGCAGTTTTACAAGTTTTCCATTCCAATTCATGAACCAAAGCTGTTAATTTTTGCCCTGATTAGCTCAGTTGCCACAGATCTACCATTCAGATTTAGAAGGAGAGAGAGAAATTAGGTGTTTGTATTTTATAAAACTGCAAAGATAGAAAAAACAAGTGTAACAATTTAGTATGCCCTACTATTTAAACTACAAAATATACCTAGCTGAACAGAAAGATAATTACACAAATGAAATAGGACACGCATTGCTACAGTTGTGGTATGAAGCAATCACCAGGGATAAAGATTAATACCTAAACTGCAGATACAAACTTTATCCTGAGCTACATCCCTGACACATTTCTCTGCAAGCCTACACCTGATGGTCGCCCACATTACGGTTCAAAAGCCAGGTATCAGAGATCTGACTCCATCTGGACCAAGACTTCTTTATTTGCACAGATAACAGGCAAGTCTTCCCAAGACCTGAATAAAACAATGGCAGCTGGTCAGGAAATACACTCTTTCAAACTTAAACAAACAACTCAGTTTCTCCTTAGAAGAAAATAAAATGAGGAAAAGCAATCAGAAAATTATCAAAAGAGAGACATACTACATTTTGTACATTTTGAATAGTAATTTGGAGAGTATTTAAAAGTAATATTCTCATATTTTGAAAAAAAGCTTGGGTAAAGAACTGTCATGAAAGAAATAATTAAAATTTAAATATTTAAATATTTCAAAAAATCAAAAAGAGCAAAGTCAAGGGACCTGCTCAAGAGATCCAGTTCCTGGGAGTGAAGTGGCAAGATGGACAGCGTCAAATTCCCACTGAAGTCATCAACAAGATCACAACAATGTCTCCGCCAACCAACAAGAAGGAAACGNATATTTCAAAAAATCAAAAAGAGCAAAGTCAAGGGACCTGCTCAAGAGATCCAGTTCCTGGGAGTGAAGTGGCAAGATGGACAGCGTCAAATTCCCACTGAAGTCGTCAACAAGATCACAACAATGCCTCCGCCAACCAACAAGAAGGAGACGCAAGCTTTCCTAGGTTCCATAGGCTTTTGGAGAATGCACATTCCTGAGTACAGCCAGATCGTGAGCCGTCTGTACCTGGTCACCCACAAAAAGAA
>VXAZ01001152.1:3051-19089 GCA_013399875.1 Gymnorhina tibicen
AAAAACTGTAACATCACAAACTGTTCTTTCCTCTTTAATCCATTTAAAAGACATGGGGGGATAAAAATTTTGTGTGCAGCCTGTGGGAAAAAGAAACGTGACCACACCAGATCACCTCAGAGCTATAAGAGACTTTTAGAGATTTTGTGAAGAAGAGAGCTGTTGCTTTCAGGCTGGAATTTGCTTATCCTTAAAAAAAAGAAACACCCCATGTGTGGCCCATGCTGGCAGTTGTGGGAAGACTGCAAGATTCATGGGAGAGATGTTTTTCACGGCAGCAGAATTCCGGGCGGGTCTGTTGCTTTTTGGGCAGCTTGGAAACCACGTGAAGCAAAAGAAACCTTTTTTCCTTAAATATTGGAGAGACTTTTAAAAACTAATTCTGACCAAAATCATAGTTTGTTATCCTTTGTGCGAGTTAGGTAAAAAGGGAAGGTGCTGAAGGAAAAGGGGGTTTTGCTTTAATTCCTTATTATTTCTTTTTACTTTTAATTCTGTTAGTAATAAACTTCTTCATATTCTTTAAAGTTAGTTTTAAGCCTGCTTTGCATTTCTCCAAATCCCTTATCTCACAGAAGGTAAGAAATGCGAACAAAACCACTACAGTCTGTCTTATGATTCAGTAAAACAGTAACTGTTAACTCTGTAGCATCATGCAGGGGTGAAGGACCCATTCTATGTATTCATTACCATAAGTAAATTTTTTTCATGTATAGTATATCTCTTTCCATCAGACCACAGTAAATGGAGAAGAGGCAAATTAGCAAAAACTCCTCTAAGATATAACTTCATTTTATACATGTCCAATGTCAATACTTTAAAAGTAATTGGAAAAAACATGTACAGAAACATACTTGAATTTGCAGGCATGCTGAGACATTGTCCTGGAAAACTGAATTGCTCATTTATTTTATATTTTCATTATTCTAATGCTGCTTCACTGCATATAGAACCAATTTATGATATGAGTGAATGTAAGTAGTCACAGCAATATGCACAGACCAATACAGAAGGAACAAGTATTAGAGATTTGTGTCACATATCTTAAATGCTTTTGTTTTAGAGGACAGAAATCAAGATAAGCTTGTCTGAGTCCTATTCAAGTAATTCCAGCCCATCAAAGAAATGGGCTAGAGGAATTCAAGTGCTGTATTAGTTTTTTAAATCTTCATTCCCACTGATTAAGTGTAGGATATGATCTTCAGAGCAGGTTCTATTGCAAAGCCTGTCTCTTAACATTCCCCCCTGCCCAGTTGATGCAATTTCAGCTTGCATGTGCTACCTGACAAGACACATTATTTACAAGGCTTAGTAAAAAGTTGCTGAAATCTAACTGCCTCTGTCCTTCCTGTCCTCTTTGATACCCCCATAAACCACATCCTGCTTGTGGCTCTAGGCTTGCATGAATGAATAGTAGGGAAGCAACCGTTTCTCATGTAGGATGCCTCAGTCTTCAGAGGCTTTTTAGAAAGTAAGATTTCTCTAGAAAGCTGTTGCCTTCCATTTCATTGGGGTTTTTTCTTTTAGCTGTGATGGAAGACATTCTTAAATGTTCAGAAAGATGTGTGGTGTTTCTTTTAAGATCTGTGGTAAAACTTGTCAGGATAGTCCTCTGGGGAGCTTGGTCCTATATGACAAATTTGTACAGAATAGTTAGTTCCAGAAGTAAATATTCATTCTGAAATCAGAGGCCTTTTGAAAAGTGTAACTCAGATGTGTTTACAAAATCAAACCCTTCCCAAAGGGGTAAAGAACTTTCATAGAAGTAAATTCTCATTTGTAATTCATTTAATAGCTTAATTTATTAAACACAGTATGTAAAATCTACATTGTTGTTTCACCTTAAATGTTTACACAGGGGAGGATTTTTAACCACAAAGCAACAAGAGCTTCCCATACCCTACCTTCCTATGGGAGATACAAATTTTAAATGCTACAAGAATTCCTGGCTCATTAAACTCTCTTTTCATTGCCTTCCCTTTATTTCCCTCCAGGCCTGGTACAAACAGGCTTGAATTACAAAAGTAATTTTTAAACAGTTCCAAGGGAAAATCTGCTGATATGAACTCCTGGAAATGGGGAGAACTCCTAGAGAGGTCTACAATTCTTCATTTGACAAGGTTAATCTTTTTTGGATACTGACTTGTGAAAATAATTTGAGTGCCACCACCTAAAAAGTGCTGATACCTATGGCGACATTTGTGAGAATTCAGGTACTTATTGGATTTCAAGTAGTACTAGGTAGAGGTATTGTGAAAATCCTCAAATGATGCAATTTCACCTCACTTTTCAGCTGCTGGCAATGTACAAAAGGAAAAATAGGTATTAGCTACTTTTTTTAAAGAATCAGAGCTACTTAAACTATCTGCAAACTACAGTTAATGTACATGTAAGCTTGTCATGCATCAAAAGCCAAAATTTAACAATATGTGAAAGGCCAATATGTATTTCTTTAGCTGGATCCCTGAATTTTGACAGCCTATCCATATGCAGAGGTCAGATGGTACCTTTATTCTGACAGCATTATCACACCATACCAAACACTGTATATCTATCTGTAGTATTCTGAGATACAACTCTCCTCAGTACTTAAACATTACCCTTTGTTATACATCAACCAATGTATTTTTTGTTTGTTTTTACTTTTTTTTTGTGTTTTCTTTTTTAATTACAGAAAAAATGTTATAATTATATAAGTATTCTTTATGGTACTCAAATAAACCTAAATTTCAGATTTTTTACAAGCAGGATGGAATGTCCAGCTGTATGTTCACTCTTGCAGTTCCTGTTTGAAGGATATGGCACATGCTATGAAATGCACTAGCCACCAAAAAAAAGTCTCAAAACACATTAAAAATATACACACACTAGAAGCAATTTATATTGACAAATATGAATGTTGTTTATTAAGGCTGTGCTTCAGAAAGAGGACGGTTAGGGTTAAGTAGCCTTCATCAAGGCACAGAATGGGAAGAAGTAAGCACAGCTGTCTGTAGAAGATAAATTATGTAAAACCACTAGTGAGGTACACATGCAGCAAACAATTTAAAACTGCACAACTGGTCTTTATAACAAAACTGAACATAGTTAAAAGGAAATACTATGACTTTTCAGTTGTCACAGTTCTACTTCATTATTAAAAACATGGCAAATATTTCCAAACATAAAATTTACAATTTGAATAAATGAAATATTTTAAACAAAGTGCTTCACAGATCTGAACCCTGCAGGGCTGTACTGTCTGGTCTAGAAGCATTTTGTAGCCATCATAGGAGCATTTCACACAAAACTGAAAATATAATTCAGATTAATAACAAACAGGATATTTCTAACATTTTTACACTTTCAAGTAGTTGAGCTCTTCCGACCACTCGGTTTTGTAACAAATGTGTCCTACAGCAGTACAGGTTCATAGATTCCTTTAGCAGCAGAGGTCCCCTTTCAAAGGGCACGTGGTCTTTTTGGGTTGATCTGTTTACTGGCCTGTTCCTCCTCTTGTAGAGCTGCCCGGAAGGATTTCACTTTATCTTTAATGAAAAAGAGAGAATGAGTACTAATGCGCCTGTGCTCAACACAGATCCTGAAACTAAGGCCTGATGCCCCACATACTGGCCCTAATGCAAAACAAAGAACATTCCTCCACAAAAATAGCTGAAGATAGAAACTACAAGAGGACTGAGATAAGCTTAAATTTAATACTTACCATACAAACAAGTTGCTTAGCAACTTAGTCCCTTCTTAGATGCTACCCCTGTCTCTTCTTAGGAAGAAATTCTTCCCTGTGAGGGTGGTGAGATACTGGCACAGGTTGACCAGAGAAGCTGTGGCTGCCCCATCCCTGGAAGTGTTCAAGGCCAGGTCAGACGGGGCTTGGAGCAACCTGGTCTAGTGGAAGTTGTCCCTGCCCATGGCAGGGAGGGAAATGAGATGATCTTTAAGGTCCCTTCCAACCCAAACCATTCTGTGATTCTAGGATAACAACTTTTCTATGAATGTGAAAAGCATTTGTGATTAAATTTTTGAAGTAAACAGAAATGCATCAATCATTTTTTTTATCATAGCTAGCACGAGAATAGGAGAAACCCTAGAAAAGAAGTATGTTATCCTTTCCTATTTGTATTCTTCCTCCACTCCCATTCCACAGTAATATGCCCAAGAATGGGAAGAAGGAAACAAAACTGACAGCATTAAAAAGTCAGTCCCAAAGTGACAGGACTAAAAGCTGAAATATTCGGTGACCATTATGTGCCATGAGCAAAACAGAAAAGTTACTGGGAGAAAGAAGCTTTAACAGTTCTTCCCTCCTGTAAAGCTATATATGTATCATGCTGTTTGTAAAGATGCAAGGATCTTTTAGATATCCTTTATCTCCAGTGTCTTGTTTCAAAAGCAGTATCTAATAAGGTATGGAAGAACAGGGAGTCACCTAAACTGTTTTTTCACTGCTGTTGTCTTGATGCCTTAGGATTTTAGCTTTTATATTTTTCATGTATTTGTAATCCTGCAATTCTTTAGTGTATAACTCTAAACTCCATATAGACTGTTAGCTACTGTTTTCCCATTTTGGTCAGACAAAACAATTCCTCTCTAGGCCTGAGAATCAAGGACACCTTACTGTCTCAGGCCCCGAGAAATGTAAACAAAAGTGAGTTGGGGGGGAGCAAACTTGGGGTAAATTACTTCATTACCTGAAGATGTAATTGGAAGATTAACCCCCAATATGCAAATGGAACAAACTTATAAAAGTATGAAAACCCGTGACCCGTCATCCATTTTTGGGTGTAGCCCCTGGGGGGGGGCTTCATCTGCCCTAAATGTACCTGAAGGCCCTTCAATAAATATATCCACTTTTTATTCTCCTGATTTTGTCTGGCTTCTGTTTTTAGGTAGTCCCAAAAAGGCATCAGTCTCAAATTGTCTTTCCCTGAAGAGGAAGCCATCATCCATAAGAAGCAAAGGAATGTACGTCTAATTCTTTGCTAAAGTATACTAGTACCAATACATGCATACAAAGCAAGCAGGCCACATCTGATTTGCTTGATGTGTTCTAACTTACAGCAGATACTCAGACTGAATAAAATGTAAGATTTTATCTTATAAAGAGTTTTCTAACACAGATAAAAAAACCTCCAAAATAAACCAGTATAGCATGTCTTCTGGAATGCAGATACATAGAGAAACTAAAATGAAAAATTAATCTCCATGAGGTACCAAGCTGACATGCTGATTTTAGAAGACAAATGGAAGAGTCAGTTTTGGTAACTAAAAATTATCTGCAGTTGGTTTTTCAACAGAGGCTGACAAAATTTTGACAGAAAGGCTGCTAAGGAAAAAAGTAGGCTAAAAGCGATGATACTCAGAACTTGATGTTACTCTTAAGCACAGACTGGAAAAACAACAGCAGGCTTTCTTTTTCTTTCCTTTATTCTTTTGGAACAAAGAAAAAAACCAACCCAAAGTTGCAGGATCAAGTTTATACTTCCTGGAGGTAAAGCAGACTCTTCCATTGAACTAGGATGGATTGAATACAGATGTGAACTTGTTCTTGAATAAATGTTCCTTTCTCAGAACATTACAGGACAGCATAAGGTGAAAAAAGATCCCAAAACATAACCACACTGTTTTTCTCCTCATTATTACTGCAAGTGTCTATGGCATATGAAAATGCACACAAAAGTGATTAAAAGCAATCTACCTCTAAGTTCGGTCAGAATATCAATTTTTTGATCTAGAATTGCTTCAAGTTGGGTAGCATAAGAGTCCACATCATAGTCTACTTCTTCTGTCATCTCAAGAAGAGCTTTTTCATCTTCCAGCCATCTAATAGATTCCTAGGTAAAAGTTAAAAAAACCTCAGCTAAATACATTAACAAAGTTTCAAGGCAAGTTTCAAGACAACTCATGAGCTGAATTATTCCTTTTCTCAAGATGACCACACTTTTACTGTCTAGTCACCTCACTATAATGTTTCAATCCTAAAATGAATCCTTACTCCTAATTTAGCAAAATTGTATGTTTTCTACATAGTTTCTTAACTCCACTGGTCATAACAGCAACAAATAAACCCCAGCTACCCCAGTTCTCTTCAAATTCAGAACTTTAGATGGTTGTAAAACTAAGAAATTAAGAACTTTACTACATGGTTATGTACCCTTAGGTAGGTATCAAACTTTGAAACCAGACTTCAATTTTAAGTATGGGCTGGTTGCCACTGACAATAATCATTATTGTGTCATTATTACAGTCAAGGAACCAAAACAATTCTGTCCATACTCAAAACCAGTTTTGAGAGAAACTCTATAAAAGAAGAGCTAACTCTTCAGACAGATAAAAGTACTGTAAAAGATGGTTAAAGCAGATCTTAGGCATCTTTGCACTCTGAAATTACAAATTAAAAAAAAAAAAAGAGGAAAAAAAGAAGAAAATGTCTTGCAGCAAAGAAGAATGTAACCAGGAGCTTAAAGCTTACAGAATCATGCAAAGCTGTGATTAGAAGAACTGATCTTGTTGGAAATGCTTTGATTAAAAATAAAGTAAGCAGCTGACAGTTCCATGCATGCAAAGCCTGAAATACTAAAATTCTTTCCCTCTGTGCTCAGTAGTTCAAGTAATATTGAAAGCATAGTCCAAACCCCGTATATGTTTTGTTGGCTTTCAGGACAGATGGAGCTCTCACATTGGGATAGGATTCATGTCATCTAACGTAAACTTCAAGAAACAGTGTCTTGGGGTGACTGTATGCTGTTGTATCCCCTATCACTGCTCTATGCCCAGACATGATTCCTGAGCCTTTCTATGCCTTTAAAACTGGGTGCAAGAGAGAGAGAGAAAAAAAACTGCGCGAATTTTTCAAAAGAGTTTGTGCTTCAAGGACACAGAGATTAGCTACTGCTGCTGAGGAGCAGAGGAAGCACTCTCTTCTTGCTTTTCAGCCAGCTTTTCAGCTCTGTTTCTTCGGAGAGAGATGGAGAGTTGGGTTTTTTTCCCCTGGGACTTCGGGTTTTTTTCCCTTCTTCTCTTCTGGACTTGTTCAGAACACCAGAACACACTGGGACAACTTCCACCTTGGGCCCGGACGGGGGCCCACGCCGACCCAGCTCCGAGGAGGAGGAGAGAGACCACACCCACAGGACTCTAAAATCTTTCAGGTTTCTCTCACAACAAGAGGTTTTGTTATTTAGCATTATTATTCTTCTTTTCCTGTGTGTTTGTTAAATAAATAGTTTTTATTTTCTCCTTCACTTTCCTCCGAGGAAAATATTTTTTTTTTCCCCGAACCTGGTGGGGGAGGGGTGGCTGTAACCTGCCTTCCTTTGAGGAGGTGTTCCTTTTGGACGTTTCCCTGAATTTGGCCCAAACCGCCACACAATGGAAAATGAAGATGTCTAGAGTACAATTAATTCAGTAAATCTATTTTAGAGATTTTTGTTAGGATAGGATGTTTTGTATCCCAAAATCAAGAGCTTCCAGGAAAAAGCTGACAGAAGACAACTTCTGCATGTTACAGCTCGTAGATTTTGTATTTGTGCAACCCATCTTCACCCATGGCATAAACTAACAAGTAATGCTGCAAATGAAAGTAGCTGAGACTCAGATACATTTCCTTCTAATGACTGCTGTGAGGAGCAGTAATCTCCAGCATAAAGCCAGATGGACAGAGGCAGTAACATCTTAATGCAGCTTGTCTCTCCAGAAGTTGCAAGCATTAGGACACAGCTATGGCATAAGGCATGACTTTCACACTTCTGCATGCTTTACTTCAGGGCTAATGTTTCAAAATAACGAAATATCTATATCTGTTGTAAAATGTGTTATTTAGCATCCTTACTGTATTACATGAACACACATCAATATTCCACTGTTAGATACTATATTGGTTTGGCACAGCCTGGTTTTGGGTAGCAGGGGGGCTGCAAAGATGGCTCCTGTGAGAAGCTACTGGGAGCTTCCCACCATGTCCAGGAGAGCCAGTGGCTGATGGCTCTGAAGATGGACATGCTGCTGGCCAGAACTGGGCCAATGAGAGAGGTTGGTAACACCTCTGTGATTACATATTTAAGAAGAAAATCAAAAAAAAGTCAAAAGATTTTGGATTCTAGTCAGAGAAGAGGAGGAGGTAAGAACATGCGAGGGAAAACAACATGGCGACACCAAGGTCAGTGGAGAAGGTGGGGGAGGAGGTGCTCCAGGTGCCAGAGCTGAGATTCCTCTGCCGGCCATGGTGAAGACCATGGTGAAGCAGGCTGTCCCCCTGCAGCCCATGGGTTCACGGGGGATGCAGAGATCCACCCACAGCCTGTGGGGGAGGGGCTCACACTGGGGCAGGTGGATGCCTGGAGGAGGCTGTGATCCAGTGGAAGACCTGGTGGAGAGAGAGGGCCCTTGCTTCCAGGCTGGAGCAGCCTGTCCTTGGAGGACTGCACCTCGTGGAAAGAGAGACCCATGACGTAGCAGTTTTGGGAGGACTGTGTGCCCATGGGAGGGGCTCATGCTGCAGCAGGTGCGGTATGGCTGCTGCTCATGAGAGTGGACCCACGCTGGAGAAGTTCACGGAGAACTGTCTCCCGTGGGAGGGACCCCACGGCCTCACAGGGGAAGACTCCTCTCCCAGAGCAGCGGAAGGAAATCTCAGTGATGAACTGACCAAGCCCCTATGCCCTGTCTCCCTGCGCTGTCAGTGGGAAGGAGGGAGGGGAGGGAAGGTGTTCTAAGGGCTTATTTTACTTCTCATTATCCTCCTCTGATTATGTTAGTAATAAATTCACTTTGCAATTTAAGTTGAGCCTGTTTTGCCCTTGAAGTGTTTCTCCCAGTCCTTATCTCACTCATGAAGCCTTCATTAATTTTTTTCCTTTTCCCTCCTCTGCCCAGCTGCGGCAGGGGAGGGTGAGTGAGCGGCTCTCATGGGTGCCTGGCATTGGGCTAGTGTCAAAACACGACAGATACCTAAAGTGAGGAGATGTGTGTATCCCCTATAGATTTAATGTTTTGCTACTTTCTTGCAGCAGATGTTCCAAATGGACAGCCTGACTAAAGATTCTAAGGTTATGAACTGAAACAAATCACATTTCCTTCTGAAAACTAGTAACTCATACATATTAGAATTTATTTTGTAAATATAAAAGGCTCTATAGTGCTCATCAGCTTTACACTATGTGGTCAGTATTCCTTTCAAAGACCCTGACTAGTAGCAAATGAAAACCTTATGTATCTGCAAAAAGGAAAAAAACAGGCACTTAGAAATATATTTGTTTCTTCTGGATCTCAGTATCTCAGAGGAAGATGTCACAGAAGGATATTTAGAGAAAATACTTGGAGGCAGTATTGCTGTATTTTAGAGGGAGATGACCACACAGAAATGGTGCTGATAGGGACATTACTATATAGACACATTACTATTAATTGCCAGCTTTGGCATAGGAATATTGGCATAGACGACAGTGAAATTGAAAATTTTGAGACCAATCTGAGTAAGCTCCCTACAACTAGAAAAAACAGTCACTAATGCTGGAAAAGGACTAACAAAAAAAAAAGAAGTAAATAGGTGAAATAGTAAAACGAAAATAGCAACTTTTCTTACAGTGAAGACAGTCTGTTTAGGAAATCTCTGAAAGCAGCAGAATGACCAGATGATATCCAACATCTTCCAGATTTTGCCCTTTCATTGGCAAAACCTGAATTCTTGGATTAGGATAAAACAAAGTAGGCTCCATCTTTTACCTGGAAGACAGCTCTGTGGTCTTCTACTACTTGCTCTTCCATTTCCACCATTTGTGACACAGCTTCATGGAAAGTAAACAATTGTGGAGAAACTTCCTCTTCCTAAAAACAATAGTTAAGCTTGTTAGTCTCAAAAGAACTGTGGCTACAGGAAATATATTGAATATAAACACAAAACATGAAAAGAAATATGCAGAAAGCAGAACCTGTCAAAAATAAAACTTAATACTTTCTAACAAGAAAATGTCCAGAAATTAGTGGACAGAGCAATAAATTTAAACTGTTCACAGAGTTACATTTAATTCATATTAATTAAAAATTTCCAGCCACTAACCCTAATGGATACTGGAAAACAGGATATTCCGCATGAAAAAACCCCAAGTTAAAATAATGGGAGGAGGAATTTCTAAGGGAAGAATGTTAATTTCTAGTAGGGTTTAATAAGAAAACTTGTTTTCTGTCAGGGCTTTTTGTTGTGCCAATTTTCAAAAAAGAGAACAGCAATTACATTCAATACATTTCAGGAAATCAAAATTAAATTAACCCTTTGAAAAAAAAAGTGGAATAAATGTAAAGTAAAAAATCTAAAAAGTATGTTGTGATGAATATATTAGAGGAATGCACAACACGGATTTACAAATTGGGACAAACGGGACTTCTTTAAACATAAATAGTTAATCACAATGAAAAGGGAAAGCACTAGGTAAGCTGCAATTAATGTTTTAGCAAGACAGTGCAGTTCCTTATACCATGCCTTTAAAATCTTTTTAAAAACACATTGAAAAGCTTAATTAAATTCCACATGAACAAGGAAAAAGTATGCTATGAAAGGATATCTGGATGTAAGGACTGTCCAGTGGGAAGCTCTAGGAATCACTAGCATGTTCTTATAAAATAGAGTCCTGGAAGAAGAGACAGTTATTAAAATGAGAAATACAGCAAACACCATATAGAGGTGTTTGAAAAGGCAGAGAGTCTGGAGAAAAATAATTTAGGGTAGCAAGAATTTTTCTTTTGTACCTTTCATCAGCATTTTCACAAACCAACTTGAACATTTAAGGAACCAGGACTAGAGCTGATAATCAGTAGTGAGGGAAAAAATGCCCTTTATAAGATGCCTCTCAGTCCCAACTCTCCACTCATGCAGCCCAAGGAGACACCCTGGGAACATGATGTGGCTTTCTCCCAAACATTGCTCTGGGGTTTCACTCCATGAAAATCAGGATGTTGGGAAGAGGAATGATGGGTAGCCAGATTTCTAAACGCAGAGAAAGACAAACTCGCTTGAAACAGGGTTCCATGCAGGAAAAATAATGGTCAAACCCACAGGAATGTTAAATAAAACGGGTGCATTTCCCAGGCTACTTCTAACTATCTAATAAGAGATGAAGCTATACTGGAAAAATGCACACTAAAAATGTGAGAGCCTAGAGCAGACCCTGCCTAGATATTAAAAGCCCTAATCAGCAAAGAAGATAAAGAAAAGTAAAACATTCTCCTCTCACCATTCAAAAAACCTTTTTTTTGTGTATATGGGAATGAACATAATAGCATAAAGTGAAAAAGTGAAAAGGCATGCTGTATCTACTTAATTATATTGCTAACAGGCTATAAATACACATTACTCCGGATTTGTTTTGCCACTGTATTTATCATCTCTTTCTGTGTAATGCTGTAAACCACTCACATTTTGTTCACAAAGCAGTTTGAGGTCATCTCTCTGAGGAGAACTCCCCACACCCCACTGTGTCTCTAAGTCATCGATCTGATTGGGAGCATGGTGTATAATAGGACAGATATCTCCTGCAGCACTAGGATCAACCATCAACTCCTTCACCCTACATTTAGAAAATATTTAAACTGTAAATTAGTAACTTCCTGTTCAAAAGAGTCACAACCAAAAATAAAGCTCATTTATGCACAATTTAATTCATTTAATAAGGATGCTGATTTCAGTTTCACAAATTTAATGTACTTTCAGTGACAAAAAGATGTTAGTTCAGCTCCTAAAAAGCACACTTTCAACTACTTGCAGGTGGATTGCAGTCCATCTTCTAGCAAGAGGCATTTTTTGATTGAAATCTTAGTACTCATTAACTGTTAAGAGGGCAAAATTCTCCAGACCCTCAATATTAACTCCTCAATAAGGAATAATATTTGAAAGAAAAGTTCATTCAGCATCCTAAACTTGACCATCATTTTTTTCTGTGCACACAATTGTGCTTTAAAAAAAATAGTCAATCAGTACCCTACTATCTGTTATAAGCAAATCCACCAAGAATTCTGAAGAAAATAATTTGCAGCCAACTATCTCAGAGAATGAATAGATCCTTTAATTAAAATAATTTAAAAGGTGAAAATATCTTATTAAAATGTAAGGTTCTTGCATAATGAAAATAGTTTAAAAGATTGATAATGATTCTATCCAAAAAAGCCCATTTAAAAGAACGCTTATGAAACAGACATCAAACTCTGCAAGTATAGCAAGTTTTAGAACAAATTCTTAATTTTTTAAGGGGAATTTCTTTTTGAAGTAGCACATATTTACTACAATGGAAACTATTTCATTCATCTTTGGAATGATTAAAAGTTTTAAAAATATATATGTATTAAAATTGTTTTCTTTTAAAATTAGATATATTCAAATTACCCTAAACACAGACTTGTCAGATTTGGTCCATTAAATGTATGAAGGTGACATCACTTTTTTTTTTTTTTTTTAGTGTATGAAGGAAACTAGCAAGCCTGGATACAGAGTGTGGTTGTTGTGAACAAAATAATGGGAAGATGATTGCAGAACATGCAGAACCATGACCTGACAAACAAAATAAAAACAAAGTATGTGTGACTCAAGGCAAGGGGACTAATGAAAGGTTTGTCTGTAAAATTACATTGCCAAAAAGAAAAGTAAAAAATAAACATTTCATATATAGAATGAAGTAGACCTGGTGATTGAAGGAGAAAAGTCGTCATACTCATAGGAAGGAGAGAGATCAGAGCGACTGCCACTACCCTGTGAGAAGGGAATGTCTGAAGGACTAATTCCAAATTCCTTTACTCTGCAGCAGCAAAATACAGCAGCAAATTAAAAGAAAATGTTCTCATAAACAGTTAAAATGATAACTCTGTTTAGCATTCTTTAATAGTTTAACAATAAAATTATTTTTACATTAAAAAATAAGACTGTTGACATATTTAAATCTTCTGCAAATAGTTACAGATCACTAACAAAATCAAACAAAATCAAACAAAAACAGTGCTGGTAATTTGCAGGAGAGTATAATAGCAATGTTTTCAGAGGAGTAATTCCAGATTTCAGTTTGTGCAGTTAATAAAAGTTGCTCTACATTCAGTATTTCATTAAACTGCTCCTTTTAACAAATGAAACCACTACAATGCCCTAAATTCTATACTGCCCCATCTTACACTGCACAGACACTGGTGTTCAGCATCCAAAAACTACTTGTACTATGAAAATTATATATTGGTAGAAAAAATTAAAATACTACACAAAACATATGAAGCAACTTTACAGTGTGTCCTGGGTTACAATGTATTCTATTACCATGAGCTGTTAAGACCAAGTATAGCAATGTTCCTTGCCTCCTCCCTCTGGGCTATCTCCTGTTAATGGGCCCATCAGTGCCTTGCCCTATGACTGACCATCCTATTGTGAGATGCTCCGCCCAGGGGGAAGGAACCAAGCATTCCCACCAGGATAAAAATCTGGGGCCTGGAACAGCAGAGGCAGACTTACCTACTGGGACCCCAGAGGACAAGATCTACACCACTGGATTTTCCAAGGAAGACCAGACCCTCCTACAACACTGCTGGACCTTCAGAGGAAGACCAGACCTTTCAACAGAACCATCACTGCAGGAGGACTGCAGTCACCATCTAATTGGACTGTTACCAACCCCCCGATTATCAGGGGGTCAGGTTTGTGCTCTGACCTTGTCAGTGGGTTGTTTTTTTTGCGCTACTGCATTTATTTTATTTTTCCTATTAAACTGTATTTCTGACTTGGACTCTCTCACTAGTTTGCTTTTCAAACTAGCACACAGTGATAGGCATAAAAAATTAACTCTACCCCAGCCAAAACCAGCACAACCCCATAACAACACAAATTTAACAGCAAGGGGAAGAAACAGTTTCAGCACAACAATTTAGCATACTAGAAATAGGTATTTAATTTGTTTTTCAGTGTCCATTTCTGAAGTCACTTTGGCAATATGTATTCATTCTATAAGGGATAGAAAGATCCAATGAGTTTCGATTAATGTGACATGTCCTTCATTATGTTACTGTAAGCAGGGGACCAGATGCCCCCTTCTCACCAGGAAGGAAATCACATAGACTGGTCCAAGCCAGGTAGATTTGCTACTAACTTGATCCAAACAGAAAGATATTAGGATACCGAGAGGAACGGACGGTAATTTACCCTAGCAGCCCTCTGTGCCCAATTAGCGACCGGCTGCAGGGAGGGGGCAGGGGAAGCAAAGCAGAGGATGTGGTTCTGCCCTATCTTTCACTGGGGCAAGCAGACCACTAGGTGGTAGCTTCTTCTGGCAAAACCAGGCTTTCTGACGGCCCAGAAACTTTTTTGCCTCCTTTGTTCTTTGCAGCAAAGTGGTGGGTGGGTCTCTGGGGTGCAGGGTCTGATTGCAGGCACATGCAGGACCCCATCTCCCCAAACATTAGCCATAGAACTGCAGCTGTGAAAGGCTCACACTGACTGAAGAGAAACACTTTCAGAGAGCAGTACAGGTCTCAGAGATTATGCATCACGCTCTGGAGGCACTAACTTCTCCACTGATTATGTCACTGTTGGATTAGCTGACTGTAGGGGTCTCAGATATTTGCCTGAAGTTGGGAAATATAAAATTTAGGCCACAGCAACTGCCGAATTTTCATAAGAATAAGCTAGTTGAGATTGATCTATATATGATATTATATGATATATCATATATATAAAAGAAACATGCTGGCAACTGAATGCAATTCCACCAAGGGGATGAAAAATCACATTGCAGAAAGGTATTTCAGCTAACACCCCAGGGAATCATCATGAAAACTGCCTACCCCTAATGCAAGAGGTGATACCTCCAGAGCAGGGACAAAACTAAGAGAGGCATCTCCCAAATTCCTTGCAATCCCCACTATATCCATTTCTGGATAAAGGCTTAAATGCAGTTTCTATTGATTCTCTTGTAATGGTTGTAAAAAGTTACAAATTAAATTAAATGCAAGCCTGAATCAGTAATCAGTATTTTGGGTTTAATCTTATTAAGAAATGCAAAGTACACTAAAATTATTCAAGTAGTTAAAATAATTATACATCATGGAAAAACAGTATTCCAAATATCAGTGATCAACAGCCAATATATCTATAAACAATAACATTTTCCATACCTATTTGCATATCTCAATGTATTTAGAGTGTTTTCACATGATGCTATCCCTGGAGAAATTGTAGCGATCTGGAGAAAACAAGCCACGCATTAATAAATCACTTTGTACAGATGAAACAGTAGATGAATTTAAATTAATTTTTTATCTCCACTTTGAATTGAGATGTTCTACAAAAACTGTCTACTATGTACAGCTGTCCTAATGTTGGAAATGATACAAAGTTTAAAATTTTTTTGTAACTTTAGTCAGTCTTGTTCGCCTTTACCCCGGGGAAAGGGAATTGAAGTTTCTTTTCAAAGGACTGTTTCATCACTCAAGGCGTGATGAGTTTAACATCTCAACAGACTGGGAGTAGCACAGAAGATACACAAAAGATAACAACCATTAATGACCATTAACGACCAGCAGCTCCAAACATCACCCCTGGCATGGTCGGAGACACCTGGTCCGGAAAAGACTGATAAGAGAACCAAGGAATGAGGACCAAATTAGCATCAGAGGCGAAGAAATCTGTAACCGATAAGAAACCAAATACTAAGAACTGTATAACTTGGGACCAATGAACATTGAACCAATTAATTTCTATGGGTTTTGACTGTATAAGTGTCTGAAAAATCTAGTAGAGTCATGTGTCATGGAATGATTTTCTCTGCACACCCGGGCAATGTGTGGATGAAATTATTTCTGTTGCACATCCTGGCCAGAACAACATCCTGGTCAGAATAAAGTAATGCCTTGATTCTTTAGCACTAAAAATGTCTCAGAGTCTTCCTAAATAATATGTAAATGCAAAACTCTAATTAAAAAAATAAGACTCCTCAGGGAGGGAAATATGCAACTCAGTAGAAAGTAAGTCTAATGTATCCTGCAAACAATTACCAGATTTTCTTTCTATCTATCTATCTA
>VXAZ01001156.1:0-32500 GCA_013399875.1 Gymnorhina tibicen
GGGCGGGCAGCGGCGGCGGCAAAAGCCCGGGTTTATAATAAACGGCGGGGGGGACGCGGCGGCTGTGACGTCACGGGGGGAGTCGCCGCCGCCGAGAGGAGCTCGGTGGGCACGGGCGGGCGCGCCGCAGTGGCCGGTGTCCGCCCCGCTCCGCGCCCGCAACTTCCCGCAACAAAGTTGGTTAGCGGCGAACCGGCCCGGCGGCGATGTGGGGCTCGGCGGGGGGCCCAAGGTAGTGTCGACCGCGCCGCCGGTGNGCCCCAAGTTAGTGTCGACCGCGCCGCCGGTGCGCGGGTTGGGGGTAACCCGGTTCCGCCCCCCAATCCCTTCTCCTCCACCCCCGGTGAGAGACCCCGCGGCCGCCCACGGGGATGCGGACGCGGCGCTGAGCGCTCCGCCATGGAGGGGCCGAGCGGGTCCAGCTTCGGGATAGATACGATCCTGTCGGGTGGCAGCACCGGCAGCCCCGGAGTCATGAACGGAGATTTTCGCCCCCACGGCGACGGCCGGCCGGCGGATTTTAGGAGCCAGGCCACGCCGTCCCCCTGCTCGGAAATCGACACGGTGGGGACGGCGCCCTCGTCGCCCATCTCGGTGAGCATGGAGCACCCCGAGCCGCACCTGGGGGTGGCGGAAAACCTCCCGCCGCCTCCGCACCACCTCCACCTCGGCCCGCACCCTCCGCCGCCGCCGCCGCCGCCGAGTTTGCAGCCGTCGCCCCCGCAGCCACCGCCGCCCCAGCTGGGCTCGGCCAGCTCCGGCCCCAGGACTTCCACCTCTTCTTTTTTAATTAAGGACATTTTGGGCGACAGCAAACCGCTAGCGGCGTGTGCACCTTACAGTACCAGCGTCCCCTCTCCCCATCACACTCCCAAGCAGGAGGGCAGCGCGGCCCCGGAGAGCTTCAGGCCCAAACTCGAGCAGGAGGACGGTAAAGCCAAGCTCGACAAGCGCGACGACACGCAGGGGGACATCAAATGCCACGGTGAGTACGGCCCGGCCCGGCTCAGCACCGGCTCGGCCACCGGTACAACCGGGGCCGCGGTGCTCGGCCGCATTAGTGAAACGAAAATCGGGGAGAAAATCTGCGGTGGGAGCGCTCGCTCTGCCGGGGCCGCTCAGTGATCCTCGCTATCGCGGGGATAAGGTCGGTAGGAAATTAAATTAAATTAAATCGCTTTTTTTTTTTTTTTTAAGAAATGTTGGCCTGTCCTCCTCTTTTAATTTTTTTTTTCAATTTGGCTTCCCCATTTTTAAGGAAATAGCCCGAGCAGTGGGATCGCATGGGAAATCAGACTGTATTTATTTTTAATGCAAATGCACATAAATGATTCTCCGTCTTTCTAAGAACCGGCGGCTCAGCTGCACTTAGTGCATTCAGCCTTTTCATTTTTGCTCATTCGATCTAAAATTAAGATAAAAAATTCTACTTCCCTAGCAGTCAATACCAAACAAACGAAAAAAAAAAACCAACTCACCCAACTTTTAATTAAAAACAAAATAATAATAATAACAACAACAACTCGGCCCGCGCTCGGCGTAGGGAGATGTGAAGGATTTGTGCATTTGGCAAAACTCTCGCGTTTTCCCTGCGCCAGGATAGAAGGTTTATTTCTCCATCTTCAATTATTTTTTTCAATTATGGATTTCGTGCTGATGGGGAAGCCCCCCGCCGTGCGGGGTTCGGAAGTGAAAATAGCTGTGTGTGCGTGGGAAGGGGAAAGGAGGAAAAGAGTGAGGAAGGGCAAGCAGGGAGAGGGGATATTTTCCTGCGGTGTCGGCGAAGCTGTCCTCCCCGCAGGCAGCGCGGTGCAGCCGAGAGGCAACAGGACAAATTTTCCTAATTTTGCCCAATTGAGCTATTTTCGCCAGGCTCAGAGCAGCGCAGTGCCCGCGAGTGCAGCTCATTTTGCTCTTTTAGCATTAGCATACGAGTGCCCAAACCAGATGTACAGTCTGGTCTGGCCATTTTTGTGTGCACCAACCTCCCCAGTGGGTCAATTAGGGAGATTATTGTTCTTCCTGCGGGGAAGATCAAGGAGCGCCACAAACTGGAGCCTGAGTGGAGCCGGATTGACAGATCGATTTCCCGGCGTTTCGGGCCGGGGGGAGAGGGCGAGAAAATAACGAAAGCCCTGTAGTTGGGAAACGGAGAGTGGGAATCCCGCTGTTCCCCGGACGGGCTCGCCCCCACCACCCCCCGCCATACTTGACCGTTCCCCCTGTGCCCCGCAGAGGCCCCCGGGGAGGGGGCGGCGGGGCCCGGTAACCGCGGCGGGGCGGGGCGGGGGCTGAGCCGGTGTCCAGCCGGCCCTCACTGCTCTTCGGCTCACTCGCAGGGACAAAGGAGGAAGGCGATCGGGAGATCAGCAGCAGCCGGGACAGCCCGCCGGTGCGGGCCAAGAAGCCTCGAAAGGCACGGACAGCCTTCTCCGACCATCAGCTCAACCAGCTGGAACGCAGCTTCGAGCGGCAGAAGTACCTGAGCGTGCAGGACCGCATGGACTTGGCCGCCGCCCTCAACCTCACCGACACGCAGGTCAAAACCTGGTATCAGAACCGGAGGTAAGGCGGGCCCCGGCAGGGCGGCGACCCAGGGTCTCCCCGGAGAGCCGGGGGAGGGCTTGCGCCGCTGGGTTCCTGCCCGCGGGAGCCCGGGGTGGTGCGAGGAGCTCCCGACTGCTGCCCCGCGCCCTCCTTGGCGATGGGCTGGGGGGTCCGGCCCCTGTCAACGCTGCCGTAATTTTCTGTCTCATTACATACGGTTGCAGCCACCCTAATTCTGTCGCAAACCATTAGTGTCAGTGCATTGCGATCTAACCGTGTACCGCGGTTATTAATTTGGCCGGAGTCGCCGTATGCATGTGTCGGGGGGTGCAGGGCTCGGAGGGGAAACCGAGCAGAGCCGGGGAGGATCGCACCGTGTGCGGGTCCACGGGGCCAGTGCGCCCCGTCAGGGCCACGGTGGCGCGGGGCCGCTCAGGGGATGGGGTTCGCCGCCCGCGGAGCCCCGCGAAAGCGGCCTAGGTGCCCCGTCGCGGCGCCCGCCCTGCAGCCGCCTCTTGCTCCCCCCGGCAGGACGAAGTGGAAGCGACAGACGGCGGTGGGCCTGGAGCTGCTGGCCGAGGCCGGGAACTACTCAGCGCTGCAGCGGATGTTCCCCTCTCCCTATTTCTATCACCCCAGCCTGCTGGGCAGCATGGACAGCACGACGGCGGCCGCAGCGGCCGCAGCCATGTACAGCAGCATGTACCGGACTCCCCCCGCGCCGCACCCCCAGCTCCAGCGGCCGCTGGTGCCGCGGGTGCTGATCCACGGGCTGGGGCCCGGCGGACAGCCGGCCCTCAACCCCCTGGCCAACCCCATGCCCGGCACCCCGCACCCCCGGTGAAATGGCACCGCGGTCCCCGCAACGAGCCCTTCCCCTCCCCGTCCCCAAACAAGCCCCAGCACCGCAGAGGAGGAAGCGAGGGGAAGCCGAGGGGCAGGAGCTTCTGCAGGCAGTCACCGGCCACCGAGGGAGGCGATCAGTCAGAGCAGGGACTCTTGAACCGTGAACCCAGAGCCAAGCCCGTAAGTGAAACGACCACACGCGGGGGAAGGCGAGCAGAGCCGCGGGGCGACCCGCCGACCTCGGCTACTGCGAGGCAGGACTTGGAGCTCGGAGAGAGTATTACGGAGGGGGTGGAGGAGGAGGAGAGGGAGAGGGAGCCCGAGCCCGCCGGAGAGACTAACGGCTGCGGAGGACAGAGGGAATGAGAGCGCCTCGACCCCCGACCGGCGGAGAAGACCGGGGGAACGGAGAACTTTGCACTGATTTTTGTCATTACCTTTTTTTTTCTTATTGAAAAGTGGCATGCTCCCTAATGCGAACAGAATTGTACAGACCGAGTGCTGAGTGCTATATCATATTTATTATATGTCGTCCCAAACAGGAGAAAAAAATTTCACTTCTATACGTTAGTTTAAAACGAACGACCGTGGTTCTTCCCTATCCCTTTTCATGTCTTTTTGAATTCAGTAAAATAAATGCTTAGATGACAAAATATAGATTTTTTTTTTGTGACTGAAAAATCACAGGGAAAAAAACGAACAAAAAAAAGGGAAAAGAAATAAACTTTATCTTTTTTTAACAAACGCGAAAATTCAAGGTAGCTAATTTCCCCGTGACGAGAACTCAAGAAATTCGGAGTAGAAAAGGCAGATGCCACTTTTTTATTTTGAATATTATATTGAATATATTTTGAATTTTAGGCTCGTTGTTTCTTACCAGGCGCTGTTTTTCCCTAACTGTATTTTAAAGGAGAATCAAATCCCCCGCAGGTGTCGAGTCCCTTGCTGTTATTTTAAGCACCTGGGCAGGGCGGCAGCGGGTAGAGGCTCTGGCTCCGTGGGGCGGGTGCGACGGGGCCATGCAGAGCTTGGGGACGTGGCCCCGGCCCGGCAGCTGTCTCCGCACGGAGCTGGGATAGGCAGCGAGCGCCGGCGGTCGGGGTGAGTAACGAGGGGAAACAGGCAGGGAGGGCGGAGGGGTCCCGGCGGACACGGAGCTCCCGAGCCCCGCTGGCCTTTGAACTTTATTGCTGTGTGTGCCCGCTCCCCCCCCCGCCCCCACCCCTTCCCCTGGCAGGCAGCTTCCCTGCCGAGCGCCTCCCTTCCCCATGCCGGCGCAGGCCGCCCGGCCGTCCCGCGGGGGCAGAGGGGGCGCGGGTGGGGACTGGGGGCTGTGACCCTCCACTGGACTCCGGGGACGGCTCTGTCCCCAGCCTTTGGAGGTGAACACCCCCCTGCGAAATTAGAAAGTTATACAGCAATTACCTATAAAACATTCATAAAGTCCCATATTATCCTCTCCTCTGAGGGTTTGGCGCTTCTCTTTTTTTTTTCCTTTCTATTTTTGCTCATGGGTCCCCTTCCTATTAAGATAGAAGGAAAAAAAAAAAAAAACGAAAAAACGAAAAGAGAAGCCTCCGGGCACGTTTATTTGGGCTTTGCTAATTAGCGAGCGGCTTGCTGATTTCTGTGCTAATAAATTCGCGTTAAAACCATATTGACCTTTGCCTTGATCTAACAAAAGGGGAGCGGGTCGGGAACGCCCACTTCGGTTTTTGCCCGTGTTGCGGCGGCTGTTGAGTATTCCCCCGCGCCTTCGCCGTGGCCCCCAACTACCCCCCACAGGAACGAACCGGAAGCAGGTCCCTGAGTGGCCAGAGCACTCCGTCCGCCCCGCATCGCCGCCGAGGTTTTCCCGGGAAACCCATCCTTATGCGGGCTGGGGAAGGAGGTAGGAAATTTGGACTCGTTAGGGCCTTTTCCTTAGTCTATGCAACAACTCTTTCCGAAAGGAGGAGATCCAGCCAGAAAAGCTAGTCCCAGCTCGTTGTTCTCGACGGCTCGGTTTTGACTGCATAAACTCGCTGAAAAGTAGTGGGAACAAGGAAGGAAAGTTCATGCAAAATAGATGAGTGGCCTCCTCACGAGCAAGGCCTGCCGCGGGTTGCCCATCGGGGCCGGGAGCTTTTGGCGCTTTGGGAACGGCAGCAGACAGGAGCGAGAGAGGAGTGAGGAGGGGCTGGGGGGCTGCCGGTGCCGTGTTGGATGGTGTCTAAACCAGGGGCTGCCGTAGGAGGGGGGCGAGGAACCGCCACCTCCCCTGAAACATATTTGCAGACCCAGCTTAAAAGTGCATGTAAACGGGGGGAGGTTTGGAGCAAGAATCGCTCTCTTTCATTCTTCCTTTCCCCATGTGGGAAGTAGGGCTGGAAACGTCAGTTCCTCGTTTGTCCCGCTCTCCGTTCTCTCCGGGATAGAGCCGACCCAAGGTCAGGCTGCCCCGAGACTGCCTGGCCGGGTCGCCTGGCTGCAGCCTTGTAGGAACAGGCTTCGTTGCTTCTTTAAAAGCCCCGGCACGCGGGCCCGCATTACAGCGCGCTGCGGCAGGACAAAGAGCCGGGCGCCGGGCCGGGATATGTGGGGCCACCTCCCGCCGCCCGGTCCAGCGCGGTGAACTGCACGGCGAGGGGCAGGCACCGCTCGCAGCTCGGCGCCGTTGGCTGCTCTGCCTTCGCGGTCGCGCCGGTCGGGTTTCTCCCCTTTCCGTTCCCGGACAGCTGCTTTCGCCGCGGCCGCCTCAGAATTTTTGCCGAGCTGCTGAATTGCCGTAGTCCCCGTCCCGCTCCAGCCTTTGCCCTTGCCTGGGCCAGGACCTGCTCTCGGCCCTGGAAGTGGTCGTGAACAAACAACCAAACTCATCTGTTGCCAGACGAACGGGACGGGCTCTCTCAGCCTTAAACAGCGGGAAATACGGGCACCGGCTGGAAAAGACCTGGCTGTTGGTGCGCTGAGCACGGAAACAGTCCGTGAGGCTGTAGCAGGGCTGTCTGGACGCGAGGGACCGCGGCAGCCCGCGGGGTGGCCGGGAGTGAGTGCTCTTCCCGTGCCGGACAGTGGCCCGCAAGGAGCGGGGTGGCTGCGGCCCCTCCAGCCGCGGGGCCGCGGGGACACCTGCGCCGCGCCGGGCGGCTGCTGCCCCGCCCGCCCTCAGCACCACGGACAGCTCCGGGAGGCGCGGGCGGGCGCGGTCCGCACCCAGCGTCCCGCCCCGCGGGAGCGTCCGGCCTTGGGACGTCGGGCGGCACGGGAGTCTCCCGTCCTCCAGGACCTCGCAGCCGCCTTCCCCGGCGCTTGCCGGCGGGCGATAGTGAAGATGGAGGAGGCTGGCACAGTCTCCTGCTGCCGAAGGGCTGCCTGGCTCGCCCAGGCCCTGGGAGAGAGCCCCTGTCCTAGCCCGGGCCTGGCCCTTCGGCCCTGAGCGCGGGCCGAGTCCCGAGGGCTTTGTGCCGGATGTTTGAGCGTTGCCCACGCACCGGCAGACGGGGTTAAAAACGGGACAGCGCCGCTCCCCTTCTCCTGTGTCGTGTTGCTCTGGATTGACACCACCGTGTTCGCCGTGGGACCCAGGAGACACCTTTGGACACCCTGTGCCCGGTTCCCCTTTAGTTTGTTTCTTCTGGGCAGTGCTATGTGTTTTGCAGGTGGGCACGGCACGGGAGGCTCCTTCGAGGAACCCCTGCTACGCTCAGACAGGTTTCGGTGGCTCGCTGAGCTCCGGCTCTGGGCCGGGCCCTCCCGGCAGCAGAGCCGCGGGCAGGCTGCACCGCTGCCCTTGGCTGATGGGCTCTCTTGCGGGATGCAGCAGCAGGATCATGTTTAATTACTTCACCCTCTCGGGGGATTATCTTGGCCATCGTTAGAGCAGAAAGCGAGAAGGGCGACTCCACTGGGCTGGGGTACGGGGACGAGTATTGCCGGTGCCACTCTGAGGGTGTAGCCCTGGTGCCGTTGTGGCAGCTGGGTGCTCCGGAGCTTAATCCTCTTTCCCAGCCGGACAAGCGAGTCCGGCTCAGCCGCCGGGAACCAGTCAGCAGCTCCAAGCGGAATTCCCTACCATGCCGGTTATCCCGGTTGCGTTTAACACACCGCGCGCATGTACTGGCACTCCGGGGCTCGGCTATCGCTCCTGCAGGTTTTAGTGTTTCTTGTGAGGGTGGGTTTTTAACTTTTGTTATTTTCTGCCTTTCCAGAGTTTACCTTCCTCCTAATTCACACCATGTTTCTGTGCAAATGCGTTTACTGACATTGTAAGTCACCCAAACTCCTTATCGCAGCCCACTCGGAAACCTCGGCTGAAGCCCAGAGCATAGAATGAGTGCAGCTAGGCTGAACTCACCTGTGGAAAGAGCAAAAGCCTTCATAACGTAAGAAATATTCCCAGGCCAGGGGTGGCAAGCATGGGCGGCGAATAACCGTTTCAGATTGGAATTACACGTTTTCCTCCTCCTCTATTCTGTTTTGCTGCTAAGCCCACATTTCCCGCCGGTGATACCACTGGGTTTCTTCCCGAGCAGCTGGTTTATCGGGGAACTCCGTTTGCGAGAAAACGGGGGTACAGGGAACCTAGCCTACCGAGGCGGCCCTGTGCCCTCGTCCCGTGGGAGCAACAGCCTGCTCTGTTTCTGGGATAGCATCGAAATGACCCCCGCGATCCCTGAAGGGCACAACTGATGGGGACGGAGACTCACCGCGACCGGCGNGCCCTGAACTTCATTCCTCCCTTGGGCTGCTCCAGCCGTTCAAGGGCCGTGGGGCAGCCGGAGCTCGTGCCTGTCTCTGCGTGTTTCCAGCCGGAGAGCAGGTCCAGCCAAGCGCCCATCGCATTAAAATTGCCTTTCCATATTCATATGCCCTATTTTTCACAAGTCGCTTCTATTAATGGAAGCGCACAAACGCCGGTCCTTAAAATTTGCGGATTTCAAAGGAACCCAAGTGAGGCACTTTGCGCTGGCAGCGATGGATGCGGGGCGAGACGGGGCCCCCGGGGCTCNGATGGAGGCGGGGGGAGACGGGGCCCCCGGGGCTCCCCTGCCGCGGCCGCGCCCTCCCCGGCGGGAGCCGCGCTCAGCCGGGGGCACAGCCGCAGGTCGCCGTCGCGGCGGCTCCCGGCTCCCCCCGCGCTGCATCGGGCCCTGCCCCGCGGGATCGGCGCTCCCCTCCCTTCCGGCCCGGGCACACAAAGTTGTCCGAGACTGTCTTGTTCCCTCGTCTCTGAGAGCCCATGTAGGGCGCTTTAATTGCCACATTTTCAAACCGAGGTAATGGTGGGGATGTCTTAGTAATTACCTTAATGAGATAACACCTTTCCTTCCCTGAACCTACTCATTATCACACTTCTTGTTCAAATTCCGACTACAAAGAGCTATACTTGTAAAAAAAAAAAAAAAAAAGAAAAGAAACAAAAAAGAAAAGAAAAAAAAGAAGGGGAGAGAGCTCTGAAATTTGTTGGAGGTCTTGCTCTCTTAAAACAAGCACCTTCCATGGATCTTTAGTATATGAACAGAGAACTGTACCCAGTTCTGGGAAAGGTTGGATAGAAGTAAACTAAACATCTGGGGTACCCCTTAATTATTCTTGGTTGGTGTCTTTAGTTTGACCTGTAGGGATGCGAGGGTGTCAAAGTGATGAATTTTAAGATGTTGGGCTGTGAAGACGTGCAGCTGCAAGACTGATGGGTTTAGGAAGGGAATGGTAACAAGGTTAGCTGCATGTGAAGTGTGAATTGAGATTTTTGCAAAGAGACTGTGATTGCAGATGGGCATAATGTTGTACCCTTGCATGAAATCTTGCTATTATTGTATAATGGTCAGACAGAGTGTGAAATGACTTATTACTTTACTTTTATTCTTTAATGAAGTTGGGTAGGGAAGGAGAACTACCAGGAAATCGATAGTGGTGGTGCACAAAAACTATATGACAGGTGCTGATACATTAAATATTTATTTAGCTTTTTGTCACAAACTCCCTCCCAATTTTCTGCTATTTCAGAAAGCAAATAAAAATACAACTAGTGGATCTGGACAGTGAAGATGTGCAGAATGAGAGTGATATTTTCTTTTTCATCCTCCCTTTCTGCAGTATACCTGAAGCGGGCATTTCTCTGTGGCAGTGTGGTGTATACATCATCTATGTAAAACATGAGACAGAGATACCTAGATTAAGGCTGTGCACACATGGTTTCTAGGTAGATTTCCAGCTGTTTGACATGTATCTCTCTCCTAAACCTTGGAGCAGGCATGCAGAGATTTGTACACTGTTACATGCCCATGTAAATTCAAGTGGCCTTTTCTCCAGCTTGACATGCATGTGCAAATACCTCTCACTTCCCTCCATACCAAGCACAGGTGTCCTTATGGGTGGTATCATTCTAAAAATATGCAGGACAACATCTGCCTCTGAATTTGCACAGCATCGTGTGGGTACATCTGGGGTGGGTGGACAGCTTAGCCAACATCTAATGACTTGTTTCACACGTGATTATGGTAAAACCCCTATTACCAGAATTTGGTTCAATTGTTCAGCTGCTCTGGTCTTGATGAATATGGAGTGAGAAAAAGGAGCTGGAGCTGCTTGCTCGGGATAATGTCCTTGAAAAGAGGATTTCCCAGGTGATCAGCCTCAGGATGCCACCACTGAGAACAGTTTGGCAAACCCTGCACTTAGTGGGTTGTCTCTTTCAGTGAGCAGCTTCATCTCACTGTTTGAATACACATGGTAGAGGTGCAGCTTCTGGTATGCTTTCCCCTCTGGAAGGATGCAGCTGATGGCTCAAATAATTTCTCAGTCAGCACCTCTCCTGCAATTCCCTCCCCCAACCTTGTCCCCAGATTCAGCACAACCCTTTGCTAACAGCCTATCTGTGAGCTTTTGCCCTATATTGTCTATGGAATCCGGCACTTACATTTTAATCTGAGGTCAGGAAGAACAGGTAAAATGAAGCAAGTTTGGGAATAATTGCCTACCTTTTCTGCATTAGCATATGGGATAATAATGCTGGCAGAATTGTGTGAAACAGAGAATACAAGTGAGGCCTCATCCATGTCCTTACAATAGTCTTTCAGACTTCCTTCTCATATTCGTGCCTCAACATCTGAACAACTATGGTGTTTCAGGCTTGAAGCTTGTTTCTGTTGAGTTACACTCCGTTGTAATGTTTGTTTAAAACAGAACTTGATGCAACACTGTCCATGGAAGTGGCAAAAACGCACTGAGGGGCACAAACGGTCCCGCATGACACAAAAGGGCATGGAGTAGCTCCCTGTCAGATTTATATCCCAATAGACTAGCAGGACTGTTGTAGCTTTAAATACTTTCGTTTCATTATGTGAAGATCTAACAAGAAGAATTCCTGAAAGTTTCAAGGACTGCCTAGTAAAAATAATGAAACAGTGCCTGAGAATGTAGAAGGGTGGGATGTCACAGCAGACACTGCTGCCCCAGCACTGTAAAAGGAACAGGCAGCTTCCCTCCAACTGGTGCTCTAAAGCAGGAAAGAGCAATGTGGAAAATGAAGGCTGTAAAAAAAGCCTGTTTTGGGGATTTGCCACAGGTGATTTGCCTGGATCCTGTGGGTTCAAGTACCATCACTGTCCCTATACCAAAATAAGGTACTTTTTCTGGACTAGAAATTCTGAAATAAGGTTGGATTAATATTTCTTCAGAAGCATGATGGGGTCTGTGGAAAAAAACCAGCAAAGCATGTGTCTCCAATGGAGCTCCAGTATAGGTACTGACAGCTCAATCCATATTACATCATGTGAGTCTAAAAACTAGTGAGCTTTTCTGCCTAAACAGTGGGAGGCAAGGTAAGAACACTGGCAACTTTTTATTTATTTCACTCTTCAGCAATCTTTTTTCCCCCCTTAATTTCCTCCCTTTTTTCTTTCCCTCTTTCTCTTTCCTTCTCTCTTCCCTTCAGTCTGTTTTGCCAAGCATTCGGCAGCATGCTTTGGGAATCCTGCTCACCTTTCCTGGCCACTGGTGGTGGCCACGGGCAGCCTGCCTTAACCAGCACACTGGTGTGTGGCTTGGGCAATGCAGCACAAAGTGTGTGTAGCAAAGCTGTGCCTCTTCCATGGAGACTAAGCTCATTACAGTACAGTACTCTAAAGCATGCTTAACCTCCCCAGTCTTGGGTGTTGTATCCCAAATCTACTGCAGAGCATGGACACCCCAATTAGCACTTACAATGCACTGTTGACATTTCTGTGGGCCAGCCCAACAGGAATAATTAGATGTGATATCTAACACAAAGTCATTTTTTTTTCCCAGCAGAGGGTACACTGCAAAATGAAAGCAACATCTACTGCAACAGCACTTGGCCAGATTTGGCTCTTACATAGAGTGTTATGTCTGCAGTGTAACTCAGCTGGCTTCTCCAGTCGTACACTGCCTGTGCCCTGCCTGACTGCTGTTGGTCTGACCTGCTGGGATTAGTGCTGGGGCTAAAGCTCTGGATGGGCTGCACAAGAAAGCTGTCTTACACAGCACCGGCTCAGGAAAGCTGCTGTACAGTGCCCTATAGGAATCTTTCCATTAGGAGATGCAGCATGTGTGGAAACTTGCTCAGCATAAGATCTTCTCATGTTGGAAATGCTGGCAGGTGACTGTGAGGCCGGTCGCACTTTAGTTTCAAGCTCCCATCCCACTGCACACTAGCAGAAAGGCTGGGATAGGGACTAGGCAAAGTGTTACTGACTGAACATTGTTCTTGTCAGCGGTTTTCAGGATAGCAGTGGTAGGATTGTGTTTTCATAAATCCCATAGCAGCAAGCCAGAAAGCCTATGGAAAAATATATGTGACAGTAAATAGGAAAGAACTCTCTGCTGCAATGCAGCAAGCTGTCCTCTGACACCACTAATTGCAGCAACACATTGAAAATATAAGTGTATGTAGTGAGTATTCCTGCTTGGGTTTGCTACCATGGCTTGCCTACTTTCATGCATTGCAAACAGAAACTTGGAAAGAACTTGGCAGAGTGAAGAAGATATAAAAATGATAATTTTTCATGTAATAGAGATCACATAGAGATTTCCTTTGTAGTTCACAGCATTTCCACTCCAAGATGCTTGGAGAATTGAAGCATACAAATAGAGAAAATCTGCAAAGTGTTGTCAGGTATTATTTATGTATTATTATTTTTGTTGGAAAAGACATGTAAATATAAAGAATTAGAAAACGGAGCTACTAAAATAAATTATAGTGGAACCCACAATAAATCTAACATGAGAATAAAAGTATAATGAGAACATATTTTCTTCAGCATAAATACAAATCCTGTCTGCATGCTAAAGCCCTATTAATTGGATACTTACTACAGGAATAAATCTTTAAATGTGTAAAAAAAAAATCTTTCTGCTCTGTGATGAAATATAAATATCACCAGATTTATTAAAGAAAAAATTCTGCTAAATGACTGCTTCTCTTACATACTAATTTATGCTTATGCTGCATCTGAAAGAACTCATCCTGATGTGAATATCAGATAAATGAAGGAAGCTGTAAAAGGAAAAAGGTTTAATGTGCATGACGAGAAGTTGCTTATATCAGGCACGGCAGGTTTCAATGAAGTTTTATATTATAAAATAGAGGAAAGGTGATAGTCTCTTAAGAGACATAATACTTATCCCATGAGTGACATAATAGTTCATAACTCACCAGAGAACAAGGCTCAAGTGAGTCATATATATTTTATGGCACAATTGGGATTAATACTGTACTTCAGAAAGGAATGCATAACCTATTCTATTTATATGGAGAGGTGGTTTAAAATTCACCCTCTTCCCTCAGCCTCTTCTCCTACCGTTCGGGATCAAACTACAAGACAGGGACTTGAAAAGAATGGGTGAGGATGTTGGGTGAGAAACAGATAATGTATCAAGGAACTGCTACAGCATCATCATTGCCCTGGCACAGCATTTGAAAATGCTGATTTTCTAGTGATAGCTGCCCAGAGGCCCAGGGGAAGAGGCTAGTCCTGAGCAGCTGCACTGTAGGGTTTTTTTATGGGCTGAACTTGGTGTTTTGGTGGGAAGGCAGGAGATGCTGGCTTCAGTCTCTGCTTGCAGCCTCCATGGTGGAATTCAGTTGCCCCAAATTCCTTCTGCAATGTCACTGTCTTGCCACTGTCCTCATCCGGGTGCATTTGTTAGGATGCGGTGCAGGGAAAGGGGCATCTCAGGGCGATGCTCACCTCACTCGTGCTTGTCAAAAAGCACAACCCTTTGGGTATCTGCTCCTTTTCTATACGTCACAAATGGAATATTCAAAGACAATAGATATGATGTTAAAGTCTTGTCTTGGGAAAGTCCCATGTTTCACTCCTTTGAAGGCCTATTGTAGTCTTTTGGATGGTTTCCTGAAATGTGGCCTAGAGCAGAAGTTTAAAACAAAAGTTTGTTGCATTCCTAAGAAAAAGTGTCTCTTAAATTGTATCTAAAGAGGGAGGGCATAATTCTCTTCATCAGAAAAATCACTGGGCAAAACAAAAGCTGCTGAAGTTCTAGAGATGGCATGTGGCAGTTTGGGGAAATTCTTTTACCTGGGCTGGGAGATGCTAGTGGAGGTCAAGGTGTCACTGGGAACCAAGCTGCCTGTGCCTCACAGAACACTCAGTGTTTCTGACAAGACCTCACTTATGCTCCTTCCATTCCAAGGGCCACTTCTGGTCAGTAATCTCACCTATAAGATATTAAGACAAGCCAGCCTGGGACAACGAATTTACAGGAAAACCAATTTTGTCCTCCCTGTTTGTGGAGAGATTTTTTTTGGGCAGAGTGAGATAAAACAGGATGGAGTATCTAAGTGCTGGAAGCAAGGATGTCATTTGGAGCAACATTACAGAGATGCATGGGGAGGTTTGGCTGGAGGAGGCTTTGCTCTCAGCAGTCTCCTGTTGCTGAGGAGCCCTGGTCTAGCTGGGAGGATCAAGCCAGACTTGTAGAATGGGGCTGTGCTGGCAGGATGTGCATCAGGGCAAAATGAGCTGAAATGGGGAACCCTGCCAACTCCATGGACCCATCAGACCCATAGAGAAATCCAGAGAATCCTTACACTGGGCGTCATGTTTGTTTTCATCTGGGTCTGCCCCCTGTATTTTTAATCTACTGGTTATCCATAGTGCCCATCTGCCTGTAAAGGGATGGAGTGTGCAAGCATGTCCGAGGCAGCCCGAGGTGCCCTTCAGGTGCCAGTGGTGGAGAGAGCTGGAAAGAAGCAGCAGCAATTTTGGGACATGGGAAAACAGTCTGAGGGGATCTGAGACTCCTCCAGTGTCATCTCTTTGGTTTTTTCCCCCTTCTTTATGTAATAGAAGGTTTGGGATTGGGCCCAGGTTCCCCAGGACTGCATTTTTATTTTCTTGTAGAGGTCATAGTAGAAGATGTAAGGTGTTACCTGCCTTGTTACAAAGATCTCAGTGAACAAACAACTCCTTCCTTCCACCACCTCTGGGGAGGAGCATGGGCACCCAAAGAGTTGGGTTTGCCCTTGGCACTGGGGGCCTTCGTTGGCCCTTGAGTTGGCAGCTTGTACAGATGTAGAGCTCAGAATGACCGACAGTTAAATCTATTGCTTTTGGTGGGGTCTCAAAAGGTCTCATTGCCTCTTTTACTGCTCTCACTTTTACATGAAATAACGGACTCAGCCATATAAGTATTGGCATCTTTGAGGCATCTCTGTCTTTGCTAGCTCTCCTGGCAAAGTGCAGGGAGTTTGTGAGCTTTTTTAAACTAGCCTGGAGGGGCTGATTCACTAGAATTTGAATCTCTGGTGAAAATCTTGCAGTAGGTCTTAAAAGGGCCTTAAAAAATATTTCCTTCATGATCCTGCACATAAACAATGGTAAATAATATTTGAAAAGGCTATCTTTGTTTGAGCTCCCAGTATTGAAGTGGGATCAGTTGTAATAAACTACTACTGTATGTATAATAGCGATATGCTTAAATGATACATAAGCACCATTTTCCAAGTACTCTTAGCAGAAAGCATTTTATACCACATGGTTGTTTTATTGTGCACATTACTGTGATTGTTACAAACCCTTGCCAATGAATGACAAATTTACATACACATCATGTCAGCCGGCAATATTTTGCAGGCTTAATTGCTTTAGCTTCAGGCATTCTGTGTCAAAATAGAGTGTTTTACGTCCTGCAAGTTGCTCTGTTTCTTTGCAACAGTTAAATTATTCTGTAATTTGCCTGTTTTCTTTCTAATGCATTGTCCATTAAGTCACTTAATAATTTATGATGTAAAATGTATGATGCAACCTTAAACAGCATTTAAAACTATCTTGAGGTGTTTCAGTTTTTACAGCAGAAAGGCTGAAAATCTTGAAACGTGTTTGTTCAAAACATTTTTCTAATAGCTTTTTGCCCTCTGTAAGAACAACTTTATCTGTATTTATCTGGCCAAGTTTGGCTGGTGAAGTCCAAGGCTGCAATTCATGAGAAGGGCAGCCAGGGTAGAGAGGAGGTGCAGGGGATGAGCTGTCAGCAGGTCCTGCTGGGGCAGGAGCCAGCTTTGGAGCTGGTGCTGCAATGCTTCTGTACACTCATCACCCCTTACTCGTGTGAATAGCCTTTAATTGTGGAATAGCCCTGTGACAGCAGTGTGCAAGTAAAGTCTATAGGATTGGGTTTTCATGTGTTGCAGAAGGCCTTTAATGTTAGCTACTGAGCTCCCAGTGAGAAGAGAGGCAACCAGGAATTGCAAGTAAACCATGAATGAAAAAGAACCTTCTATCCATCCACTTCTACCCTTCCACCTTCTCTGATCTGCAGTGTGTTTATAGTGCAGTCTCCAAGGGCTTTATAACAAAAATTAGCGTCCAAACCACATGGCTAATCAAAATTAATATGAATGCATAGTATTCTGCTAGTCAAAAGTCTGGTCTGAAGGTGGTTGCTCCACTTGGTGCCTAGGTGGTCAACTTTCTCCTTTGGGTGAGGTCCTTCTAGAAAAGCTCTCAGAATAGACAGTTCTGAGCAGCTACCCTATTTCATCTTGGGCGTCAGGAATGGAGGAGCTGGAAGTGATTTCCCGGTGCATAACTAGGAAGGCTTGGAGATTGAAGGTGTTTTAACTAAACACTTAAAAATTTTCTTGGAGAAAAAGAAAGACACAGAGGGGACAAGGGCATCTAGTGCCCAGGCACAGAGGAAAGATAATCTGGACTAACTGAACGTATTTGCACATGAAGTGAGTGATGAAGATCTGTCTTCTTCTCTTGAGATGTGAAACAGTTGAATGTAGAACAGAAATGTTGAAGAGTTTAACAGAAAATGGTCTGTTTTACCATGCATTTTATGGGGGGAAATCACTCTGACAGAAAAGGTTTTCAGCTACCTGAAACTTGCTGGCAGAGTTCTTTGCTGTGCTGCTGTAAGTACGGTTTAAGAGCCTCAAGAGTTGAAAGACTTTGGTACAGCCATGTCTGTCCTGCTGCTCATCAGCATTGTCTCAGTTTCTTCTGTTTGCTCTCGTAAGCCTTTCTGTTCCAGGATCCTTTACTCCTGATACATCAGTCTCCCTAAGCAAAACCAGACATCTTGTAATCAAAAGATGTGTGACATAGGGTATGTACACAGACAGAAGCACCACTCCCCCATGAATAGTGTGCGTTTACTTCTTTGGGTACAACACAACATTTACTAAGAATATCTGTGAAGTGAGAAGGTAAAGTTCAGTGTCGTGGTTGGTGGGCATGCCTTGGAGGTGTCCTTCCTGGGGCTGTGTGCAGCCCCTCCCATCTGTGGGTGAGGACAGTCTTCCAAATGATTTCTCACCCATGACCTGGAGAGGTGGGAGCACTTCATATACGTGTTCAAAAGCAAGGATAGTGATGGGCAAGTGAAGAAGCAGAGACAATGCCTTCTATTAGCTCCCGCAGATCTGTGTTATGCCTCCCTCTCTGCTTCAGCAGTTATTGTCCTGTTGGGAAGTGGATTCACCCCTTGTGAAAAATCATGAGTGTTGACTGCTAGAAAACAATCAACAGGTAAAGAAATACAGTCTGCCATGTTCAGGTGTGTTTTCCTGGATTGACTTACAACTCAAGTAAGTAGAAAGGCCAGTGTAAGCAGGAGCCCAGACCTGCTCCATGGCAAGCATCTGAGATGCCTGGTTTGTCTTTGCATGTTGAATGGGAGGATGGATGGACATTACACCTGTACCTGTCCATTGTGCACTATTTCTAGTGGCTTTGTCTTGTCCTCTACTCATAATGTCTCATCCAGAGATTATTTACATTGGCTTCTTCTGGTTTCTGTGATTTGCAGTGCTGAACAGGTGTCTCTGAGCAAAAAGCTCCTCCTCTGAGGGGTTTAATCTCTGTGCCCTGACAGGTGTCTGCTTCTACCTGTTCCAGTTCTGAGAGAGCTAGACCTGATTTGGTAGTGTATTCAACTTACAAATTTCCCCAAGGCCAGAAAGTCATGGAATCACATAGGTATATACTTGGCTTAATCTATTCCAAATGAGAAATCCCTGATGGGCGGTGCCTTGGTGAAAGCTCTTCGCATAATTAGAGATGCACACTCCATTTGCTAAGGGAGTAGAAGGAGAAATTTGCTAATTTGCCAGTGAGGTTCTCAACTCTTGTTTTCACATTTAGGTTTCTGTCTTTCCCACCCCTGAAGTTCCCAATTTGGCCTGAATACATTTTGAATTATAACAAATATCTTGATACTCACACCCCATGAATGAGGGCAGAAGGCAGGGGGCAACTCCTGGCTATGTTCCTGTACTGAATTTAATTTTTCATTGATAATTAGACTCTCAGAGCCACCTGATATTTTTGACCAGCGGGAAACAAAGGCCCACTGATTGACTCCAGGGATAGATGCAAGCAGCCCCCACTGTGCTCATGCAGCAGCTTCACAAAGACTCAAAACAAGAGCTGTGGCAAATTGGCTCATCCGGCAAGTTTTGACTGGCCCATGGTGTACAAGTAGTAAATTGAGAACTGATATTTCTGAGAATTATTTATTAGCAAAGCCCAGTGTCTCACTCCCCTTGTAGTTATTCTTTGCAAACAGCTTTTTACCAGTTTGGATGAGCAAACTACAGCACTTCATTATTTTTCTTTTATTTGGGTAATTATTAAAAGACAGCCAAGGTCTGTTCAGACTGGCAGCAGACTGCATCTGTACCCAGCTGGGCTGATACCTTAACAGTTAGGCATTATGTGTTTAATTGTATAAAAAGATAATGGGATGCATTTGCAGGAATTTATTGCAATGCAAACAATAAAAGATTATTATTTTGAGATTCATTTCTGGTGCTTTTTGTGTTGTTAAAATTCTAAATAAAGGTGTCATGGTGACAGTTTCTAGTGGAGTGACCAGTTGTAAGCATTTAGTACAAAAAAGATGTGAAAATACTAGACTGAGACCAGTTAGCAGAAATCAGAGTTATACATGCTGAGACCTGCAGTGTTAAACCAAATCTGAGTAAGTAATGTATGAGGATTGATAACTCTTATTGTTTGATTTCTTTTATTTCTCTTTCTTTTTCTTTTTTTTTTTAATAAAACCAGCACGATGCTGTACAGGAAGATAAAATGATGGCTGTTCTTCATTAGTTATATTTTCCCCAGCAGCACTTCCCTTAAGTAAGTTGAAAACAGAGTGCTGCTGCCAGGGTCACATGGAACAGGAAAAAATGCTCCTGGCTCACGTTGTGGCAATGCTCTGTGTAGAGTAAAATAACTGTTAGTCTTTTGCAGTAAGATTCCTTAAACAGCAAATAACCAGTATTTTAAATGATTTCTGTGTCGGTGAGGCTGTGCTTTGATGTAAACTTTCGGTTCTAGGTGTGAGATGAGAACATGCTTGCCCTGGGGTATTTTCTGGACATGTTCATAGAGACAAGGAGGTCATTGGTACTGATGAAACTTGCGGAACATGGTCACTTCCTTCCCCAAGAAGAACCTTAGCTGTGGAGTACTGAGGTACTTGGAGGGAGGTCTCTTCCAGCCGAGAGACGTGGGATGAGCTTTTCCTCTTGTGTTTATTTGAGCTGGGTGCTGGGGAGAGGGCTAGTTCAGAAAGCAGCAGATGTGCAAAGCCTTCTCTTACTAATCCCAGAAGAAGGTGGGGAGCAAGCAAATGTGCAGCCCAGAGAGAATGAGGCTGTAGAAAGGAGAAATGTCCATTCAAGGGTGATGCTACTGGCTTTGCCCCAACAATGCACTTAGAAGTAAAGGAGAAATAACTCTTCAGAATCCTTAGGATGTGAAGGGCCCCTTTGGAGAGAACAGAGATGTCTGTGCTGCCCATCGTTCCAGGTGCTGGCCTGTGTAGGGTCCCAGTGATGTGAGAGACACTGTTGGCACGTCCCCCAGCCTGCAACTGCACAGACACCTCTGTGCTTGCCCCCATCCTGGCACTCAGTGTGCACCTCCTGCACCTGATACATCAGAGACCTGGAGCTTGAGTGACATCCTCACTTGGTTGAAAACCAAGTGATGTTGCTCCTAATGAAACACACCCCCCCAACTGGAGTCCAGTTTTAGGCTGTCATATTAGCAACAGTTTGGCTAGAGTTTTTTCTTGTAATTTTGCCAGGGAGATCAAGTCAACCCTTTATAAATCAGTCTGGAGATGGTGTAAGAGCCACAGGCTGCCCAATACCAGCTCCTGAGACTGGGGTGGTCAAACCAAGGACCAGCTAATAGCTTGTGGCTTTCAGGGCTATGGGAGCAAATGCTCCCTGCAGGTGTGTTGAGGCTCCTCTGCAACCAGAAGTTAAATTTAGGTTATCCTTATGGGGCCACATGCAGCAATTGCTTTGGGATTGGCTGTGTGACAGATGAAGTGAGACCACACAGGTACTGTGACTGCTGTCCCCCAGCAGCACTGTTTTATCCTTTCAGCCTTGGACAAAACAACACAATTATGGGAACTAAAGCTGCTGTCTTTGATGATGAGAAATTCTTTTGCAGCCTTGATTTTGAATACATTTGAACATGTTGCCTACAAGATGTAGACAGAAATGAGCTGTGCATTTAACTGGAGCAGTTGTGTATTCTGTTGGTGTCACTCAAATAAAGTGAAGCTTGGCAAACTATAAATGCATCTATTTAATACTAAAAAACAAGTACCTCACCCTGGCAGAATTTTTCTAGTCCCATGATTTGTTTGCACTGAGGTTAATCCAGACCTTGGGCAAGTTGAGGCATTCTCAGCCCCTGGAGCGGCTCACCTTTCTGCCAAGAAAAGGTTTCTGTGGTGTAAGGAGAGCCTGGTATTTCTTTCCCCTACAAATCCTGCATGGCTGACCCTGCTGTGCAGTCCTCCCTGCAGCATCCCATTGGTGCTCATCTCCCACAGGCAGTGCTTGGGAAACCCCCGTGCAGCAAAGACTTTCTGCAACCATGGGGCCTGCTGAGCCCTTACACAGGTAGACAAGTACAAACCCCTAGTCTTGTACTCACAATTTGTGTTTTTAGTGCAATCAGCCATCAATTTATTATTCCCACCAAATGAATTTCCATGGTATGGATTTGGCCCCACACCTGGAATGTACTTGGATTTAGCTGCACTGTTACAGCGCTTGTCCAGCACAAGGAATTGTGGATCCTTAGCTTTCCTCCTAGACTGGCCTGTGCTTCTGGTAAAGAAAGGAGTTAGGTCCATGCAGGGCTTAAGACCAGGGCAGAGTAACTATGCAGATATCAATTCTTTGAGGACAATTAATAGCAAAATACACAGGCCATATGGGCCATGACGATGTCATTTGCTGAATATATTCAACTTCCTCCAAGTAGAAAACTGTTCTGATTTGACAGAGTGGAGAAATAACATAAAAATGGAAGGACAGTTGTGGCCCAGTTGTCAGAGAGACTTGAAATTAATTTTGAATATTTGAATCAGAGTGAAGTGAAATATCTCAGGCACGTAATCTGCTCATTAAAAATGCCGCTTCCTGATGGGTAAGACTGAAATCTTCAAATGTTTTCAGATAGACAAAAATAGAAAAAATGATGTAATAAAACAGCTTTGGATTCTTTTTAAAGTTAAAAGTCCTGATTTTTTAGATCTAAGGATCATGTTTTGACACCAGATTTGGCTAAATACAACTAAACTAGTCATAAGCACAAGATACTATTTATTTCTTCTTTTTATGAAACCCAAATACCTTTTTTTCTTGTCAGCTTAAAATGAAAGGTTATTTTTTTTCAGTTTAGCCACCGAACTGAGGATTCAATTATTTGCATACCTCTGGTTGTAAGACATTCTAATATTTATCTTGCTGTCTCTGCTGCTGGAGACACAAGAATTATCTGCTGCTCTGGTAGGGAAACAGAATTAAAGCCCCCCTGAACATGTAGGTCCATTATTTCCGTTTCACAATAATTATGCAGTGTGTTAAACAATGTACACTTCCATCTGATGCAAAGCCCGCTACCTGAAAATATACAATTACCATAATACCTTGCTGGTTAGACATACGGTGAGACTATGATTATGCAGAGTGTTGGAGGAACTTTATGTATAAAATTATTCTTGAGGAGAAGAAGGGGGAAAAAAACCCACGAAGTAAAAAGCTAAGCCAGCACATTATCTAATTCTCAATGTAAAATAATGCAGAAGTGCGGAAGATGAACATCTGATTTGTCACATCTGATACGCTAATGTTTTATCCAAAAGGAAGAACACATTGTAACATGCTCATTCATCTGCATAAACACCACCTGGCCCTTTACAGGCACCTACTCAAGTAACAAAAGTTAATGGCAGCCCATTTGTAGCCATTTCACTGGTAGAGATGGAAAGGACTGGTTTTTTTTCTTTTTAAAGTAACATATTTGCATGAGTGTCTGTTGAGGAACAGCTTCCCACTCAATGCTTGCTTTGAAACCTCATTCTCAGTGACTGCAAATTAAGGAAATTTTAAAGAAATGTTAGAAAATATTATTTAAAGCCTGTAGCGAGCATGCTCACACACACGCACACACACACACACACACACAGACAGAGGCACAGAGTTTTTAACCCCTAGCCATAAGTTTCTGTGGAGACACATCAGAGGACTATAATGCAAATCTATATTTACCCGAAAGTGCTGTGCTGGTCATGATCTAAACAGCAGCTAGATATAGTTTCTAATGTACAGCTAGGGATGAAACAGATTTGTTGCTTGTTATTTTTTTAACTGGAGCATCATGGTGGCATGCTTCAGTAAACATGCCTTTGTGCTACATTACACATATGTGTATATCATCACTTTGCTTTCAGACTAAAATAAAACCTGGGCAACCAATCCACTAAAATGCTGTGCACCAGCTCTGCTGCCTTCACAGCAAATGTAGGCAGGAAGGTGTGAAAGCCAAATAAATAGGTGAATTACACAGCTACGAAAAGGGTTTTTTGCCTCATGAAGTGCCTAGGTCTGGCTGAACTTCATGGCAGCAGATAGGAGCAATCTTGTAGAAGGTGCAGCAGGACCTGGGCTGGCGCTGTTCTGGTGTGGTGGGATTGGGTGAGGTAATCACTTTCCAGCTCAAACTGTCCTCCAGCTGTGTGTGCAGCCTCCCCATGGGCCCGTTGGCTGAAGAAGCTTCTCAAGCTCCAGGATGTTGCTGGGGCTCTTGGATAATGGTAGCTGTTTCCAGGTATGTGGTGGGGTGACTCAGCGGGAGGCTGGCTGGCCGGCCTTACGTAGCAGCTCCGGGAGGAAGAAGGCTGGAGGTCTTTGTACTCACTAACCCATTCTTGACCAGGGACTTCAAGCGTCTGGAAAAAGACCATGGCTGGTATATTTGGGTGAGTTCATGTGTACATGGGATTTGCCCTAGGTGTACAGTTTGGAGGCTTTGAGGCAGACTAGGAACAAGACTTGGAGAGCAGGACCTCCACATCCCTCACCAAGAGGGCCAACATGCTGTCCAGAGTATGTCCAGAGTATGTCCAAGCTGAGGCAGGCTCCCATCAAGGCCTCAGGACACCACCTTAATGTCCCTGGCTAGCCCCCAGGGTACCTATTCACAACCTGCCCCGGTTCAGGAGCTCCTTTCAGCTCTCCTTATGGGAATGGCTGTGACACAGAGCTCTCCGTGTACAGCCAGGCAATCCGCTGACTCACAGCCCAGCTGCTGGAGCAGAAGATCAGTGTGAAGCTGCAGGAGTTAAACAGCGGGGTTGTCCCAGGGTGCCTTGGGTGAGTCAGGTGCGAGCTGTTAGCAGTTACTAAAGAAGATAAATGGGCTTGATCAGTAGTCAATTTAAATGCTCCTGAGTGAGTCTGCTTCTGTGCTTTGCCACTTCAGGGATTGTTACGCTGTAATAGGTACGGGACAGGAATGCACCACTGGGCATTTTGCCTTCCAAATATGCTCAATAAGTCTGCCTCTGTGCACAAGCCCAGAAAGCTGAAGAGAGCTGGTGGCTATGGATGATCCTTCACCATATGGGATTTCTGAGGTAATGGCTCTCTGGCACCTCCCTGGTGTTTGTGGGAGAAGCTGTCTATTGCTCCACTGGCACAGCCCAGCATTAACTTTTTTTATCTGCTGGTGGTATTGCCCCAAACAATGCTTTTAGTTTAGAGTCCCTTTTTTTAGCACATGTGCATCTAAAAAAACTTCATGAGAATCAGTATAGGTCTGCTGTATTGCTATGGGATCTACACATATTGAAAGAGAGAAGTACAAGAAAAGGAGGGAAAACAAGCATGTTCAAGTCTGACACCAGGGACCTCAATTCCACTTTCCACAATACTGCCAGGTATAATTGTCTTCTCTTTGCTTATATGAGTAAAACTCTTTCTCTCATGTGCCCTCTTACACTTGCTTTCTCGTTTCCTGATGTTCTCAGGGATGCCTATCTTTAGTCTGTCACCAGTGTTTTTAAGTTTCTTTAAGTTGTAAGTGGATAATAATCCCAATAATATGGGGCCCCTTTGTGAGATCTCCTGGGGATATAGTCCCTGTTTGATGAAATTGGGAGTTGTTGAATTACAAAAAGACTAACTAAAGATAGGGGTTTTGGTTGTGGTAGAAATCCTGTTTTACTAGTATTGATTTTTAAAGAATCCTGTAACTAAATATGTAAATTTGTACATTCTTGTTCCTGTGGTGGTTTTTATTTTTGTTGGGTTATATTTGGTATCCATGTTTTTTGTTGTGTTGTTGTTTTTTGTCGAGTAAGGTTATGTATTTATCAATATTGTGACCCGTGCAAGTGTTTCATTGGCAATTTGGACCTCAGCCGGCACCCTTGCTACCCTCAACCTTAGAGATCCCAAAAGAGTTGGTGCCATTTGAACTGATTTCCTGAAATCAATTTCACTTTTTTTTCTCTCTCTGAGCATATGTGGGCTCTCAGTCACACACCCAGAAGTCCTCTGAGTAACAAAGGGAACGCTGTTGTCATCATTCTCTCTGCATACCTTGATAGAAAGATTGGCTGTTTCTCAAAGTGCCATTGTACAAGTGCACAGGGGCATAAGCTGAGTCCAGACTACATCATAGCTACATGCATATTTGAAATAAAAGTATCCCTGCTAGCCCAGTCTGCTGAAGAAAGGAGAATGTCAAGAGAATACTTATCTTATTTTTGCCTGCAAGGGAAACAGATTTGAGATCAGTGGGAGTCCTCAAAGGTAAGTTGAGAGGGTCCCTTTAAGAGTAATCAATGTTCTGGGTTTTTTTTCCTGAGGGGAAAATAGTTTTCTGTTTGCCTTTTTCTTTTTTTTTTTTCTTTTTCAAAGAAGTGCCATTAGCTGTCTCATTGCTTTATTTATAACATCATAGTCTAACAGTAATAATTATTCCTATTGTAACAAGAGTTTGCAGCACTTTACAGAGGCACTACATAGCTCCTGCCCCAGAAAGTCACCTTCCCTATTTCCAGAGGGAGGGAGGAAGGCTGCTGTGCCAGCCAAACAGAGGGTGGGGGTGCCAAGGGACTTTTCAGGTGGGGCAGGGCAGGAGGAGTGACTATAATGAGGATTATTCCATCCTCTTGATGGAGGGGGACTCTGGAATTATGGCAGTACCTTTGGGTGCTGGCAGAGGTGGTCTGCCAAGCAGAGAGCCAACTGAGCCAGTGAGAATGAAGATGACCTCATACCACAGAGGTAAGAGAGGGGCCTTATCCAGCATTCCCTCTGCTGGCTCTGCCTCCATCACAATTTTAAAACAAATGCATCTTTAAATGTCAGGTACTTGGGCTCTTCAAAGCACATTAGGATTTCTGTGTCCTCATGCATCCACACACCTTTTGAAATCTCCCTGTTGGTGTTACAAAAACCGTTTGAGAATTGAACCCACATCTCCTGGGACCCTCAGCTGAAGACCAGTGAGATGCAGCACCTTCCTGCAGAGCACGGCACTGATGATACGCTTTCCTTCTCTGCAGATCCCGGGCTGTGCACCACCCAACCCCCCTTCTTTCTCTCCCGTCCAAATTGTCCACATACATCTCCAGTGCACTAGGCTGGGACTTAAAACTGTTTCTTAGCTTTGGAGCAGTAGTCTCAGGCTCATGACTGTTCCTGGCATCCACAGTAAGAGCAAAGCACCCTCAAAGCCCAGCTTGCAACTGGAGTTGTGCAGAGGGCACTGTGTGTGGCCTGAGCAGGAGCACCACCGTAGTGGTGGCTGAATGAACTTTGAGCCTCACCTAGAAATAAGAAGCTTCATTCAGACATGTGCATGAATGCAGATACAGGTGCACACTTGCACACTGTTTACAGAAAATCTTAAATTACTACTCTTTGCTAATTAGTGGACCCTGTCTGAAAAGTATATAACTCCATTCTGCAGAATTGTTGTCCAATTTAGCAGTTAAGCATGAAAAGTGATTTTTTTTTTTTTTCCCCAAAGCCTGTGATGTTTTTAGCAGTTATCTCCTGCAAATGTGACCCTGGTTGTTTTTTTTTTTGTTCAGGTCCCTTATGCATCTGTAATGTTGAAATAATCCAGTCCATGTCATTAGATCAGAATCTAGCCCACTGATTCATCACTAAAATTTATTTGTTAAGGAATATAAAATGTTATACATGGGGGCAAAACCCACGGCAGAGCACTTTCCCTATTCTGCTCCTTAGAGCTGAAATGGAGGAAATGCACAAGCAGCTCTATGGTCCACTAGTGAAAATAGACTATTATGCACAGCCAGTCATACGTACTTATGTTCTGGGTTTAAGTGGATTAAATAAGGTGTTATTTACAAGGAAATAATGTTTTTGAAATTACTGGAACTTAGAGAAAGCTCTTTCTTTGCAGGCCTATGTACAAGCTTTCCATCAAGAAATGCTGATGGATTGTTATATTTCAGCTGGTATAACTGCTGTCTTTTTTTGGAACAAAGGAGCAATTAGAAATCATTTGTTATAAAAGCTTCTTTCCTTCTGTTATAAGAGCATTTGTCTTTCGCTGACCCTTTTGAAAGTTGCAGTTTTGAAAAAAACCTTGAGAGAAGGAGGCCTTCTTGTCTTTAATCTAAGAGCAAAGTAAGAGCCTAAGTAACTGTCTATGGTCCTACTTTAATCAAGTTAATGCAGCCTGCTAGACTACAGGCTTTGCTTAGTACAAAGAGACACTCAGATGTAAGCTCATGAGTGGATACTTTCAGAGGGCATTCGACTAAAAATCCAGCTCTATGAGATAAGAGATCAGGTCCAAGAGGAGTCAATGACATGGCATACAGGAGATTGATAGGGGCTGGGAAGGATGCTGGGGTGCTGTGGACGAGAGGTGTAGTGGCAAAAGCCAGCTGGGCCCTCTCTCTGGCATAATTTTCTTTATAAGGTGCTTGTGAAAAAGAAGTGCACTGTGATGGACCTTTGTTTAGTTCAAAGGTTTTTACCTCTTTATTCTAAAGCCCCATTGTGAATTCACAGGGCTTAAAATATGTATCACTGTCCCTTTCATTTTATCCTTCTGAAAGAAATCAAAGGCAAACAAAAAAAAATTTTTTTTTCCAATGAGCCTAGTCTGTTTGAAATTGTGTGCTGTTTGTACATATGGTGTCTCCATATTGTGTGTTCAGGAGAATCTTTTTGAATTTTGTATACAAGTTGGTTAGACATTATACTTAAAAAAAAAAAAGGGGTGTGGAAGAAAAAAAAAGAATTCCAGGTAGCTCCTAGATAAGTAAAATGCTCTTTCTACTCTGCACTCCAAAGAGAAACTTTAGAACATATTTTAAAGGAAATAACACTAAACTTTATATTCTCCCACTACAGCATAATTCTTTGTTTTCTTTTTTCCTGCACTATAAAATTTGTGAACATTCATTTGGCATTTCTTTAGTTACTGCATTCCTTCACCTCCATTTTTATCAGCTCTTAATGTATAAAAAAACCACTATTTAAACACAAATGTATCTTTCTGCTTTCCAGAATTTTAGCCTAGGCAGAAGAAACAACAAATAAGACTGAATGTATAATAAAATCCACAGGGTTTAGTTCTGCTTCTTTCTACAAATAATAAATACAGTAGTGCAGCTGCATTATTCCACATCATATGCAAAAGAGTTTTGTCATGATCGTTACTAATTGTTTGAGGATACCTCGTTTGCCGCTGTGGGCATATTTTTCATTTAGAAGGAGAGAATTGTGTGCTTTCCCTATTTGCAGGGCACTCAGTGTTCTCTGCTGACATATGATATGTAGTTTAAATTCTATCTTTTATCCGCTCAATACATTTAAAGCATAATCTCAGTGATTGACAGTTTTCATGAAAAAAAAGAAATGATCTGGTTTTACTGTGAAGACAGAATAATCTGTTAACAGAGCAAAAATATTGGTGACACTACAGTGTTTCCAAAGGAAATATTTTGTGCATCATTCTGGGATGTGAATCAAAACAATCATGACAGGTGAATGAAAAGAAGAAAATTAAGATATAGCTACAAACAAAAGCAGCATTAATAATTCAGGTAAATAAACTTCAGTATACAGAGAGGAAGCATGCTGTCAAGGTGATGGAGAATGTTTCCTCAAGTACAGCACATCTAGGCAGCAGAAAAATATATAGTGGTTTAGTATTTCACATTTCCACAAGAGCTTTTTGTATCCCTAATTTCATTCCCCTTGATAAGTTTTCCCAGTTAATATTATTTAATGTGGTCCATAAACTAAACCCTGTTCAATGAGTTTGGCTTTTAATATGGTGAACTTCATTACAAATTTAAGGTGCAGAGGATGGTTGCACTGGCATGTGGAATGGGTGTGCCTGTCTTCCTCTTTAATATACTGCAATTTATTGATATTCAGCTTTAATTGACATGCAACCCTGCCTTCTCTGCCTAGCTAGGTCTACTCTTCTGGCTCTAACTTGAGTGCTTTACTGGGATTGTTCAGCAACATTTAAATGTTCATGGAAATTTATTTTTACTTAGCCATGCGGTTGGGCCCAAACTCCACCCAAATGCAGGCAGGCTTGCCAGTGATTCTGGTGTGCTGTGGAGCGCACCTGGATTGGTCCTGCTGCTGTCCTGTACCACCTGGCCTCCAGAGATGCTTCTCCAGTGGAGAGCCTCACCCACCTGCAGGGGTTCCAGTCCTGCTGACCTAACAGGAGAGAACAGGGCAGCAAGGCCACACTGCAAGAACAGGCATTTGGATGCCCTGGCAGGCAGCCACAGATTCCCTTGCCCTGAGGAGGATGATGCCTTAGGCACCAAGAAGAGTGATGGCCACCTGCCTCCATCCTCCTGGGGAGTGGGCTTTAGCTGGTGGGAGTTACTTCTGGAGTTCAGCATCTGGGGGTTTTGCTTGTTGATGCAAAAGTTGCTCCCATGAGCAACTTCTGGGAATGGGAGAGAGAGAATAGGGAGTGGGAAGCATCGCTGTAGCTTTTTTTTTTTGGCTCCTGTGCACCTTTCAGTCACAACTAGTGTCAGGTTTTCCTCTGGTAGTTCCACTGCTGTTCCCTCCCAAAACTCATGCATTTGGAAACCAAACCTGGTGTAATTGAATACTTTAATAACAGCTATGCCTTTAAGTTGTAGTGTTTTCTCTTTATATTCTCATTTAGGGCTGCTATTTAGGGCAGCAAGCAGTAAAGGCCCAGGTTTCACCAGTATTTAAAATTATTTCATGTAGTCTTACAAAAGGCATTAAATGTCAGTGGTGTAAGAAAAAAACCCCAAACCCAACCCACAAACTGCAGGAGAAAAAACAATTTGTACATATGACTCCAGTGCAAACTCAACTGTTTCAGTGTTTATAAATATTCCTCTGTGGAGAGAAGCGTGTGTATTATAATAATTATGCATTAGTGCCTCATTAGTAGGGGGTAACATCCACGCTGTTTCTTTTTCCTCTAGTGTATTTTTGATAAGTTAACATTTTAAAAATCCTTATTTAGCGTAACGAGGAGACTGTGTGTCCTTGTGCCTGTGTGCGTGAGCACGGCCCGTGGCAGGGAGTGCCAGCGTGGCCTGCTCGGGATCTGTCACGGAGGGAGCTGCCACAGCTGGGTGCGGAGGAGTCCGCGGGCCTGTAACGCGTGTGAAACTGTGCTGCTGTGAGTCACTCTGCTTCTCTGGGTAGGCCCTCGGAGCCCCCAGCACCGGCATCCCGGCCGTGCGTGTGGCAGGCCCCCGGCTCGCAGCCCCGCGTGCTGGCTGTGGGGAGCGGGGGCACGGCCGGTGCCCGGCGGAGCGCGGCCGCGGCCTCGGCAGCCTTTGTGCGCACACAGGCCTGTGACAGACTTGGTCTCTGGCGTGACTAATCAGCTCATTGCACTATCCCAGCGCTGCCGAATGATTCCATGATCATGACTGTATTTTTCCAGATGCTGAAATGATTGTATTTTTCCAGATGCTGATTAGTAATAGGACTTGAGATATCAAGTGTTTGTGAAGGGAAGGCAGTGGTGCTGTATATACCTTTAATCCATCAGAGCCGTGTGATTTTTAGTAAGAGCCAGGAAAGGATACCTTAACACACCATTTAATCTTTTTTCACTTTCTTAAATAAGAAAAGCTAATTGTCTTTGCAACTTTATTTGGGGCAGAGACTTGTGTCTGCATATAGACTGTATTAATCCTGGAGAGAGATCCAAAATAATGAAGGAATGGAACACTTTTGAGACTTTCCTTACTGTCACTCCTGCTACCAGACTTATAATTACATTATCGAAAGGCAATTAGTGCTAACCTGAGAGGAGTAACTCCACTGTGCATTTTACCCCATGATTAATTTTCTTTGTGCCCTCCATGTTAAGATGGCAGTTTGTAGAATCACAGAGCATGAACATGCTTAACTAACCCTTTCTGTTTACAGAAAGCAAATTGACTTTGGAGCAAATCGCCTTCACACTGTTTAGAATGACAAAATAGTACATCAAGGAAAAATATACTAATTGATGGCTTTCTAAATAAAGCATGAGCATAGAGTTATACTAAATTGGTTGTCTTGTGCCTCAAATTAATCTCTTCATTATATGGCACTAGGCTGAGTGTTTTGTGTTTCAATCCATCTTTTAGAACAGCATTTGATTAATCAACTTAATGATGACAGTTTTTAGCTTGTGACAAATGATACATTTATGCAGGCAATGTTTCAGATGATCCATGCTTTTGTAAGCTTAAAGAAAAGAAACATCAATTTAGAAGATTAGATTATTATGCCGTGTTTTATACTCTCTATAGTTTCTCTAACGAAAAAAGTGAGGTTTAGATTATAAGTAGACTGTCACCTAAAACCAATAATATTAAATAAAACTTATATATATAGTATCTGTGTTCCCCCAGTAAATATTTTGCTTAAGAAATAATGGTAACTGTATATTCAGTCAAATGGTAATGTGAACTTAATCAAAAAAGAAATCATTGCAGTTCACAATGTGATCACAAGTGACTTTGTTTGTAAAAGTTAAAATATTTTTAACAATATATTCACGTGTTGCACTAGACATAAATTAACTCTTCATATGTGAGCAGAAACCAAGTCTGTTTTATAAGGCAAGAAATCAGGCAGTGAAACCTCAGCAGTAACAAATGAGGGGCACCAGCCTCCACCCCAGAGCCCCTGCAGAAAACGTGAATTGCCTTCTCAGAGGTGGGTGACAGGGCATGTTGTCACCAGCACAGAGAGACTCCTAAACCATATCTGGCTCCTTTCACTTAAGTATAATGTGGAGGAACCCAGCTGCTCCAGGGGAGGAGTTTTTGTAGGACTGAACTTTCTTTTGTGCTTGGTTGTGCAAAATGGTGTTTGTACATAATGCTCTCCCATCGCCAGGAGGGGCAGAAGCAAGTACTTGATTACAAGCATCTCCTCAGTGTTTCAGAAAGGTTTTTATTTCTATGCAGTTTGTGTAGTCTTCCATACCGAACATACTTGCTAAATCATATTTAATATTTCACTGATTTCTTCCCCTCCCTGATTTAACTAGCTAGATGTGAAATGGTAATCTTGGAAACTTTAAAGTGAGATACATACATAACCTACAAATTCAGTCCATTAGTCTTTAGCTAAATAAATTTTTTCTAATGGAAAAATTCTACACATTTATGATACCAAAAATATTGGTTTTAAAGTCATTAAAGCTCAGGTATCTTATGAATAATCTTTTCAGTTAACAGGCCACTGCTGTTTGAACTCTGCCAGTTTCATCACTGGCAAAAGGGCTTACCTTAAAAGTGTCTAAATATTTAATAGAGATCAGCAGATCTCTAGTGGGAGAGTGGGATATCCACAGGTGGGTCAGAAATAAATTAATTAAAACCCCCCAAAAATCCTAGGTTAAAAGATTTGAAATCATTCTGGTGCCAGAGTCTTGTCAAGCTTTACAACAGGCTGTTTAAAGATATATATAAATTGAGAATAATGAAGGGAAGATAGAGTTTGGTGGCGGGAGCACAGGCCAAGTGTATCTGGCTGATGCACAGTGCTGAGAGCACTGCCACATTCAGAGAGACCTTGGGAGCTGTGGGAAATGTATTCCCCACCATGGGGAGAAGGTCCTGGCTGTGAGGGGCACCAAGGAGGGGCTCCTGCAGTGTAGAGGGGTCCCTGGGGGTGCATGATCCCGGGGAGTAACTCAGTCAGGGCGGGGGGGATGCCTGTGCCCATGCAGAGCAAGATCCTGTACAGCGATGTCCTCTCTGGGTGGGCAGAGGGCTCTGCAGGTGTCAGAGGGAG
>VXAZ01001156.1:37500-134571 GCA_013399875.1 Gymnorhina tibicen
GTTAAGGTTTTACTATTATTTATTCCTACTACAGAACCAATACAACTATATGAGAGTAATCAGGGTTTTATGCTGGTAATCAGGGTATTGTTTGTATGAATAGGAAGTTAGTTTAAATTGCAAACCTAGTGACGGTCCTTGCTTATACCTCCTGTATTTCTGTGCTGGTTTAAACGGTGTGCAGGTACAGGAGAGGTCGACAACTGGACTTTAACTTTTACTGTGTGTGCTGAAGCATAAGGTAGAGGGAGCTCAGCCTGATTTGCAGGTTCTATGCTGGATTTGCAGTGGCTACAAGAGGATGTTTTTTAAAAGCTTATAAACAGGTTTTATTTTACTTGTAAACCACTGAGACTCAATAAACATAGGGCTGCACTATACTGGTTTATGATGCCACTTTTTAAAGCTGATCCACTTCATGAAGTTGAATGCTATCTGCAGTCTCCAGTTTATGTTTTAAAATGACACAAGATTGCTGCTTTAAAGCCCTGGACCCCAATGTCCGTCTGCTGCCAAAATCTGGAGCTATGCAGGGCTGATGCAGTGCTGGGGAGCTCTGCGAGTCCCACAGCTGCCTGTGCTGTGCTGAGCTTGCAAGCTGTTCTCCCCACTGGTGCCTCCCAGAGCACATTCCCTAGCAACAAATACCTACAAATTCAAAGGTATTTAAAGTACTTGGATTGCCTTGTGCATAATAGTACCCACCGCAGAACTTCATCTTTGACATAGCTGTGATATTTATCTCCACAAAGATTACCTCCCTCTCGAACTGAAGGTTCAGGAAGTACAGCTGAGTTAACCTGATCATTAATGTGATGAAGTGTTCTCACCTGGAGGATATTTTGATGTCTTCTTTTTCCTTCTGTTCATTGAAGAGGAATTTGATGTACTACAAAAAGTGAAGAAGGTAGAACCAAAGAGAAATACCCTTGGGAGGCCATTTTAACACAAATCTCAACTAGAGCTGAAATGCGTGTGCCCTTTGCAACCATACCTAAACTGTGTTATGGAAGGAGACATTGCTTTGTATCTTTCCTTGACTTTCAGCCTCTCTGTGGAATAAAATGCACTCAGGTGCTTAGTAGCCATTTATCTCCAATGTATTGTCAAAATTCTAGTCTTTCTTGATGGTTTGCAAAGCTTAAGCATACCTATAACAGACTGTTATTTTACAGTCATTAAATAATGATGATACTCTCTGCCAGCTTTCTGCTGGCTATTATTAGCAAAAGTCAGAGGAATTTTCTGGTAGAGAAACATTTAAGATGCAGTGTGGTATCAATAGCAGCTCCAGAGGTAGGTTATTTTCTTTGTGATGTCTCAGCTGGTTTCCTTTCCAGAAAAAATAAAGGCAGGAGCAGACCACAAAGCTCAACAGATCTTCTGGTGCTGCAGTTCCTCCCTGTACATGGACAAGAGATGATTATATTATTTTATTATACTAATACAAAAGGCATTTGATGTCTTATAATAATGGTTTTAATTCTGAAATTCCAGTGAGCAACGTAATGCTGTGAGTGCAATAGGAGAAAAACCTTCTGTTGTCAGGAGGAAATTTGTCTTGTTGGTCGCTGTTTCTCAGTGATGCTTGCAGACCAGGATGCAGCACACGGGAATGCGCGCACACTCTGCAGGGATGGGAGCATGAGGGGCTGGGCACGAAGGGCTGCATTCAGTGTCTGCCCAGGAAGGAAGGAGGGGTGCACCACGTGCAACTTTCAACAAAACAAGAATCAAGAAGCTGGAAAGAAGAACTCGGTAAAGATTACTTCAGAAAATAGTGGCACGTGATCTAAGGTCACAACACATTTACCTTTTTCACTTCAGTTTTCTTCTAAAACTGTCTTGTATTTGTCTTTTCTTCACATCTGTGTAATGATGTACAGCTACAGGGCTAACATTCACATTTTGCTATGATTGTCTTCAGCATATATGTCTGAAGGGGCTGCAGGGCTGAAAAGGACTCCTCAGCCAAAGTTGTTGTGACAAAGTAACATAAATGAGAAGAATCTTGCACACATGACTGTACTTGGAAGATGCGTTACTTTGTCAAGCTGTAATGTGGCTGTGGCTTTCTGAGCTGACTCAGGAAGTTTTCCATTTCCTTTTGCTCCGTGTATTTTCCATTTTCCTTGAGTTGCCCAAGTTTATTCTCACTTTTGATTTTAGAATGATTCAGAAGCACTCTGGATGTGGTCTAGCTACTTAAGCTTCCAGCCAGTGAGAGAGAAATTGTGCTTGCAGTGTGATGGAGATCACTCTCTGCAAACTGCTCTCCCACTTGCACAGCTGTGTTCAGATCTAAGGCACAGCAGTGGGTGCTCTATTGTAGTCTTCTAAACTTCCTGTCATAGTCTATATTTTGCTTAATAGGTTTCTGAAGGAGTGTATTGATTTCACTACAGAATGACAGTGACCTTTACATGCTGCTGGACTTTATCTCACATTGTGATAGCCCCACTGAGTCCCTCTAGGCCTGACCCCACATCCAACCTGTGAATCCAGAGCTGCACATCTTGAAAACCTGCATGTTTACTCCAAGTGGGTTGGAGGGCTGAAGGGGAGGACTCAGATATCTAAATATTCGGCAGCCTTCTACTGTTTGCACTATTCAAAGGTTCAGTATCGCAGAGATCCACCTGTGATTCTTCCTTGGGACTTGTGCAAGTAGAATGCAGCTGTGAAGTCCTGCAAGGAGGTGTGAACAGGTTCTGGCAGTTTGCTGGTTTCAGTGCTCAGTCTTAGGAGCAAGCTGTCTGTCAAAGATGGGTTGCATGGAGTTCTTGTCTTGTCCTGGTGTGATTTTAGCACTGCTCAGGGTGAGTTGAAGTTAGTGCCTGAACAGTGGTGCCAGTTTGGGGGTTTTCTTATCCTTGCTTCCACCTGCTCCATCTCCAGGGCAAAGAGCATGTCACTAAAGATGGAGAAACCTTCATTCATGTACAGTTACAGCTCAAGAGCAAGGTATCACCGCTGCAGATGTTGAAGGAAGGGAGGAACCAGCAGGCGCCCTTGTGACAAAACTTCATCAAGCATAGATCCTCTTTCAATTTGCTCATTGAGGAGTGCTGAGGGTCGGGCTTTTCACCTGACCACATAGTGTTTGATGATTTGTAGCACTGGGAGCAGAGGGCCCCAGACAGGAGATAAATCCATTAGAACCATCTTGGTTTGCAGATTCTGCTGGAAACCAATGTGTTCCTGTCTGAAACCAGCATCCCCTTCTTTTTGTGTTGGCCTCAGAGACAGGCTGGTAAAACTCTCAAAATGGTGACTTTGACACGCAGTTCTTCTTAAGTGTTACTGAATAACACAATAAACACCCTGAAGGCTACTGTGCATGGATTTACTTGTCTTAGTGTAACTATAGATGTGAAGATGGATAGCCAACACAATATATCTATGAAGTTTAGTAATAAATAAGGACTTTCAATTTGAAACAGCAGACTGCAGAGTTTCAAGAGAAACTAGAGGGAGTTTCCTTTCCTCCTGCTCTACCAGCTAAGAAATATGTATCTAAATACATGTATAGATACATATACTATGTGGGAAAGAAATGGAGATTGTATTGAACAAATACATGACCAGTGAGAGAAAATCTATAATCATGGCATTAGTTCTGCAATACCAGCTCATCAACAGGTACTTCTAACATACTGCTTCGTCCCAGAAATTAAACAAGAAGAGAAAATCCATCCTCTTTTACTGTGAGTTACTGAGGGTTAAAATTTGGAGCTATCTCAAAGCCTACCAGATCAGAAATATTGACCTGTGTCTGATAGGTACTGAGTACCTTAAGGGTTTGGTACGGAGATGAGTTGGGCATTTAGTCAGACAATTAACAAGTATGTTAACTAATCTGAACATTGAAAAAAAAAGACAGCATTAATACAAAAACACTGTGTAAGTGCTTTTCATGTAACAAATTTCACCATTTTTCTCTCTATTGTGGATACGCCTAGAAATATATTTTTCCCAATTTTTGTGGCTTAGAACTAGTCACTGTTCCTTTCCTTGTTTAAATCTAACTAGTTCCACCTATTGGTATCATCGTAGTGTAAGATAGCAAGTAAATTGCTTATTTATTGATTTTTCCACAGTAAAAAATACATGTTTTGAGAATTAGTGGGATTATATTTAAAATCCTGCAACTGATGTAGGCTCCTACCTTAGAAATTTTGAGTAGTTTAGCACTAGTGAAATGGAGCATGGGACAGTGCATTACATTTCTGAGCTTAGTGAAAATGACCTGGGAGTATCAAGGGCTGAGTAACTGCTGACAAAACAACTGGATCTTCTGTTGAAGAGGAACTGGCAAAGTCTGGCATTTCTCAAGGCCAATTTTGTTACCTGACATTCTGCCAAAAAGGAGCTATGCGTGACAAGGTTAAGGGCTCATTCGATGGCTGTGAAATCAGCATCAAACAAACAGCCACAGGGAGTGCCAGACCATGTTCAGTCCTTTGCCTGGAATCTCCTAGTATTAGGATTACTCTTGACAGACAGAGCAAAGGCTTCCACTGGCCTAGGCAGGCAGAATGAGCAGCACACAACAACTTGCTACAAAGCACGCAGATAGTGTCACAGTAGCAGAAGCTACTGGTGAGCCTTTTCATGGAGAAGGTTGTTAAACTCTTAATTTACATTTGTCTGAATCCTTCTTCCTCTCATGAAGAAAAAGGAGTTAATACATAGTCAAAAGTCTATTCTGAACTCTCAGCAAAATGGCAGTCGCCCATTTTAAATTGGCATATAATAAGAACCTGACAACCACATAAACAGAATAAAATTTTCCAGTTGCATATTGAGTTTGTGACTCATCGGCTACAGTAAAGGAATTTTCTACGTAATAGGAATGACTTTAGCCAAACAGTGATTTTAGCCATTTAATAAGGTTTCTTCTGCAGGTGATTTGCTGATGGCCAGGTTAATTTGATCACACTTGTTAACTTGAATCACATTTCTTTAGAGGATGATGATAAGGCCTCCATAACTGTAGGGATTGTAAGTATGCAACTAATACTCCATTCACCATTTATCCAACTTCAGGTGGTGAGCTGTGTCTTCAACTGCATCTTCATGATTGCTCTAAGAGTGTTTATACTCTTCTCAGAAAGAGGAGTCTTCGCAAAACTTCAGCTGTCCACATCCCCAGGGGGACCAGCTGACATTGGCAAGGATGACGAGTTAGAGGAAGACTGGATCCCAAGGCAAGTAACATCGCATGGAGCAGCAGAATATGTTAGTTATCCAAACAGAGAACCCATTATTTATAAGAAGGCAAAAGTTGGATTGTCATTTGACTGTGCAAACATAAGCACTCCTGACTCAGCAATGTAGAAAAAGTTGGACTTTATTTCTTATTTGCACTGCACAGGTGAGATACAATTGACACGTAGATGTGCCTGGACTAGTTTTCATCTGTGAAGGAGCTGCAAGGAGAAACTCAGGGCTTGATGTTTGCTCTGTAGTGGGGACTTACGTGGTCATGACTTGTTCAATATGGGTCACTGGACAGAAGCTGTGTCAAGAGAACCTGCAGACTGATGTTGCAACATGAACACTGCACAGTTGGAGTGTGGGTTTTATCTACTTGTGTAGTGCAATTCTCTCCGTAAAGTCTGACATGTAGCGAGGGTGGGCTGCAGCCGTTACTGGTTGTGGTTTCATGGTGGTTGCTGACAATGCTTGTTTTTCTGTATATATGTGTAGCTGTTCAAACTGTGCTGATGATTGTTTGACAGACACAGAATATGTTGTTTTCTTACCTGTCCAGTTCCCTCCATGGTGATCACTTTGTTGGAGAGAGGAGGCAAGGCATGTGCTTATACACGTACCGGCTGTCACAAAATTGACACCTAAAAAAGTCAGGTACAAACAACTACACAGAACAAGTCCCCATAGATTATAGCAAGCAGGACAATAATAGCCCCACTCTAGTCCATGTCCTCTAGAAGACAAAATTAAATAGACTTGAAAACTGAGTAAAGAGTCATGGGATGATGTAGTTTCCTTGGTCCACTAAAACAAAATGCAACTTGTGTTTTTGAGGAAAAAAGAGCAAGCAAAGAGTGAGGCAACTTTGGGGTGATAGCTAGGTCTTTTTCAATTTGCTGAATCTCACACTGGCTTGTGCGTTCACAACATTCAGCATTTTACTTGAACTCTGTACACACAAAAGAATCTGCTGAGGACAGTGGGAAATAACATATGGATAGAGGCAGGTAATAAATAAGGTATATATACGTGTTTATGCTGGATCCATCTATCCCACCTACCCCCATACCTAAAGGACATATTACTGCAGTAGCTTAGCATCATGTCTTATCCTTGGCATGTTCATGTTTATGTATTTCTTTTCTGTGAAAAAATGAGGCAAATTGCAGTGTTTGTTTATATTCCACATATGTTGTAGGTTATTTATTCATGCTTTTTGCTCTTACATCTAAGAAGTATTTCAAATCATCTTGACATCTCATCTATACACAAAGCTAGGAAATTTTGCATTTCCACCAGTTTTACAACCCAGTGAAAACCATTTATTTATTTTATTTTATGTTTTTGGTCAGTGCATCATTGCAAATTTCTGTCATGAAACAAAGTATTTTTACTCATGCAATATGAGATTTTGCTTCATAAAACCAGGAGCTGCTCATATCCCTGTGGAGGGAATTGCATAGGGTCAGAGGTTAAATTTAGATTTTTCAATGGCTGATCCATTATAAAGTTAGTTTTCAGAATGATATTAACCAGTCTAGCCAGGAGACTGGCCAAAGGGACATCAGGAGGATTGACTGAGAGACAGGGACCGTTTAGTTCAGACTGGAGGAGCAAATGGACAGACTACTGCCTGCATTCCACTCCTCTGAGGTTCAGAGTCACTCCACTCCTCCTCCAGCGTCAGTGCAGAATGGGGTGCGCCTGTGTTTATGGGTTTTATGATGCAGGATAGAGAAGAAGGTTTTAGAGCACCTGGAAGAGTTACAGTCAAATCAGCATCTGAGCAATGCTTCTGATCTTTTACCCTAATACACGCTCAGAGACTTCAGCAGTGTGTTTCTGAGACCATACAATGTGTACATGAGGGATGCCTTTCTCCCACATCTCCAAGTTGCACCACCTCTCCAAAGAATGATTGAAAAACTGATGTCCTTTAAATGGCTTATTTTGGGGGTGACCAACACTTTGTGGCTCAATTTAGTTTTCCACTCTGCCTTGCCCTGCCTGACAGGCACCAGCACCAGTTCTATCGAAGTGTGATGGTTTGGTGCAATTTAGGTTAAATTAAGCAACCAACAGACATTTTGAGTATCTGGTGCCCAAAGCAGGGCCTTGGGGTCACAGTCACTCTGGCTGCTTGCCCCACATGGTGTGGGCATTAAAGGCCACTGAAGTCTGTGGGCAGTTTCAGGATGATTTTGAATGAGCTGTCAGGCCCCCGGAGAGCAGAACTGTAGCCTTGTCCAGCTGGCTGCAGGTCAGGTTCTGAGTTGTCTGGTAGAGAGAAAAACATCACTGCTCTGAGATGTGAGGAGAAGTGGAGGATGTGAAAGCAATGCTAATTCCTACTTCTGCCTCTAGTCAAGCAGGTGAGAAATGAAATCCAAAGGAGCTGCACAAGAAGCTGGAGAGTTTGTAGCTTAAAAAAAAAAGTTAAAAAAAGAAAAAAAGCGGAGCAACAGATTCCAGCTCTGGGTGTGATGGAGTTTTGGGGAGCTGAAATTTCTTAAGGCAGCTCATCATTTTGCTGTTGAATTGCAGGATCTGCTTTTTTAGAGGAGGAAGGAGCCAAGCTGCTCAGCACTACAGGAAAGCTAGTGCCTTGTCCAATGTCTCACAGTGAAACACGAGAAAGAGAATTCTATGGAGGCTCCTTTTTCAGCTGATCAGACCAGTGAGCAGACAGGGAATTTCTAATTAATACTCGTCAAATTAAACCAAGTTAGTCTGACCAAGATGGGAGGTATTATATCAGAAGCTGATCTGCCATCCAGGGTTTTAATTTTCTGGGCCAACTATAAGGCTTTCCTGAGTTCTGATATCCTTACCAGCTCTTAAATGCTTTAATAGAAAATGGGACTTTGCATACAGGTACACAGAATGCCCTGACTCAGTGGTCTGCTTCCCTCTGAGGGTAATACTTCCTGGCCCAGTTCTTGGCATGGGCAGGTTCTGCTCTGTAAGTCCCTTTGTGGTGCTGTGCTTCTTGTTTGTGCATATTGAGATGGGAAAGGCAAAACACAATCCTTTATTCTGTAGGTGTAGGAAGGGCAAATTTTGATTTTGATTCTTTTGCAGTGAAAAAGTGGCAAGAGTAGGTAACCGAAACCACTGCATTTCAGACATGAGACTGAAGAAGGCTGTGTATCCTCACTGTACTGTATTTCATATTTTTTGTTTAGTGTTGTGTTAAATTTAACTGATAGAACTTTTAATAAGGTATTAAAAAAGGCTGAAGATTAGCAGTTTGCACCTTTTAAAAAATGGACAGTACTCTTGTTTTGATATGCAACTGTATTACAAATTTGCATCTTTAAAGAGGTGGTGTCTTTCTCTGATGACTTCTCTCTTTTGGTTAGCTGAAAAGATTCAGTTTTACTTTGTCTGTATTGCACTTTCCTAAGCACACTTAAAGCAAGCTAGTAACAAAAAGCAAACCAAATGTTTAAAGACCTGGAGTGTGATTCATCTTATTGTAGCCTAGGCTGTCAGAGTTGACTGGTAATTTTGCTGAAGAGTAGCCCTGCAGGTTATTAAAGAAAAAAAATTAGTTTCTGAGAATATATCAACAAAAATTTCTTCATGCTTGACAGTAACATACCCATAACCTCCTTATTTACCAAACTGCCTTCAGGGAATAGTACAACCTTCAGCCTGCTATCATACAGTGATCTGTGCCTGTTGGCAGAGCAATCTTGACTGATAATTCCCATCTTTCAGCCTGCCTTACCATATCTGTTCAAATTGACTTGTCCCAGCAATATCACCCAAGGAGGCACCTTCTACTACAAGGTCAAGCTGTGAGAGGTCAGTCCATTCTCCAGCAACCTGGCATGTCTGGGAGGTCTGAGATGTATGGACCCTATACAGATTTGTTGCAATGTAAATATCATAAATAGGGCCATGCTGTTAAAAATATGCAAAGAATTCCTTTAGCTGAAAGATGCTTGAAACCTTTTTACAACATTGTTTTTATTCTTAACTGTGAAACTGAAATCTTATCTTTATTTTCTTCCTATTTCATCCCTCATAAATACTTAAACTTGTTATCAGACAAAAAACTAACAAGGAATAGTCATTTTTATAATTTTTTTTCCTCCACTCAATTCATAACAATTAACACATTGGTGGTGAGGCTTACAAATGAGCTCAGTTCTGTCTAGACTTCCACACAGACTAACTGAGGTGTGGGGCCGGCTGCAAGGCATTGTGGCAAGTCACAGCTTAACATCATCAGGGAGCCATGCTCGCTCATCTCTCAAGGAGAAGGCATTCTCCGGCATTAGGGGAAGAAAATGAACCTGATGATGATAGTCTGGCTGCTCGCATTATAAGTCAAGGTTATGGAGAATAATTATTGATAAGTCTGAACCAAACTGTGCTGAAACACAAGGATTTCAGTGGCCTTTAGGCCTCATTAGTAAAACCAGTCTTCAGTTTTAAAGTTTTCTTGTCTCTGAGTTGGTACCAGAGGGTATATGAAACTTGACTTCTGTGGGTGGCTCAAATGGGGACCCAAAGAAAAGAAAAAAACATTAAACTATTTATAATTGACATTCCAGATTGAAGATTTTATAATTTTAATGAGACATCTTCCCAATTCATACATTAATGTCACACAAAGTAATATTCAGTAAGACGTATTCATTGTCTTCTGCTGAACACATGGAATTTAAGTGTCAAATAATAGGACTTTTGCTCCCTTAAATGTAAAAACCTTTATGCAAACTGAACTACAGAATGGTTGCTGAGTTCTTGTCAAACTTGCTAGCAATTGATTACACAGGGAAAAGCATCTCACTGCATCTATCAGCTCTCTGCATGGGGGAATGATTAGACTCTTTTGATCATTGATGGAGGTATATAAATTCTCAAAATGAATCCACTCCTCCAACTTTTAAAGAAGAGATCAGTCAGTCCTGACTGAACATTGATATGTATAGGACGATCATGAATGTGAAATACAGGGCTGCAGCACAAAAATACTTGAAAAACCAAAATCTTGGACTTAGTCTTAGCTTGATTTATCTTTGTGCTGCAGGCAGGAGAGCTGTCCCCAGTGGCAATGTTCTTTAGTGGCTTACACGGCCTCCGCACTGGTGAAAGTGTTGTCCTTGAAATCGCCAAGGAATATCTTTATTTCAATTTCAGCTTGAGGTTATCATTATAGTACATTTTAAAGATACATTTAATTCCCAGATCATATATGGAAGTCATACAAATTATTGATTTTTAGCCCAGATCATTAAGAATTTTAACACAGGCTGTGGCTACTCAGATAAAAGATGTTCTATTAAGAGCTTAACAAAGGTTAATTTTAGCATATAATTAACTCATCATCTAATGAGCTAAAGACAACTTTATCATTTAATTGATACAACTGGTAAAAAGTTCAAAGAGGAAAAACAACAGCTTTCAACATCTAAGTACTTGGAATAGTAGCCGTGCTTATTCCCTCACCCCAAGGAAGGTTAAAATCCAGACCCTCTTACAAATTCCTTTTCTTTGTGTTTTTCATTTCTTTCTTCTAAGTCTACTTATGGGAACAGTTCCTTCACCCTTGGCTTGCTGTATCCATTCTTGTATGTTGCAGGGTACTATTTAAAATGTGGATGGGTGATGAAATTGTAAGCAAATTTCTGAAAGCATTCAAATGAAGGGGGTGTGGGTAACAGCCTGGTAGAAGATGACATTAGCCACTATCTCCCTCCCAGTGTTATCCCTTCAGTCCTCAACCTTATCCTCCAGAAGCTGCTGGAGGAGCTGGTAAAGGAAAGGAGAGAGCATTTCAGTCAGGCAAGAGGAGTAGTTGCATTCCTGGGTGCTGTTATGAAGTAATACATGTGTGACAGTCTTCCTCTTGCTTAGCATTGTCAACCTACTTGGAGACTAAGAATTAAATCCAGAAATTTAATTAATATTTGAAGTTCTGGACATCAGGAGGAATTTCTTCATGGAGAAGGTTGTTAAACATTGGAATAGACTGCCTAGGAAGGTGGTGGAGTCACCATCCCTGGAGGTATTCAAGAAATGACTGGACTTGGTGCTTAGCGCCATGGCCTAGTTGACAAGGTGGTGTTCAGTCAAGAGGTGGACTCGATGAACTCAGAAGCCCCTTCCCATCAAAATGATTCTGTGATTCTGTGAATGGACAAACATTTAGTGGGACAGCTGTTCAGCTTCTGTAACTTATGCAATTTGTCACCTGAGAATCTGCCTCATTGAATATGTGGGACCGTGTTTTGGACCTTGGGCTCCTGTGGAGCAGAAGGGTCTCTCACTGGCTGTCCTCATCTTTTGAGAGTTCCTGGGTTTGAGCTGTGTTTTCCAGTTGATTTTCTACCCAGCCCATGTGGTCTGAACCTGGAGTTGCTGGTGGTTCTGAGCGAGGCAGAACAAAGAATTTTATGTGGGAGATGGGATTAAAATAAGGTATAGCAAGGAAGGAAAAACTGGGCATGAGTAAGGTGGAAAGCACTAAAGCATGAGACAGAGCAGTTGTGGGGCTGAAAGAGTGAGGAATCAGCAGCTGAGGTCTGTCTTTCTTCATTGAAAGGTGAATATTTAAAAACAGATCGTCCAGGACACAGTTTGTGATGGTGTTTGAAGTTCAGTAGAAGGTCTTCTATCCTGATTCTTTGTACCTTCTTCACATGATGAGAAACTTTCCTGCAAACAAGCACCCTGACAATGACAAACCAAATCCTCATTAAAACAAAGAAAGGTTAAGGGGAAAAAATAACCTATTTAAAATGAGGTAACTCACCAGTCTTTGAGCTGTAAATTGACAATAGGATTTATATAAATCCATAATTGTATCTCTTTTACCTGCAGTTAGACTGGTTAATGATGAAAAAAGTATACAGCCTATCGTGAGGTTTTAATGAGGATTCTTTTTGCAGAGTTAAAAAAATCCACCAAATTAAATTCTGCCAATTTACTCCATTGCAAATTGAACGCCACCCTGTGCGCAAAAAAATCATCAAGTAGCTTAAATCAGTTACAGCTAAATGTGTAAGTCAGCGTGTGCTTTAGCCTTTAGTCATGAAGAATATATTAGATTTTAAAAATAAATGGCTTTCTGCTGAGTCTTCATTGCAATGGCTTTCTGACTTTTAATTAAATTTTCAGTACTTGTGGGTACTTCTTCATGTACTTTGTCCATAGAATTCACAGCATCTCTATCATTATATGCGATGGAAAACCAGAAGCTTGTTCATTCCTTTGTTATTCACTGGTACAATACCTAGAGAAGTTTTTTCCTCTTGTAAGATAAGAGCAAAGCATTTATTCTACAATAATACTCTATAAGAATGAAGCAAGAATGCATAAACTGAACATGATTAGCAGTCACTGGTAGCTCATTACAGTTTGCTCATTAGACACTTCTGGTCTCTTTCATTGGTGTTAAATGAACTTAATGTAAATTAATAAGTATGGGTTCGGTCATTTGCAAGAAGCTCGTGAGGAAAAGGGAAGAGTGGGCATTGCTGGCCTCAGCGAGGTGAGCTGCTGCCTGCAGCTGTCGGAGGGAATGGCTGCTCCTCTGTGGGACAGCAGGAGCCATCCCTGCGAGTCTGGGCATTGCCTTTTTCAGCTGTGGCACTTGTGGCTTGAGAGACAACTTCATGCCATCGACTACAAATTGGGAAGGGGAAGAGAGGCCTGACACTGGCTGGTTGCTTTCTACTCCTCTGGGATTTTGGCACCAGCCCTGGGAGTGGGGTGCTGGCCCTGCAGAGTGTGTACTGGCTGTGCCTCCTGGCACATGTGAGGCGGGCAGGGACCAGTGCCCATCCCCAGGATGTGTGAGGAAGGCAGGGGCTGGTGCCCACCCTTGGGAGCAGTGTGCGTGCTGGCGCCCTGTGGCAGCCCTGTCACCTTGGTGGCCAGAGATTCTGAGCTGCTCCACTCAAAACAGTGTACCTAGACCAGCCTGTGGGCTGCCAGCCTTACTAGCCACACCTCCTGCTGTGTCTGTGGGCTTTGAGATGAGAGAAATCAAAATGTGCAATTTTGACATGGGTGGCAATGTGAGGGAACAGCCATCTCCCACTTCTTATCAGCCTGGGATTTAATCTGCCACATCCTCTCACAGGTGTGGGTGAGGCCAGGCTGGGGCTACTCTTGCCCTTCACCCCTGAGAGCCCCCAGAGCTCCCCACCAGCTGGACACTGGGGGTGCCATCCTGCTGAAAGTAGCACGTGGTGCTAGTGTGAGGACGTGGACACAGGCAGGCTGAGCTTTGCTGTCTTTTGCTGAGACTTGTGGGAACATGAGCAGGGCCTGTGCTGCGAGCTCTGCCTGCAGCCACACGTCCGCAGAGGAGCAGTGTGGGTGACAGCCTGCATAAGGCAATTGTCTGTGTGTCTGTGAGGAAAATACGGAGCCATGGAAATGTGACAGGAGAATGCAAAGGTTTAAGAAATATTCTTAGCTTGCCCCTGCCCATCAGTGCTCATTGAGTGCAAGAAAAATGTATGTGGCTGGGGAGTGGGGGATCTATCATACACCTAATTTCAAGTGTCTCATCACCAATTATCCCCATGCGTATCTATTCTCTTTACCTGATGGACTAAGATTGACTCTCAGACCTGGGCTCTTCCTCCTCTCCCAGTGTTGCTTTTCAGCATGTTGTTTTTTCATTTGTCTCAGCTGCCACTTTAAAGGCTATGGCCCAGTCAGTTACTGCCTGTGTGGCTGTTTGTCTGCAGCCAGTGTCAGTCCCGGAGGCTGGCATCCCCCTGCTCCTCCCAATTTGCTTATTATGGGACAGCTAGGCGCCTCTTCCTGGAATTTGATGTAAATTCACTGTAAATTCACTATAGGCCTGTATAGAGAAGACTTTAATGGGGACATCATGTGTTGGGGGTGGAGAGAGTAATGGATACTTTCTTTTTTAAGTGTAGAAAAATTATGGTGTTGTCCTTGCAGCATGTTTTACATTAACTGCTTACATCTGCTGGAGCTGGCTGGAAAGCAGGAATTATGGTGGGGCGAGTGGTGGGAGAGAGGAAATTTGAGAACGGTTCAGTTTTTATTTTGCATCTAAATGAACAGTGTAACTTTTTGAGGAGAAAAATAGGAGACATTCAGGATCAGTCCTTCCTCCCTTCTTTCTCCCACCTGTTGCTACTCACTGGATGTAGTGAAACCCTGTTCAGATCCCTACCTGGCTTCTTTCAGTTCGAGAACTGGACCAGGATGTTCCAGGGAGAAGTAGCAGAAATGTGGCTGGCAGTGTTTTTGAGTGGCTCTGCATGGATAAGGGTGTGTTGGGATTGGAAGGGGTTTGCAGGGGTTGATGGACTGCAGGCTGTGCAGGCATGCTAATGCAGCAGCCCTGATGCCCTGGCTACACCCATCTCTGCTGACATCTGTGGGACTTTAATCTCTCCTCTGTCTAGTGTTCTGCAGAAGTGGGCTCCAGAGTGTATCTTCTATAAAAAAGCTTTCCCTTTTCACTCTGTTTTCCAATGAAAGCTGGTTTTTATTAAGACATCTCAGCCCAGTTGTATCCAGAGGTTGCTGCTCTAAGCCGTTAACTATTCACTTCAAACATGGTGAAACTGCCACTTATTATGGTTATTGTGGCACTTTGCTGAGACAGGGTTGGGTATCCTTCTGAGGAGAGATGTTCAGGGAAGGTAAAAGTAGAGGGGAACAAAGACTCAGACATATTTTTTGTTCCTGTAAGACAGTCTGTGTGGAAAATACCATTATTACATTCATGTGCTGCGAGCAAAGTTGCTAGATACTTTAAACATTCTCCAGCAGATCCATGTGAGCTCTCATTTGTACAAATTCTGGTAAAACAAGTTTTCTGACCTAAATCAGCACCAGCCCAGTGCTAAGGAGCTGGGTTCTTTATTCGGCAAGGTATCCTCCCTGTCAAAATGCATTTACATAGAGCCCTGCAGCCTGTGCACTAATAGCGCCTCCCCCTGCTTCTGCCTCCTAGTGGGCTGCTGAAGGAGGCTATACATATGTATTAAGTTATTAAGCAGTGGTGTGGGTTCTCACAAGTTCAAACGCAGAGCATGCTGTGCCTATGCTCAAACGTCTCCAGGAGGGCCTGGATTAATAGAAATGCAAATGGAGCATCTGCACAGGGCCATATGATTAGAGCCTTCCCCCTCACACCTCAAAGTCAAAAGCAGAAAAACACTGCATGTGAAATACAACCAAAAAAACCTGGTGATATAATATGCAAAGTCTCTTACCAATTTCAACAGCAGTCAGCAAAACATTGAGCCTCACCCCACTTTAAGCACCATTGGCCCTACCTTCTCAAAGGTAAGTGGTTTAATCAGCATTGAATTGTTTGGGTCCTAGAGTCCATAGTGATACTTGCATTTGCCTGGGATTCCAGGGAACTTCAGCTCAGCCCTGTTCAGCAGGAGCACCGCTAACCTGAGCAGAAAAGATCCTATTTTGTGCCAGCTTATGCAGAGTTCTTTCTGTACTGATGGGAGATTTAAATGTGGCTCATGCTAAAAAAATCAGTCATTAGTAAAATCAGCTAGGGCAGATACAGTCAGTCAAATTCTGCTTTCAGGACTGGTGTTGATGTGAGTCCATACGTAATCACTCTGAGTTTATTTCCTTCCTGCTGAGAGTAGAATTTGACTCACTGGAGACATATATCTTGCTGTGTCAATGTTTTACAGCCTTCTAGAGACATCCATTCAGCCATGGTGTAGACTAGCATGGCCTTATCAGATGTTAGTTCCTGCTGCCACAAAAGTGGATTAACCAGAAGGCAGTGAAGCTATCATTTTGTGTCCTTAGGCCCAGCCAGAGCCATGAGATGTAATGGAACAGGGCTAAGTTATGGAAAATCTTTAAAAATTTTTCTTTGTGCATTGGTATCAGATCCCTTAGAGACAGTGAATGAGAATGACCTCCTCTGTGGAGAGATCTAAACGCTTCTGCTGGAAATAGAGATTTGTGCCTGTTCAATACCCATAAAATTAGGTGTCTATTTTTGTCACTTCCTAGTGGTTTGTCCTCTCTGAAGGTAAATTTTCACAGGCTATTGCAGGCCTCGTCTGGCCAGGGCCTTCTGAAGAGAAGAGAATCTCATTCCACCAAGAACTTTGCCAGGCAGTCTGTAGGGACTGAGGAACAGAAGCTCACCATTCTGTGCCTGCTTGCCAAGTTGTTTACAGCCTTGCAGGGGCATGGCAAAAAGAGAGGTGCTCATGGGGAAGAAGCTTACCTTTATCCTCTACATATGAGACTTCCCACGGGATGTCGGTCTGCTCCTGACACCTTTCAGAACCAGGTATGTGAAACAAGCCTCTCTCACATGCAAGTCTTACCCTCACCCTGTACCATGGAGGTATCTATGCAATCAAACATGGTTCCTTACATTTTTGTAAGACTACATACTGTAAACCTTCTTTTGTCTGCTTCTGTGCAATTATTGTCCTCTTGATCAAGAAGCCATCTTGGCTTTGGGAAAGTTTCTTGGAGTGAGACTACAGCTGGCATTCAAAATTTAAGGACTATTCATGATTCTGTCAAAATAAGAAATCAGATTGATCTTTCACACTTTGTGGAGATTTTATTTAGTTTATCCTTAACAAAGACTCTCCTGATGGTAGAGGCTATTCACAGATGCTGATACACTTACTGTCTTTGTGAATAAGGGAGCAAACATTTGAGCTCTTCCCTGCTCTAGAGTAAGGCTCATAAGCAGCTGTCGTTGTCTGTACATTGGGTCTATTTAATATGCACAGGGTAAAAACACATCTAGCTCTCTGCCTATGGTGTTGTGTATGGAAGTGTGGAAACTAACCTGAACATAATGTAACTTGATTTTATGAAGGACAGTCCCATATATCTGATTCAAATACCTCTCAGTTATGTGATCCTTATAGAGCAGCTGCTGATCATGCTTACTGCTTTGAGTGACTTTAAGAGCTGAAATATGAATATTGCCCTACACATATTGCAGTTATTTCTTCAGAATCAACTGCCATGTTCTCTGGCTATTTCTGTGCTGCTTGTTATTGCAGTCCATGTTTTGGTCACCTGCCTTGTATTCTGGGACCTACTTTCATACATCTGTTGCAATAAACTTGCTCTTCCACGCTTCCCTTAGAAAACAAGGAGAATTTGTCCTTGTTCCCCAGCTTAGGCTTTTGAGCCAGAAAGCAAGCCAGAAAAAACCTACACATAGAACAATATGTTCTTACTTTTTTCAAACAGAATAGGAAAAGCTGCAGAGTTTTGGGGATTTTTTTTGGTGGAGATATTTTGTTTGTTTGTGTCAGGTTTGGTATTTTTGCCTTTTTTTTTTTAGGCAACTAGAAAGTAACTCTATTTGTAAGGGAAGTAAAATTTTGTATGTGTCTTTAGTGTCCCTGAATCGTTGGACTTTTTGTTCCTCTTTGTCTTTAAAATTCACAGGGCAAACAAAACATTGGACTAAATGGGGAATTGGGTGTGATTCTTCTGTTCAGTGTCAGAATGACGTGACTGTGAGCTGTAGCTCACCTTCCTGGTTTGATAGGTGCTAGCTTCCTGCTTCACAGTTTTTCAGCAGAACAGCAGCATGACTGTATGGAGGCCTTGACTCTTCAAAGACATCGCTGGATTTATTTGTGTGGTAGTTAATCAATTTTCTTATCTGTCCTCAAACCTTAGAACCAATGGTATGTAAATTCCTAAATAACTGCATGCACCAGGCCTGCACAGACCAAGATAGAGGAAGAATTAATAAAACATACATATGAGTCTCTGCTGATTTCTCCACACATTAAAGGCTAGTGATTGCCCAGCAGTGAGCACATTTGTATACATACCTCTCACATGCCATTAACAGAGATGACCTCTTTCAGCAGCATTCACAAACCCAAACTATAGCTACAGGAACCTTTTTATTTCTCTTAGACAGAATATATTATTGTGGTGTTTGCAGTTTGGTGGGGAAATGAATAAAGGAAACAGTTCCCTTAGGTTAGATGAGACTCTGACTTCTAGCATATTATGGGCAGGATGAGCGTAATATCTAATGGGAGAAGGGCCATTCCTGTCCAACCAGTTGCTGCTGGTCCACAGGAAAAATGGTTATATATTTATGGGAATCCATTTGCATCCTTGGTCGCAATTGCCATGGTTGATTCCATTAGAAGATAAAGAGGAATGGAGAAAACAGAATACTTTAACACATAGCACAAATGCACAGCAACAAGAAAAAAATTAATTGCTTTTAACATTTAAAAAGCTTTTTTTTTTTTGGTTCAAGATGTGATTCTGCTCTGAATCAGTTTGATGTGGATGAGTAGCTGTGCTTGTCCACTTTGATATCTAAAGCAGGTGTTATATATTATTTATTTTGATTTAAGTAATAGAAGTAGCCACCTAGGTGAAACTGTGGCTATTCTATCACATATATGACCTACAATAAAAACCTAAAGTACTCAAATAGTATTTCAAACAGGACTTTTGCCTTTCAGCTATCTAGAAAAAAATTCATTTAACTCCTATGAAGGGGGCAGAGCAGGGCAATAACGGGTGCAGGTATGACTGAGCAGCATGAGAACCTACTGCTTCTGGTTGACTACTGCCCCATAGCTGAAGATTAATACAGCATACAGATCAGATGTCAGATAAATCCTGTGTGAGCTCCTGGACTGTTTCAGGGCAATCCCACCCAGGTAAATTTAAATTATATTAAAATGGTTTAGTCCACGGAAAGGTACTTGCAACACTGTGGCAGCAATTGAAGCTGAAGCAAACTGCTGGGTTGGTAATTCTTAAACCATTTCAGTTAGGTCATTAGAGGAGGTCTTGGATGCACCCTACACTGGTTCTTGCTCTATTGTGCCAGGATGTAGTTCCCCAAATGCTCAGCTCCTGCTTGCTACAGTGGCTGAGCTCTGGCATTTCAGAGGATGCTGCAGATCCCAGTGAGGCACTTGCTTAGGGGAACATTGCTGAGGAGATCCCTCGGGACAGATCTTTCACTGCTGTAAAGCATCTGAGCCCCAGTGAAGCTGTCAGTCAGTACTTCGTGCTGCAGCTGCAACACTGTTGGTAATGCTGTGAAGTAAAGGGAGAGCCTGGCTGACGGTCAGATCTCACCTTGAGTCTTCAGGATGAAAGTTACATATCTGGCGCTCTTTGAGGTGTTTTTTAACCATATTTAATTAGGAATCTAGTAAGCCTCTCTGAACATGGAGCCCTTTGTTGCTGTTTTCATAATGTCACTTCTCAGAATAGCACAATACAGTAAATGTTATTTAGGAAGAAAATACTGCAAAAAAGTGTAACAAATTACTCCTTCAGGAAGGCTTAGTGGTGCGATAGGTGCTCGAAATCTGGGGATAAAGAGAGAATAACAATAGAGAATAATAAAGAGAAAATAATTCACATGTCCAGGATGAACGCAGCCTTTATAGGGATGAAGAACACTTTTTTGACCATGAACACCACTAGAAGGCAAGAAAGTGTCTATTTTTCCTAAAATAAGCAGGATCTTTTCTAGCAGTACTTATTTAATCTGCCTGTGCAATGATCTAAAGGTGTACCCTACTTTCTATTTTTGATAGAAATTTGATAGCAGTGTTAATGCTCTCTGGTTCTGGCTGCATGCTTGGTGGTGGGAGGAAGAAGGACCCCACTGGAGTGCAAAGGTCAGTCTGATTCTTAGACTGTATCCACCGAGTGCAGCAATGTTCTTCACAGCAATGTCATGACTGGGACCTTCCCTCCTTCAGACTTACTCGACGTGTAAGAAATTAGGCAGATTCTTGCCAGGTCAGAGCTGTAATTCTTCATTCTCTTCCCCAAATGGATTTGCTTCAGCTCCGTTGTTTCAGAGGAGAGGACATATACAAGGCACAGAGCTTAAATGGCTTATCTGGAAAATTACAGCAGGTTTTAGTTAAACTGGGAATAAAATTGTCCAACCTCTTCCCTCACCTCTTTTCTCCTGAGCTTCAGCATTAAATCCCTGTGGGTACTTCTTCTCCCGTATCTACCAATTCATTGTAGATTGGCTGGTCTTTTTGTGTTTATGAATTGGTGACACCATACGGGAGATGTAGTTTAACGCTGGCCTGTACAAACTGAACAAGATGGGAAGCATGCTGTAACAAAATCATGCTTTTATTTAAGTGACAACCTATAGGACAAGCTGAAGAGAGGCAAAGATAGCTTTACATCAGAGATTTCTTGATTCAATATGTTCTGCAAAAAGATAGCTGTCTCCACATAGCAACTTTCTGACTTTTGTGTATATTGTGATTCTCTTTACAAGTGCTTCTGAGGACTGCAAGAAAGAACTCTTAGAGCGATATCATCCTCTTCAATAGTAGTCACCTCCCATGATACCACCAAGGACAGGTTCAGGTTTCTAGGGAGCCAGTGAACTGAATCAGTGATGTCCTGTGGACACTACTATATGTCAATCCGTTAAGAAAATTTTTCTGTTGCTCTCTGGGAGTCTCCCAGCCACCACGATCCTCCTTCTCTCCAAAGTAACACGAGAAACAGTGATCCCTGCATGTTTGGCTTCTCTTTGAAATCCTACAAGAACACTCTTTCTTGCTGTGTTTTAGTGCAATGCAAAAGGGTACACTCAATGGACTCTCAGATCTGAAGGAAAAGTAGATTTTTTTTGGTTGACTTTTTTCCTTTTAGTTTCCATCCTTCTTTTGAAGTATGACTAGTTTTACAGGTATTATGCTTCCAGCTGACACACACAAAATTAAAGTGAGATGTATATTTTTTGATTACTAAGAAGTGCAGGGTTAAAATTCTTTTCTTCTACAGAAATGGTCCTGTTGTGGATTTTTTTTGTCCGTCCAGTATGGTCTGTGTCCCATCAAAACACAGCCATAAACAATTGCAGTGTAGCCCCAGCAGAGGTGGCGATCTAACACAAATGATGATGAGAGGTTGGCTCTACAACGTTACACCTGACAGATGAGCAGATGAAGAAAAGAATCAGAGTTGTGGCAGACTGAGAAACAAGCCAAAAAGAATTGAAGGGCTAGTCCTCATCCAGAAGTTTGGTCATTCCAGGTAGTACCATAGCAGAAAACTTAACTGTTGTAAAGTTTAACTTAATCTCTACAGTGATTCAAGAGATGTCCGGAAAGAATTGGAAAGGACAGGATTAGACCTGTGGCTTCCTTTCTGCCCAGAATAAATCTTTCTAAGATGGTACCAGATGTTTGTGGACAAGTCATGATGTTGGCAGCACTGTGAAAAATATCTGGGACTTTTAATGACCATAATGTTTCGAAGGTAATTAAATATGTCTGCTGCTCAACGATGGGTACTGTGTTGACCTAAGTTTTCAGAAATGGCAGTTTAAAATCTGTGGAGGGCTACGTAGAGCATGCTGGATGCTTGTCACTTTACATAACCAGACTGGATGCTTACAGATCTAATATGCAGACCAGGGCCCACCATGTTTGAGAACCTGGGCTATCCTATACACTCAGCTTCTGGGCAGCTTGTTCCTGCAGCAGCTGTGGCTGTCTTAATGCCTGTGCTTTACCAACATTATGTCTAATCTTTTAATCTACAGTTTTATACTTGGATTTTCTTCCTCTATGGACATATTTCCTTTATTTCTCAGTCCATTCTCTCTTTCGTTCCTGACACTTCTTTGCAGGGCTTTTTTCCCATTCATTGTAATTCCTCTTCCCCACCTCACTGTGACAATAGCCAGTGGTCTGGTTGGCCTTGGTGCATCTCAAGTGGGCAGCCTCATCCCTAGACAGAGCTGCAGACCTTGGCTAGCAGCTCTCTATTCCCTACACGAAACAAAACGCAAGTCTTTGTTGTGACTTTATGGTAGTCTGAAGAACCCTTTTAGTCCCACTGGGGAATTCCTTATTAGATGCTGTATAAGATGTAGAAATATAGATGGAGTTTCAAAGTTTGGGTAGATTAGGGGTTATTTTCCTATTTAGAATCTTTGGAGATACATGAGCAACCAGAGTGAATGAGCTCTGGATCCTAGATGCCAAACCTGTATCAACTCTGGGAACGAGAAGGGAAAATCATTCCTGATGAATCATAGCCAAAGAGCTTGTCTTGAAGACTATTCCAGGTTGCTGTGCTGTGGACTCTGGATGCCATTTTGCCCCAGGGAGGTAACTTTTGGGACAGAATCTCAGTGGAGAAACAAAAGGCTCTAATTTGTTGCTCAAAGTAGAAAAATAAGCAATGTTGCACTTCATAAATAGGGTGTTAATGATAGCAATAAAATAATTGATTTCTCCTCATTAAGTAACAAACAACACAAGCTGAAAAATTAACCAGTTTGTTTCACACAGTTGGATTAATGGAGAACCAAGCAGGTTCCTCTCACCAATGAATAATGGCCTAGAGAAACACAGTGCTAATCGAGACAACAGTTCTGGTAGTAAACAAGTCAATCCTGTATTTATTAGAACAGTAGAGCATGCATAATACATTGTGCTCTAGTTCTCAGCTGAAAGTTGCACAATGCTGGCAAAATAGTCTGTTGTATCTCTACTAGAAGGAGATTGTTTCCATGACAGGAAATCCATATATCTAGGAGGAGAGACATTAATTTAGTAGAAGGTGAGAAGAGTGCCACATGTGGAGCGGGTGGCCTGCTCTTGACTGAACGGCCATTCAATAATTACTCTAAATGCATCATTAATATAGCAAAAAGCACTGTCAATCATTCAACACCCCGACTTTGTAAACTTCTTAACACTGCTTAGGTTTGGCTAGAAGTTTAGAGGAAACCGGGGACAGTATTTAAAAAATGCAAAAAGCGAAAGTATTATACTGGGCAAGTCAGATTGGGGGGTTTTTTTGCACAGGAATGTGCAGAGATTTCAGTGTCTGTCAAGTGAGCATATTGGAATGGGATTCAACTCATTTGACTTCTTGTAGTGTACAATAGGTTTGGCCTAGAGAGCAGCATGCTAAATTGGACCTTGGAAAGCGGGCTCTGCCTTTGACCTGCTGGATGACCTTTGGCTTAAATGTGCCTTTTTCTGACACGCTTACAAGATAGGGTTGCTGATAGTGCCTCTTGTAAAGCACTTAGAAAGTTAAAAAGTCCCATATGGAAGACATGTAAGGATTGCTATTTTCTTTCTTTGAGATTAAAGTATATTAACCTTAAATTTACTGGTTCTAGTGGAATTAGTCATGATGATCTCATTGGAGGGGTTTTCTCACTGAGGCGAAGTTTTTCTTCTCTGCTTTAGTTGACTGTTTGCCTACATTCAACTGATTATGCTGGTTCCAAGACACAGCTTTATACAGTCCTAGTTTAATAAAGAATAGATTCAGTGCTGAAACATTTGGAAGGTGGTCAGATGGAAAACTAAAGCTAACAGTAACTGCTATTCAGTAAGCTTCAGTTTAGGCTCACAAAACCAGTTAATTCTAAAGAGTCAACTGTCTTCCCTGAATACTCCCTGATTTTGTCTTTGTTTTAATTCAAGCAACAGTCTTTATGGCAGTGTGATTTATTTTAACTAAGTACTAGTTGATGGTGTTCCTCATGCTAAGTGCAGATGTTGGTCTTTGCAAAAGTCAAATAGAAGGTATTTTCAGTTTAAGATAGTTCCATTTTCAGAAGCTAGAGGTATCACCATTTTTTTCCTAACAAATCATGTCATGATACACAAGAAATGTGATTCTGCAGAACTGCAAAATCCAAAGATAATGAAAATTCATAAAGAATTGATAAAAAGAAGAGGAAGTATTAGGGATATTCCTGAAGAAGCTGTATCAGTAGGGGAGTTTCTATTACAGGTAACTGGAGTAAGTCCCTCAGGAGTCTTCTGTTTTCATCTATTTATTAAACAACTAAGAGAATAAGACAAACTATAAATTAATTATACTTGCCAGCGACATAAAGTCAAGGCAGTGGTGAACACAGATAATGCGATTCATAGACAACAGGGGGCCAAATTTTCTCCTTGCTTACACCTGTTCAATCTTACTGAAGTCAATGGGATTGGACAGGTGTAACTGAGGGGAGAATGTAGCCTCAGGCCTTTTCTACAAAGGGGTGGAGAGCTGGTGAAAGATGCTTAATGTTAATAAATATGAAGTCTTATCCATTAGTCTGAGATGCACAAAAGACAAAGAATGAAGTGAACAGAGAGATGAGGTGCACAAGTGCCCAAAGCATGGGCACTTTGCATGCAGGAGCTCTGGTGATTTCAGGGGATGCTGTGAGATCTCAGCCCAAGCCAAAGCCAGGTAGCTTTTGTGGTGGCTCAGAGGAATTGCACCAGTGAAGGATTTTGAGTGTTTATGTGTGTGTGCACAACCTGCATGGCAGGTTGGAGCATAGCACATAGCTGTCATTCTATTTATTGGTGACTTACATATACAGTAGTAATGACTGCCTCTTATAAATTAAGCGTTGTCTCATGAACAGATTAAGTGCCAGTACCTTTCAGCCCTGCAGTTCTCGCACTCAAACTGTTCACCAGACTCTTGTCTGATAAAAGGTATCCACAGCCTTACGTATCCATTCACAATCTAAATCTCAGGTTACCAAGGTAACAAGCAGGTTAATCAGCTCCACCACACTTTCCTTAATTGAGGGAGAGTACTTCATTCTCCACTTCAGTCAGCTGAGTACAATAGCCTTTTTTAGTTGGCTCTCGCAGACTGTTTTTGATCCACTTGACTCCGAGACAGTTCCCCTCTCTAACTGTAGTGTACAGTACTGTACACTAACAATAAACGTGATTGAATTGCTGAATTAAACAATGTGCTTTCCAACTGTCTTGTGCTACAATGTTCATACATAATTTATATTGGAATTGCATTAGGTTGTGTCCTTTGCATGAGATTGGCTGTCTTGTAGCTTATAGCACCAGCCCTGTTATGGAGGTGGGGCAGAACCATTCTGCACTAGCATGGTTTTGGGATATTGACCCATGGCTGAAACAGAGTGGGAGTGCACATGGGATTGGGGAGCCTTTCCTTGCTCTGCCTGCCTGAGGTATGTTCCCTGTCTCAGTTCTCTGTCAGTAAGAGCAGTTCTCCATCAGTACAAGAGAAGCTAATTTCCTTTGAATGTATTGCTGATTTGGATTCAGATTGTGTGTGAAGTGCTCCAAGGCAATCTGTGCTACCACCTCATTTTTTCTGGAACCCCGTACCTCTAAAATTTTAAAAGAAAGAAAACACCACACGATATCAAGTGCTTTTTGTGAACATTCAGAGCTTAGCCTTAGTCTTCCTCACCACCAGAATCTCAAAGCTCAAAATGTTTCCTAAAAGGATTTCAAGTGGTCTTCCATACTTTTTGTAAACTGCTTAAGCAGGGAAGCATGTAACTGTCACTGAAATTAAGCCACTTGTGCAGTGTAGGATGTATTTATCATACACAGAAATAGTATCCAGCAATTACAGGCAGCCAGTACACTGCTTGTAACAACTTCAGGGGGATTCAAGTAGGAAGAATGAATTTGGAATTTGAGTTTCAGTATTAATAAAACTGATGCAACTCATGGCAGAGAGTCTGGACTTTTATTTATATACACATGGATGAATCTCCAGGTTTATGTCTGTCTTGTGAGATGGGAGCCATAATAACACAATGCCTTCTAATGCCAGTCTGGAGAGTGAAGCAAGTAACAAAGCTTTGTCCTGGTTTGTGAGTGCAAGGTTTTCAATGACCTCTTCAGATGCCCTCCCTAACCACCAGTGTAACCCTAAATCCACCTAAAGCCACTCAAGTACCCCTAAATTTGAAAGGGAAAAAAAAAAAAGTAGAGTATTAAAAATTTTAAACCAGGACATTCTTTTAGTGTTTGTTGCTGAGAACATGAAAGGTTGATTTGTGATGAGAATAGCTGGCTTCAAATTTTCACCAGTATGGGACTTCTAAATGCCTGCTACTAGCAGCGTGTTTTTATTTATTGTGGTGTGTGCCTCTCTTTAAGTTTGGGAATCATCAAAATAGGGTAGACTCAGCCTTTGTAATACAACCCTCTAGGAACAATTTTATTCAGTCAAAGTAATACCGAGACCTTGGAGAGGAGAATTGATCTAAAAAGCATATTTTTTTTTAAGAGAAGCCCTTGCACCAACCTTCTATTCTATATTATCATTAACAATTTCTGCTAACCCAGGAAGACACACTGCATTCTAAAGTAAAGCTAAAGCTCACTCAGCTATGTTAGAAGCAGATTTTTGAATCCCTTAGTTCCTCAAGTCTTTAATACTGCCTGTAAATCTTGACAAATTACATTTTTGGGCTTCAAACAATGTTTTTTTATTAACTTTTCCAACTGTCCCCTTGAGAAATATCTAAATGACCCAAGAACTACTTACATTTTTTTGCACTGTGTAAACCAAAATTTCACAACTGCCTATAATTTGAAATATTGTATCCCTCTGTGTTGGAAAAAAGGAAACAACTCTCAACCCCAAGCTCTGACACAGTCATGTTTGCTCTTTCCTCTTGACTGCACATGACATAAAACCAGCTCCCGTGTCTGGGGTCCCAAATAACCAAGACAGAAATCTGTTATTATTTAAATGAAAAAGACTCAAAAGTTTAAAAAAGTAGAGGCTACTCTGCAAATGAGAAAATGTATATCTTGCTTACCAATGAGAAAGAACATATGAAATGTAACTTCTGCTGGAGAGAAGAGGGAAAGTGCAGGGATCCCCACAGGCAGAAAGCTTCACTGCATTTATGCCCATACTTCCAGCTAAGAAGAAAAAGCACATTTGCAGCACCAAATGCCCTCTCAGCGTTACGTGTTTACCACTGTTAAGAAAATGTTAGTTCCTTCTCTTCAGTTAATTTGCTCGAGATGCTAAACAAAGATGCACACTGGCAATCAAGAAAGCTATAGTGGTAATTCAAAGAGAAACAAAAAGTAGTACTGAGAGTAAGACCAGTACCATGAGGACAGTTGCACTTGGTGAATTAATGGCAGAGAGAGTGAGCTAAAGAGATGTTCCTTCTGTTTTTCCCTCTGGCACTTCCACGATGGTCATAGAAATGCTTACCTGATTTTAGTTACTTCAGTACCTTTTTTATTCATATACACCTAAGAGAATGCATGTCTCTTCATTCAGAATAAAATTGTTTTGCTTCTCATTTCTGTAGCATTTTTGACTGTTAACCTTTAAATCTTCTGGGGAAAAAAAATGCTTGTGGTAATAAAGTTCTCCCAATTATTTTACAATTAAAAAAGAAATCAGAAAAGAAAATTCTTAAAAAATGCATATAGTGATTTCAGCCCAGATACTATTCAGAAATTAACCCAAAAAAGTGCTCATTACAAAGCAGTTGAAAGCATTTATTCCTTGTTAATTTGGAAGTTTATTTCTTTCTTTTCTATATATCCACTTGAATATATAGAAAAGATGGCTGTGTACTTCTGCAGAATCTTCCTGTCTTTACAATGTTCTAATTAAAGGAAAAAAAGAAAAGCCAAACAAGTTTGAAATTTTAAAAAAATAAAAAAGATATAAAATATTATCTTGGTGATACGAACCAAAAATACAATAATGAGTATCGATGGGATGTGAGATTATTCCCACTTGTAAAAAACACCTCCATAACTCATTTGTGACTGAGGCAGTTTTGAATTATGGGATTTGCAGTTCACTCGTGGGATAAATTACATACTCCTCAGATAACCATTATGTATCTGGCAATGTCTGTATCATTCACAGCTCTGGGTAACAGCAAGAGACTGTGCTTTCCTATTGCTTTAGTGAGTGTACTCTTCAAACATTTATTGTACAATGGTTATTGCAGGGGATAAATAATGCATACGAGGGAACAAAATTTACATTATAAGTTGATTAAACTGCTTAACAGTTTTTAGCCACTCTCTAAATAAGGATTTTTAACCAGATTTAATCTATGCAGTGTTTCATGTGCAAAGAACTAGCATTTAATCTCTGTTTAACTGAAATTTAGTTAGCAATGTTGACACCTCTGCATTTTAACACTGGGATTTCTTTGTGAGACACAATCCCTTTCACTCAACTTAATATCCCATCTTGGTCTCTAAGGGAAAATAATTGAGTTTAGGCTAGTTCTAAATAGCGATAAGGACAGGGAACACAGATGGGTATTTCATTGATTAACACTAACACTGGCCTAAGGCCTTGGTGTCAGGCATTAGATTAGGACATTACTAAGAGAATGACAGAGTTTTGGCACTTTATTCCTCCTCAATAACATTCTTTCACATATTAAGTTTATCCCACCCTAGGTAGCTACTTTATCATGCAGAAGGCCTTAATCCACTGATGTGACTCTATCTGCTTTCACTTTGATGCTGCCTCTGTTTACAAGAGTAATGCAGCCTGTGTAAGACAAAGTACTCGTGACAAGAACAACTGAATAAGGCTTTTAGATGCACAGAGCTCTGACCTAAAAAAAAAGAGAAAAAAAACTTCAATAAACTTCAAAATACTCCAAAGCAAAAGAGAAGGGAAAAAATCAACAAAAACCAGAGGCTTTTTGAAATGAAGTTATGTTGTTTGCATCATGAAGAAGCAGACATGAGTTTTCCATCAAGAAGATTCAACTTTACTGATCTTCTTGTACTGCACTTTATCTTTTCTTCACCTTTGACCTTCCTTTCAGTGTCTCCTCAAGGCATCATGAACGTAAGCCTTGTGGTGTTCTTTTAGAAGTAGGATTGCTGCTATCCCCTCTGGTGAATTTAAGCAGCTGTTGGAGTCAGTGACAAGGTTGGCTACAGATTTGGTATACTGGCTGGGAAAGAGATTATGGGTCAGTCCCCAGTGCTGGGAGACAAAAGATTCAAGTAGTTCAGGATTTTTTGGATATCCGAAAAAGATTTCATGAAATTTGTAAAGATCTAACAGTGCATTGCAGGTTTCATGTGGTCTAAACAGCTTATAGCAAGTAAAACTCTAGGTAGCCAGTAAGTGGTGTTTTCACAGCAATGCTGTTTTGCAGAGGTGTATGAAGTCTTGTGTAATATAATTCCACAAAATTGCATTGCTGAAGACAGAAACTAGTGATTCTTAGCACTTGCAGAAACTGTGACTGTTAGATGGACTGCCAATTTTATGAAACTTGAACTAGATTATTGGCGCATTTATTACAGGAAAATGAGTTGCTGGTGAGGCTTTTTCTCTCTACTTAATAGAAGATTTAATAGACTGGCTACTGAGAGCAGCATTTTGGATTTTTTAAAAGCTCATTTAAAGAGATGCTAGCAAAGTTATCTCATTTTTTCTAAATCATGGGAAAATTTTTGAAACTTCTGAAAGACAGTAGAGTTATGGGCAGTGAGACAAAGGTTTTGACCTTACTGGTCTGAATTTAATGAAGGTTTTCCTCCTACAAACATAGACTTATTTAATTTTGTTTGGAGTGTCACTGTACCTGGATTCTGACTGAAGGTAGGAAAGGAAATTGCCTTCATTCAAAGTTTCAGACAGCTTACAAGAATTGTTATTCTATAAGCATTGTAAGCCTGCTGTGAACATTGGCAACAAGGAAATGTTATATTTTTATATTTGCATAAAAATAGTCCTATTAAGATTGTTTAAAATTATCCACAGGGGCTATCTTAAATTTTTCTTATTTACATAGATTGAAAATCTGGCCTTCAGTGTTCAGACAGAAACATGTGTTTTCACTTAAAACTGGTGCAGAATAGAACTCCATGTAAGTCAGTCGAGCTGAGTAAGAACCAGAGAGAAACATCCTATCTGAGGGGTGGCATTTTTTTGCATGCACTGAGATCACACTGGGATATTTCCCTTTTAGAGGAAAGAGTGAAAATTTATCATGTGACTTTTCCAGCCCTTTAACTTTATATGGTTGCTCCCATCTGTTTTATTGTTTGTACACTGTATGGACAGTTTGTTGTTCAATTTTTGCCACAAATTATATGAATTTTGCTTGAATTCCCCAGCCAAAATCCTTTCTGGAATTCTCTCTTTAGAACATTATGATTATTTTTATAATGATAGCAACTCTTAAGTGACTTGTGTTACAGAGAATGCTAAAATGGCTTCCAATTCTACTTTTCAGATCATTAACTGTTTTTTGCACAGCAGCTTCAAAATGTAAAAAAAATGTTTGTTCTCCTACTTTTCTCAGTGACATCTTCATGGCAGTTGAGTCTGTGGTAACAGTTTTTAGTGCAGTTCCTTTCCCCTAAATTTCTGTGTAAATGAGATGTTATTGGCAGTGCCTATGAAAAAGAAGGCTCATAGGAATAAGCTGGAGCTGGACAAAGTGTGACTAGATGCTGGAAAACTTCTTCACCTTTGCTTTACCCTGGCAGCCTAAGCCCAGTTTTCTAAAGGTCCTGTCTTGGCAGCCTCTCTAAGCAAAAGAAGACATAATTGCAAATTATAGTTTGATTTTTCAGGTATGGACAAGGACTGCCACCTAATGCAGGATTTCAGCTCAGGTTTCCCAAGACGAAAGGTGAGCACAAACATCCTATGACCTGCCTGTACTCTCCACAAAGAATTTGCATTGGTTTTGACAGCACTTGAGAACATAAAAGGTCTTAACATTTCAAAGGGTGGTATTTTAAAAAAATAATAAGCTGTGTTTGTTAGTTCTGAACACTGAAGTGATGTGAATGCAACTATTTATGCCCACCTGTAAGATTCGAAAAATGCTGTCTTTCAAGCACCTATTTTGCATCCTTTTTCTCTGTATGGTAGATAGAAACTTCGGACTGTTTGGAGGAGAACGGGGTGCAGTCGTGCGGCTTTTGAGTTCTTTATGTGCAGCAATGAACAAGCGGGTTTCAGATTTAAGAACATGGTGTTACTTCAGATCAGGAACACAAGTTTCTCTGTAGTATTTACCCTTTGGTGCAGGACATCCTGACGGCTAGGGTTTTAAACGTTCATGGGGTTTTTTTTGTTTGTTTATTTGTTTGGGGTTTTTGTTTGAAAAGGGATTATGCCTGTGCAGAAAAATGTAGAACATTTCCTTGAGACTTCCTGTCAGTGTATGAGTTTAATGCACATCTGAGACATTGGCAGCACTATAATAAGCCACAGTGGTAGTTACCATCTGTCATGTTGCCAAACTATCTCAAGGCACATTTGTCTTTCTCAGGGAGGGGAGAATATGTCAGTGCACTTGGAAATGGAAAGAAAAGCTGTGCTTTTAGCCCACCCCGACCACGTAACTATATCTGGTGCTTCTGGACATATATAGAGGAGATTAGCTCCATCTATCCAATATGATGCCAAGAAAGGCAATGCAGAAGTCTACTCACTCTCTACAGCTTAGTCCACTTCTGAGGCAGCTTCAGTTGTAATATCATGCCACCAAAATATCACTGTTTGTTGTTCTTTGGATCACTGGTAGCCCTCCTACAAAGTCAAAAGTGGCAGGAGACGAAGATGAGTTAATGGAGCCTCAGTGGGTCTGGGAATTGCATGGGTGGGCCAAAGCCTCTGCGGGTCCTTGCCCTGCTCCTAGGTGTAGCTGCTGTGCCACTAAGCAGGCTCCCGGGCAGGGGCAAAGCAGGCGGGGAGCCTTGCAAACATGTGCTGCTCTTGCTTCTTCTGCCTTCAAAAGAAATGGGGTGTCTGTGCCTGCAGGCCAGGGCACCAGCATGACAAGGTCACAGACCAGGGAAAAAATGTACCTGGGGAAAAAAAACCCCTTGAAACCCCCACTCTTAATTAGAGAAAACACTCATGAGGGAAAGCTGGTGAAAGTATTAATGCTGAAACACCACAATAATTTGTTGTTTTTACTTTTTAAGCATTCCACAATTTCTGGAAATAAGGAAAAAAAGTGTCTGATTGCGAGTGTCAGATTGGGTCTGTGTCGTTCAGAGGCAATTCCTGGATCACTATTGGGATGCAATTCCCACTGCCACTGGTATCAAATATACTCTCAAGTACCTGATTTTACTGTCAAAAGTGGGATGGTTCCTGAGAGGCTAAATTGCAGCTTCAGTGTTTATTGTGTTCAGATTGAAAAAATCCAACATGTCACACTTCTGTGATAAAATTGGACTATATTAGAATGAATTTCACCTTAAATGCAGACTTTTATCTAATTCCAGCCACCTCCTAAGATGACTGTGCATGTGAACATAATCTAGACAATAATGCAATGGAAGTTTAAATAAAACTGAAAGTCTTTAGGCCCCAACTCAGAATTAAAACTCTTAGAAATCTCGTCTAATGTGTTGTTTATGCTGCCTGCCCCCATTCTTTGAAAAATGCAGGCTAGCCAAAAGTTTTTGATCCTTCTGCTATTAACAGATGGTATATGTAGCTAAGGATAAGCTGAGACTATCACTTAGGCCGCAAGCAAAGGGGTGAGGGATGCTCCCCTGTGGGTACCCTTAAAAGGCCATAAGCTTGAGTAGCAAAAATGAAAAGGTCTAGTGCTGGTGTTAATTACGCAGAAACCACACAGAAAGTGCTCGCTGTCACAGAGTTGAGAGGTTGTGCATCCCTTCCAAAGATAAAAGGCATGGTATGAAAACATTTTGCAGAGGACAATGAAGTGAAGATTAGCATAATCTTTTGCAGTATCCTCAGTAAGCTATCCATGAGTGAGCTGCTTTTTTCTCATTCCTTTTGCTCTAATGTCTGGATTTAAGGAATGGCAATGTAAGAATAGGCTTTGTCCTTGAAGCCTGACAGTTGTGTTTTCCCGCCTTCATGTGATCATCCTTGTTGCTAGTGTACTGCTCTTCTGGTAATCAGACAATGGAAGGAAAAAGAAGTGTCAGTTCATTGACAGAACGTTATCCTGGCTATGTTTTTATCTTAATCCAGACTCATCAGTGCTCTCACACTCTTTCATATTTCCTCATTTCTTCTGAATCAAAAATGTAAAATCTCTTCTATAAGTGTTTGGGATGAAAGTAAAAGCAAATAATGCTGGAAAAATCCTACAAATAGCTCCATGGAGCCTAAAAGAAACATAATAGTATAATTCCTCTGTGCTTGGGAGGAGAGCGTCCGTGGCGGAAGCCTGTTTAGCATGTTAAATTGAGCATGCTTGCATACCTACCTCAGCAAAAATGGCTCTTCAGATGCACATTCTGTGGAGCACAATGTTTCGTTTTAGCATGGAGACTTAGCCATATACATGTTTTGGTTTAACGTGACTGTCTCTAGGGCTGACACAGTGGCTAATACTCAAGTTTGTTAGCCACTTTGATCCTGAGTGCCCTGTTTTAAGTCTTGCTACTACTGGTTAAGCTAGCACTTTGTTACCGCAGGGATAACTGGAGGATTCGGAGTGTTGGGAGGCACTATCCCCAAGATCAAAATATAAAAATAGGTCTGAGGTCAGGGAACTGCACAGACCCCCAGAAGCTTTTCAGTTTTACAGCTGGAGATTGTCTCTTAAGTATATATAAATCGTCATTAGGATTCTGACAAAGAAGTGCACGATGGGATTGCTGCAGGGCAGGCTCTTTGAATCTTATTCCTGATAAAAACCACTTCTGGCTGGCTGACAGGAGACAAGGCAAGTTCAAGGAAGGCATTAAAAACATCTTAAATCTATTGATGGCAGCAGAAGTGTTGGGATGAATAGTTTGGGATTAGGATGAAAATTTCTGAGTGCAGGCAGGGCAGAGAATTTGGCTCCAGCTGGCAGTTCCGGGGAAAAATATGTTTCTGAATATGGTCAGATTCAAATAATAATGCACAGGATCACTGCGAAACTTTCTGAGAGGGAATAGTTGATTTTTTTTCCCTTTCCTCCCCCCCCACCACGNCTGATTGAAATATCACTCTAGCAGAAGGCAGGCTACCTCTCAAAGAGCTCCCTAGCAAAGGCACCAGTGAGGCAGCAGGAGTGGATTCCAGGGCAGTGATAGGCACCTCTGCCCTGCTAGGACCAGCTGCAGCGAGACATGGCACCAGGAACTCCCCATGGCTGCTTCTCTTTAGTAGAGCAGAGGAGCAGTGTCTTTCCACTGCCTCACATGCCCTGAGCAGCCTGGGATGATGGAGGGCAAGGTGCCTTTACCTACCTGGGCCAAAATTTCCTTGCTGGACAAGGAAAGCATCACTACTCATCTTTGCAAATCAACCAAGGCAGCTCCTTCCACACAAGGGCTGAAGGGAGACTGAGGCAGACACGGTGTTTTTAGCCTTTTTTCAGGCTCTGGCTCCAACCCAAAGGCTTTGGGTGGCATGTATTTGTGTCACCATATTGGTGGCTGCCCAGTTGACAGCGACATTTGGTTTCCCAAATTCTTCATCCCTCACAACAATGGGAATGTTAAGAGTTTTTGCACTATAAGACCAGTAATGTCTAACCCCTGGACAAGTAATTTCAATGTACCTATAGACCTGCTTCTCTCAGTCAAGCAAGCATCAGTTGCTCATTTATATTTAGATTTTGCATTGATGTAAGAGCACTGAATTGGCTGGAGTATCACACTTGCCACAGGTCTTCATGTGTAAAGCTCTATTGCCTTTGGCCCTCCTGGAAATACCTCTGTGAGACTGAAGGGAGCATCCATGTCTGCCCACAGGTGCATGCACTGTAACAGCGGACTATGGGCAGTGTGACTGCTACAGCACAGGCTGTGCTAGCTCCTTCTGCGGGCACAAGAAAATTCTAGTGGGAAGACTTTTCCTAATAATACAATAGAAATTGTGTTAATTTTCTTCCTAACTGATGCTCAGTGGAGCAATGACTGAAAGACACGCGCTTTGTTTGAAAGACTAGAGAAACTGGTAACTGAGCATGCCTGCAATGGAGCATCAGCTCGTGCCTCCCCAGCACTGTCCAGAGCCACCTAATTCGAAACTCCAGTAGGTTATTCCTCCTTGAGACCTTAGAGGTAATGTTTTTTTCCTATGATACATGGACAGTGCATCAATATGATTGAAATCCAGCCTGGCATTTTGCTGAGTGCAAATGAGATTGTCTCTGTTAAAAGAACAGTTCAGTGAGAGGGTGACAAAAGGACCTCGTGGTCAGAGTTATCCTAAGTTCTGTGTTAGCAGTGAGAGTGGTTATCAGCGTTTTGTTAAAGAAAAAAATAAATTGCAGCTTTTCTATCCAACCTAGAATCTGCCCCAACCTAATGCAAGCAGACAGGTTCAGTGCTACCTAAAATTATTTTGCCTCGTCAGTGAACTGTGGTGTTTGCCTGTTCATAAATGCTGTAGACACCTTATTGTCTGCTCCACTGCCATCTGACACACGAAATTGAATCAAATACTCACAATATCCAGCTTGTTGTCAGATATCAGATACAAAAATAAGCCTGCTTCCCTTTGTGTTTTAGCTATCATGTTTTATGTCAGACTCTGGGATCATATTATGTTTGACTGGGTCCCCCTGAAAAAGAACCCCAGTGATCAGCAATTCATGCTGATTTGAGTGAGACAGCAGTTGGTGGGCAGCAGATAATTGAAAGTTTGCAAGGCATTATACCTAGCTGTCAGCACAGCTCTGGATTTGCATAATTGTTCAAAACATCAATGGAATTGTTACATTTAATTACATCTTATTTACAGGGGACTTGCTGCAATATTTGATTTATTGTCAAGCAATGGAACAGACTGTCCACGGAAGCAACTGAGTCACTATCACTGGAGGTATTTAAAAGACATATAGATGTGGCACTTAGGGACATGGTTTAGTGGTGGACTCGGCAGTGTTGGGTTAATGGTTGGACTCAAAGATCTTACAGGTCTTTTCAAACCTAAACAGTTCTATGATTCTATATTTGAAAGAGTGTTAACTGAGGTACGAAAAACCTGAACCTGTAGATAAACAGGAACCAGCACATGAGAAAGCTCATTACAAATTGGCTAATAATTATTTTCTTCTTTCAGAGGTACTTCATAATAAGATACCCTCAAAGCACTAGAACTGATAACCATTTAAGCTTCCCACAAGCGCATGGCAACAGGAGTCATGAATGACGGAGAGAACATAGGCGTGACAGCAAATATCTCACAGCTTTCTTGATCACTACAGAAGAAGCCAGGTGAGATTATATTTCTGTTCAAGTACCTCAGAAGTGCAAGGGCTTCTGTGCAGAGCTAGCACGGGAACCTGCTGTATATTTAGGATAGCAATATTTAAAGCATACACATAGGCCAGGAAGCCAAATTACACAACAAGCTTCCTATAATGGCTATAATTTTTAAAAAAACAGTCCACAGTCCTTTCCAATGCATGGCATTTGTACTACCACCTTTTCTTGGGAACATTATTCTTCATAAGGTATGTATAGCTAAACAGCATTCAGAACCCCTCATTCCCATGGTCTGTATTCATATAGGATATATCCTGCTTTATTCACTATTATGAATATTCACATCAGTATTTGGATTTGTTCACACAAATGTTGTGAAACTGCTGCTTTATTCAAATAAAACCTCTTTGTGTGAAAAAAAATAAAAGGACTTTAACAAGAACATTAATCTTTTGCTACTCAGCATTCAGTTTTCTCTTGGAGAGCTGTCTTTCATTAGGTGCAGACACAATATTACATGACTCAAGCAAATAATTTTTCCTTAAAAAACTACCCAGGGAAGCAAGCTGTTCACCAGCTCTCCCTAGGCTCACCTGCAGCTCACTGAGAAACTGATGGAGTTCAATGGGATTATGGGGAATATGAAAAGCTAAATGTGTGTCTAAGTGTTGTCAGGATCAGGGCTGATGCACACATCCACCACTATCAGGAGCAGTTTTTGAATTATTAATGATAAGAAAAATTGCCTAAATTAATTGGATAATTTATTTGTAATGAATAATTCGAGTAGCTCTATTCCTGAATGTCTTCCTGCCCTTGAATAAAGCAGTTTGGAGGTGCTGCCTGCCTCTTGTTTCGAACGTAGTTAAAGCTTCAATTAGGCTTGCCTACATTGAAACTTGACATACCAGTTTCTTTCACGTATTTGTACAGACAGAGAAGCAAGTCTGTGTTTGGGTTGTATTTTTTCCGGGTTTGAAGTCTTGTTCAAAGATCTTGAAAAATTGAATGACTGAGGACATAGACTGGAATTCTGCCCTTCAGTTTATGTGTGAAATCAAAAACATGCAAAGTTTGGTAGTATCTGAGCTTCATCTGATAAGGCATACATTAAAGTATAAAAAGAAAGCCCAGAAATAGGAGACTTGTCAGTTTGAATGTTAGTTAAATAAGTACATAAGATAAACAGTTCAGTGAGGGTTATGTAGCTGAATTTTCAATCAGGATGCACAAAAGGCTGTTGCAACAGCATCTTCCATTACCAAAAACATGTAGAATTTGTTGCACAAAGTAGCAGACATAGTTTACAAAGGAAAGTCTACCAGTTTTAACAAAATCTTTCCTTTCAAATTAAATATTATTAACCAACTCAGAGCACCAAAAATCCCCTTAACCCCCGAGCTCTTTTAAAAATCCAATATGCAGCAGGTTTTGACTGTTCATTTGCCACTTAATTAGCACTGAAAAGTCTTTCTTTCAAAACTGTTTATTTCATACCTGCAAACAGGTACTGCATGCTACTAAATTTAGTTAAATGCATTCCTTTTTAGTTTTAATCTTAAAATAAATTACTGTTGCCATTCTGTTGAATATAATTGGATGAATAGCTGCAAGTTTGTGATAATACCACTTAATTTCCACACGGTACAATACACTGTTAAACTATTTTGCTTCATTATAGTGTTAAATTTGAAATAATTGGCCCAGAAATTCAAGGCAAACTAAGCTTTTAAAAAAAGGAAAGAAACAATTGATGTCTAGGTGGACCAAAGTTCTCACTGCCTGTATCTCTGCTGAAGAGAGCTGCTTCCACTGCTGGGAAAGGTGTATCAGGGACACAGGAGATAGGCAATAGGGCAGGAGCGAAATGTAGTAGCTTCTAGTGCCACTGTCTGGGGACAAACCAGTGACTGCCTGGAAGAATTACTCTGTAGAGTGAGACAGGGTAAAGGTGGAGCTCTGACCTAATCAGGGAATAGGTTTAAAAGGTATCTGGGGGAGAAGAGTTGGCTGTGGGCAAGAGAGAACCAGAAAAGAAAGAATAGCTTTTAATGTAACTTGGAGAGTGAGAGTGTGTGTGTGTGTGTGTGTGTGTGTGTGTATTTAAGCATGTATATATGTGTATGGCAGGGAATTTGAACATTCTGGGGTTTGTAAGGTGCAGCACTGCAAGGCATAGACATTTTGTAGTTTCCCTGCACAACCTTCACTTTTGTTTCTTGAGTGTGGCATTGGAAGGAGCTGAAAAACCAGAACAAGTGACACAGAGAGCACGGATTCCACATGCAGTTTGAGAGCCATGTGTAGATCCTGGGTTAGCCAGCTGCTAAAGCTCTGTTCCTTTCTACAGTGACATGGGCAAACTGCTTTGCTCGCTGCATTGTCACACAAGGTATGAAAAGGGAGGACATGGCATACTGCCTCCTCTTCCAAAAAATGGCATGTTTACAAAGCAGTGACCAGGAACACAGGAGATGTGGAGCTCTGAAAGGTCACAGCTTAGAGGTGGGTGGAGGTGCACCTCCATGGAGGTCGTCAGTGAAGAACCCTCTGTGGTTACAGCCTTATTCTGTGGAACACTAAAGACTCTTTAAAATGTGGTGCATAATCTTACCTGCAAACAAATTGTCACAAATTAAAGTTTCCTCTTAGGGTTTTTAGGGCCTTCCACAGGACTCAGGTCTCTGTCATGAGATAAGAGTCTCCTTGCATATCTACAGATACTGTATATGAAATTTAAGCACTACTGTTTGTTGTGTTTTTTCACATGCGTAATTTATCTGGATTCTGCAGGTATACTTTTTTTACATTTGTCTTTTGGTGTTAATGTATTTTTTGTAGAATATGTGTAAATAGATATGAGCAAACTGTGTAAAAGTTATTCAGCTACCCAGTGAACCATGTAATCTGTTGATTCATAGAGACAACAGATAATAGAGTGAGATATTTGCTTTACACTGTCTGTATAGTATCTAGGCACAGAGTCAATTTGTGTCCTGTCGGGGCATGTTGTACCACACTATATTATCACTTTGAGGATAGGCAATTTGGGTAATGAATATGTGAGCTGGTGGGGGTGGAGAAGTATATCTGATATTATCTATAAAGTGGAAATGTTGAACCAAGGTTTTGGCTTCGTCCTGGTTAATACACAGCACTAACATCATAGACAAGCTCTTTTTCTATCTTGGAAACAGTATTGTTAATTAGCTTCTACCTTCACCTCTATCATATCATAAAAATGGAAAAAATGCAGTAAACACTGACATTTTATTTGTACAGCAGGTATGAGTAAAAATGCCATCCCTCTGGGAAAACACAAAAATTAAATGGAAGTAAATGAGCATTTTGAGAGCAGTTGAAAGAAAATAGTTACTATTTGCTATGACCATAAGCTGTTTGATCCAAAGATCCGTTTGACCAGGCTGCTCTTATGCTTAACTACTGCAACAGCCCATCACTGTAGCACCGTTCCAGCCGCTCCCAACAGCCCTGGGGCTGGCAGCTGTGCAAATGAGCAGGAGGTGCAGAGTAATGACAAATAGGCCACCCTCTGTCCACTCCCCAGAATATGCTTCACAGCATCAGATTTTTGTTTTCTTGTTAACCCTTCTCTTAACAGATGATCTTGCAAGCTGTTGACATTTGCGTGACTTTTCCAGGAAAGTATCCCCAGATTCCTGACAGGTACTTACAAAAGAGAATTTGTGAAAGATAGATGATCCAGGGCTGAACTTCTTCCTCTACTCCAAACATTTTCCCCGATATGCTGACAGTATGTTGTGCAGTGCAGGAAAATCTGGACCTAGGTTCCAATGTCAAGTGTCAGAATGGGTTTAACTGTGTTACTCCGGACCTCTGCCCTGAATAATTTGCCCTTTTAGCATAGAAGTGTAGGTACATAGATTTAAATTGCTTCTCTCTGATACTGGTACAACTTGGTTGAAGCTTGGTTAAAGATTGCTCTGGTATTGCTGTGCAGTCAGGGTAGCAGGTGACTCTCACAGTCAAATATACAGGTGATCCAAATACTCCCACTGAAGTGTATCCTGTGTAATGGGAGTACCTAGAATCTGTCAAACTGAAATTAGCTCCACCCACTTAGCTCTTCCCCATTTTCTGATCCTGCCATCATCACCTGGAGTCATTGCTGAGATTTGAAGCCTGCAGAGGGGAGTGGGAACGAGCTACCCACCCACACTGCGGGTGACTGTCACATCAAGAAAATCTCCATACATCAGATATGAAGCCAAACAGCAAAGGCCTAAAAATGGAAAGGCTGAGTGAAACATATGAAAATCTTTTTTCTTTCCTCACTAATGGTTGGTGATTTGTCCACAAGCAATCATTTTACTCACATCTCACTCAGGCCTCCTGATAAGGTCTGCTTCTGACATCTTGGTTGGCTTCACTTTGATAAAATTCCTCTAGACTTAAATACAAATTTTACCTGAATGAATAAAGACTGCAGGTAGTCCCAGAACCTCTCTTGCCTTCATCCCCACACCTTCTACCACATGTACCCAGGCTACTTTATCACCTTACTTTTCAGGTAAGTCTGGCCAGCCTGCCCCTGTGTCCCAGCCAGAGAGCTACCCCTCTGAGGGTAGCTAGGCTGACCCAAGCAAGCACTCCTCTCCTCCTACGTGTCTGCCAAGTGTCACAGCCACCTGGGCCATGATGGGCAGTCACAGAAAAAGGAAGCCATGTGGTAAAAGCAACGATTAGTCACGATTCCTGCAGAGGTACGGAAGTGGGGTTTTTCTCCTCTAAATAACGCTATTTATTGTCTGTGCTGAGAAGCCCTGGTGAAGGAAAAGCATTTTGATATGCACTGTACAAACACAACAAAAAACCAGGCTGTATCTGTGTAGGGGCCAGCGTTTGTGACACTCAGCAGGAGTTTTTTCCAAGACATCTCTCAGCCATGGGTGCCAGGTGAGTTCAGCTTCTTTTATGCCTTAGAGTAGAACACACCTTGGAACAGAGCATGCAAGGAGGCAGCTTTTGATTGCATTAGAAACATTAATTCTCAGTTTTTAGCTGCTTATGAAGAATGTTTCTTCAGCAGTACCTCATGCTGTTAGTTATTGCTAAAACATCTCTGGGAATGGCTTGGAGATACGTTTGTTCTCAACTCCTGGTAAGCTGTTGCAATTTAATAATGAACCTCCAGCTCCAAGCATGATGAGGCAACTTGATTCTCATTCATCAGCCACACAGCTTAATGCAAGCAGGGTCAGGGTGAGCTTTTAATGGGACCGGATCACCTCTGTGATGGGAATCAGTCTTTTGCTACTCAACTGTTGTTCCCCATCTTCAACAATCTCAGCAACTGCAGTGGATGTTTTGGGCCCAGTTGGAGTTGTTTTGTCAAGGCTTTCATTTAGGCCAGGAAACAACCCCTGAGTTGTCCTGAGTTCTGCTTGGGTTGGGGCCAACATGTTCAAGCATTGTGCATGGAATAAACAAAATGGACTAAGGAAAATATATTACTTTTACTTAGGCTCATCCCTTTTTCTTGAAAGCAAAAGATGAAGGAGATGAAGGACTGTGTGTCTCATTTTTAATTGCACAAATTTTACTATAGAGGTGACTGCCCTGACTATGGAGGACCTTCTCTTGATGGGGATTGGAACTGAACCCACTGTGCTCTCAGTTTCCTGTCTGGGAAGTTGTTGCTGCTTTACTTGGCTTAGCTATTCCAGAAAAGCCTAACAGAATGGTGAATTCCCCTGCCATCCCAGTACACAGATCTCGTGTGTACGGTATACACAAGAACACTCTGAAAGAGAAGTTAGAAAATGTCATGTGTACTGTGTACTATAAAAATTTCAGTTTATCTTGCATGTATTTTTAATGGAAGCCACTTTCCAACTTCCTTTTGTTCGATACAAACAGCAGACTTGTTCTTGAAGTAAACACTGTTTTAGTCTTCTGGTTTTTCCCTTTTATTTCATTTCAGTTTAGTTTAGTTTAGAGCTTCTGCCTGAGCAGCCAGGGAATATATATAATAGGGCATGAATACATTCTTATAAGTATTAGAACAAGTATGGAAACACAGAGCCCTTAGTGACCTTGCTAGTCCTCTGCTGATCACTTGTGTTTGTTGTTGTAGGAAGGCAAACATAAGTATAGAAGTGTTATTGAACAGAAAACCCTTCAAAAATTTCACCAGTCTTTTGTATTCAAGTCGCAGAGCAATAGGGGGCCGCCCTGCTCAGAAAGCATACTTATGTGAGTATTAAGAACTGGCTGAGATAAGAAGTAAAGCTTAAGAGACCTTCATCATTAGCTGCTAGTGGTGGAGATTAGTGATCCTACTACAGGATTACAGATGGAAAGAGTGCTAGTGTTGGTTAATTGTTCATTAATGCTTGTAAAATAAGATAGCACTAGTAAAACTTGCTATTGTCTGCTCTCTCAAAGTAAAGCAAAATTGGATCTGCTTGTCAATAGCTGTATTGATGTTAATAGGAACATATTTAAGAGATCATTTTACAGTGTAAACTACTATCCAGCTCCTTCAAAATGTAGTTAGACACTATTATCTTAATAAGAAATAATTTATATTTTAAATAATCTATTCTCTATGCTTGCACATTTTATCCTTTTAATTAGCAATGCCTTCACCAGGGTGCTTTTAATATTTCAGAGTTTGCATATGAATCTCAGGTGGAACATCACCTCCCTCTAGCCTCATGGATTTATTTTATTTACAATATCTTTAGAATTGCCACACTTTCCCACCAGTGCTTTCCTGTACCATTAGGGAATGGCAGCCACGGTCCAGGTAGCAGAATCCCTCTCTCAGGTGCAGCCCAGGATTGCGCAAACTTCTACCAGCAAAAACCTGTGAGCAGGATGTGCATCAAGGAGGATGAACCATGGCTTTGACTCCGTGTCTCCTTAGGGACTGCCCTGCCACGTGCAGCAAGGCTGTGTTTGCTGCTGCGGGCTTACACTTGTCCTCTGCCTTGGAAGGATGCTTAGTCCAGGCTGCAAACCAGCGCTCCTCAGGCTTGTACCTGAGGTGAAGCGGCACTGCGGTGGCTGCGTCTCAGTGCAGACACGCCCGTTCTGCTGCCAGCCAGCCAGCGCTGGGCCGTGACACTTCCAGCAGGGAAGGAGTGCGGGCAGCCCCTCTGCCCCAGAGAGGGACCAGCCCCCTCCTGTTCCTCCCACGCTGCCCCAAGCACTGATGCCAGCAGAAGCTGTCGCTGCATGTCCAGCGCAGGCACCTGCGGGACACACGTGTGTGCTGGACTGGCCGGAGTGGGATTGCTGCTCCTGGGAGCCAGGAGCTTTTCCTCCCACAGCCAAGTGGCTCTGCAAGGTTTCTGCAGAATGCACTGTGACAAAAAACGGTCTTTTGACAAGGATGTACTTGAAAAGAAAAATGAGACCCTCCCTTTCTATTAATACAAAATAAACTTCAAATTAAATACTAATCTTGGAAACAGAAAAAAATTAGTTTTAATGAGATGCATGTGAAGTGTTAGTATTTTCACAAAAAAACCTGATTTCACAGCAAGAAATCTCAGTTGTTCAGAAAATAAAAACACATGTTTTGAAGTCATGTGTTTTAAAGGCAGAAGAAAACTTTGCACCTTACAGGTTACTTCCCTGTAGTTGCTTGAGCATGAAAATAGAAGTCTCTGCATCTTCACAGCAGACACAGCCTGGGACTCTTCATCACAGCCTCATCAGATTTTCCTGTGTATGTTTAGTTGAAGATAATGGTTAAAACCATTGTTGAAGATGATTTGCTCTGCCCTGATCTTGGCTGCTTTATTGGTCCCTTGGCAGCAGTCAGACGAGCCTGAAGGGTGGCTTTAGCCTGAGCCAGATGCCACTGGCCCTGAGGGACTGCTGCAGCATCCGGACACTGACAGGGCGCTGAGAAGTCCTGGCTGGGTCCCTTGCAGGCAGCAGGAGAGGTGCTTGGCGGTGTGAAAAGCTGCCATGCTCTGATAACTGGTCTGAGAGGGGCTGCATGTGTGGCAGAACAAATGCAAACACTTCTGCTGAGTGCCACTAACCTATCTGCCCCAAAATGTCATCAGCTGATGTCAGAGACCACATAAACCATCACAGCGGGGCTCAGGCAGAGGGGGTCATTTATGGCTTCCCATTGCCCGTCACCTGCAGCCTTCTCTGTCAGGGCAAACAAGCAGGGGCTGAAATCCAGACCTGTGTCTTGCCCTGTGGAGAAATTTGAATGCAACCATATCTCTGTCAGTGGATACGAAGTGATAACGCTGGTTAATTGCCTCAAAAGTGTTAACCACCAGCTCATTAGTCTTAAAGATACAAACTTGATAACCCTTTTTATGTGGCATGGAATGAGACATGCATAAATAATTGCATGCTGAGACTTGCCACTGAGAGACATAAGATGTTGGTTTAAGACAAAGAAAAAGAAAACCTGACTGAAATATTTGGGAAGATGAGAAAGATACAAGTCACAACCGCAGTTTGCAACACAAACCCAAGCCCAGCCTTACTGTAATGACTGTTTTCATAGGAGTAACAAATAACAGCTAACTTGTCTGTGCTGAGAGTTAATCCCAGTACAGAAAACCACCCTGCTCTTAATTTAGTAACTAAACAGAGAGTGACTGCAACAAATGTTGGAGCTTTCCTTACTGTTCATTGAGTTTTCCTGTACTACAGTTTAACAGTGCTTCTTCAATCACTGCAGCTGTAAATCACCAAACTGCCTTGGATCTGATTTGGACAGAACCTCTGGGTTCAGCTTCAGCTCGGACCATTCAGGAGTAGCATGACAGGCAAGGAAAAATAAAGAAATCATTACTGTGGCTTTGTTTAATTGATGGAAAGCTATGGATTTGGAGCACATCCCTCCTGTGATATTAAGGGATGGGTAAATAAATAGGATACACCTAGGTATCCTATCATAGGATACTGCATGGTAGCTGTGGCTTAAAATCAAAGCATAAAGACCTGGACAAACGTGCCTTGTAGCCAGATAATTTAAGGAAAGCAGAGTGCTACATGAACATGTCCAATCTGGGAACATGGCGAGGTACTTTCATTTGAATTTGGAGTTTACATTAAAATGTCATTATATGCAAGCACTGGGACTACAACCCTTACATGGAAGCACTGGGATTGCAAATGATTAGAAGGGGAAAAATAAAAAATATTAATTCCTGGTAGAAATTCCCCAAACAGCTGCAGCTAACATATAAAATAGGTGCTAGAGTAGCTGTGGGATGCTGGTAGAGACCTTCAGGAAGAAACTCTTTGTCTGTACCAAAAATAAGTGAACAACGAAGCCCCTCTGTGGCTAGATGAGAGAAAGCGTCTGAAGAGGGGTCTTGCCATTCATTCTACCTCATTACAGGTATCTGACTGATAGCAAAGCTGCATCTCAGTGCAGCAGCTCATTAGTAAGAGAAGACTCTGACATTAGTTCAGATGTTGATCGATGTGACTGGTAGTGTGAAGTCAGGATTTTGTTGTCAGATGGAGCTTTATCATCTGCATTGCAGCCTGGTGGTTTATAGTGGAGAATCAGTATAGGAAGAGTGTGTTAAACTGTTTGTAGGTTTAATACCTACCCAGCCATTTTCTTACGTCTTAGGCTTCCTTTACCTACTATGTCATAAGAGGCCAGGTGAAAAGATCATGAAAAGGCAAAGCACATTTTCAGAGCTGCCTCCTAAGCCCAGGGCCTGCTCAATGCCACGTGTTCTGTGACACGAGAGAGACAGAAAGTTAGATCATGGCACTGCCTGAAGTGCCAAAAACATGCCCACGTGTCCATGCAGCCTGTGTCAGCCCAGCTCTCTGGTGGGACTAATATTGCTGTTATTATCCACTCTTTTGACCTAATGCCTCATGACAGAAGGGAAAAGTCTTGTGTATCTGTGTTCTATTGGAGCATTAATGGCAATTTGCAATTGTTTAGCATGAAAAGCCTATCAAGCGTGATGTGGCCTTCCAGAGGGCTTTGTCCTTAGCGTGCTCTGGATCGCCCTGCCTGCAAGCAGCTCTGCTCCCCCGGCTCACAGTGCTCTCCATGGCTGCTCTGGGGGAACATGCCATCTGACTTCACGCAATGCTTTCCTTGGCAAGATCTTTTTCCAGCTCGCCCGTTCTAAACAGTTGATGGTTTCCTGCAACCCTTCGGACCTACACTTCAGTTTCTTGTACGCTACAATCGAGCTTCCTCTTCTTAACTTGTCATGAGCCAGCACATGATGGGTGAGCCCCCAGCGTGCCTTGAGGTACATCAAGAGCAACGGAGAAGTAAAGACAGCAGATCTACTTCAGCAAATTAGCAGCAAAAGCAGGCTCTGTTGAGGAAGTTCTTTTGCATCATTTTAACTGTTCACTACAGAGTAGTTCTTAAATGGCATTTATATTTAAGTCACTTGATTATATTATTCCAGCCATGCGAAGATGTACTACGAATTTACCAGCTCAGGCACAAAATCTATTCACCCATCCTTTTCCAAGGTGATGATAATGGACCCCCTCCCTCTTCCTCCTTCTTCCCTCAAATTTTTGTATTTTGCTTGCCCATCACAACAAATCACTCATCTTGGGTAAATAAAACTTTGCAAGGCTGCAGTATGCAGAACGACACAGTTGTTGGTTTGGGGTTTTTTTACATTTTCTTGCCATTGTTCTCTGCAGATCTCATGCTCCTTGCTTAATTTTTCTATGGTTAACCATTTTACTGAATTTTGACATGTCACTTTGATGCAACTCTGTCAATGCAACACCATTTTTCTTCTATGGAGAATACTTCTGACATTATTTTCTGATTTTTTTTTTAATTACATCAAAAAAGTAAACAAAAGGTACACTTTAGAATAAATTCTTATTTTTGTGCCCCTAGTTTCAAAGTCCTTCCTCAGGTTTTTGCACTCTGTAAATTTCAAATAAATTTGAAATAAAGCTGTTCCAAATGACATTTCATGGTGTTTGTACACAGACCAGCATGTTGGTGCTGGGCACTGATGGGTGCCCGGGTTAAAAGGACCAAACGCTGCCTGACAGAAAAGACTGATGGCAGCTGGACAGGATACATCCTGCTCCTGGTCTCCTCAGGCCTTTAGGTACCTGTTCAACCGTTGCCCACTCGTGCTGCAGCGTGCGAGGGGCTCTGGACGTGCCCTCTTTCACTGACAAGTTTCAAAAGGAGCAGCATGAAACCTCAGTTACTGCCAGCATTTCTGGGTGTCCTATGAGCCACCTACCCTGCAGCTTTTCCTGCAGGGGGAATTTTTCTCCTCTTTGAGAAGCAGCTCACCACAATAGACCTTATTTCAACATTTGCCCCAAAGCAAGGACTCAGCTGTGCATTTTGCAAATATGTTGTTTTGGTCACCTTACCTGTTTCTTTTCTATTCAAAAATCAATATGACACTTGCAAAGCAGCTTTTTTCCCCACCTTCTTGCCACCTGCATTGTCAGAGATGCTGAAAATCAAAAAGAAAGTAATCAGTTATTTTAAGCCAAAGCTTAAAAGGGTATTAATTCAATGGGATAAACTGCAGTTAAGTAACTTTTATCAAGAAACCTCAGTTAGGTGGTTAAAAGAAAGAAAAAAAACTCTAGAAAACATACAGTAGGTAGCAGTTTATGTGTCAAGAAAACTGAGAGAAATTTTGACACTCTGATGTCTAGCAGATAGCACTTAAATCATTTTTCTCCAAACTTCAGTCATAAAACTTCAAAGAGTTTTAGCCATAATACAAATTTTTAGACTAAGAAGTGGTGTTTGAAGTTATTTTATAGGATTTTGCTGTAAGGGCTCCAATTGATTTGTAGTAAGATAAAAGAAGAAAACTTTATTTTCGAAGCTTTGTCGGAAAAAGCTTAGCTTCCATTGGCCGTTTTGCCAATATGCCTTGAGGGGATGATGATGTCGACACGGATATTATATGCCTATACGAACTGAACTGAGTTTACACCTCCTGCTGTTTGTGTTATGGTTAAAATCTGTCACAAAACTGGCAGTGATTTATTAAATGTTTAATGAAGTAAGACAAAAACTTCAAGAACTACAAACGGAAAAGTAGAGCATCACATTAAAGTATAATAATATAGGTTACACTTCAGATTTTTTCATATTTCTTTTGCTAAAAATGTGAAAAACACAATTAGAAATCAAGGCAGTATCAAAACATTATGGGGTGTCACAGATCAGTCTACCAAAGGTTGTGCTTCGCTTGTTCACTTTTTTCTTTCTAAACAGAGGAATGAAAAAAAGAGTATGAAATAACAGTATGCTCACAAAAAAAACAACAAACCAACACAAAGCGAAACTCAAGCCGGCATTATAGCGTACCAAGTCTCAGCTGCAGAAAATTTTCCCTGTTGAGTTTTCAGAGGAGCAATAACAAATGTGACTCAGTGCTGTTTCACTATTGCTTCATGTCCCAGTTAGAAGAATATTCTGCTCCACACCGCACGTTTTTATGATGTTTTTCTAATAAACTATTTTTAATTTTAACTAATGACCTTCACTGAAATTATTATTTATATAAAAAAGTAATTGCCGAATGCAGGAATTTATGTTACTTTCCAATAGCTTTCAGAAATTATCATTACTCCTGATACAGCTTTACATTTTCCACATCATAATAAAAGACAATATTTGTGTAAGCCTCCCGTCTGTCAGTGTGTGTGACTGTTAAAGCTCAGTAAGTGTACTCCTGTACTTTTTGGCAGAGGTTATTTACATTTCTTTGTATAACAGAGACTAAGTCTATACTTCATGTTTAATTATTTTTCATTGTAAAACGTAATTCCTGTTATTTGACTTGCCTGATTATTTATGTACATCCTGAACTAAAAATTCATTAAACACAGCAGGAGGGGGTTCAAGAGTACAAATTCATGTTTATTCTGTTATTTAACTCAAAGGACATCAGCCATCAATGCATCCATACCAACATGGTAATTCACTGAGAGACTGATGGTGAACCTTGGGGGCTGTTATGCCTCATGAGCCCCCTAACCCAGAGGGTTAGAATTGCTCCACAGGCTTCCTCCTCCTGGTCCTCTCTTTTCCTCAGTGACATTTTCAAATCCAACATTTCCTGTCTCTGGGAAAGCCAGCAGAGCAGCAGAAAGCAGAACTCCTTTCCAAGCCCACCTTGTGGTCTGCTTTCCAGAGGTGTTTGTCCTGGTCTTGCAGTTTCACGCTTTCAGACTTCCAGGGTACCAGAGTAACTCCTGGCCAGCTGGCCCTGACAGAGCCAGCTCTGAGCCACTGGCTTTGCATCTCTGTGCACCACAGAGGGAACATTAATTTGTTAAATAAAGAAGATTTTCACACAGTGTAGATAAGCACGACAGCCAATGTCATTGACAGACCTCTCCTATCACGAACGACTCGACCTTTTTCCCCTTTTCACCCTGTGCAGCAGCCCAGGGTTCAGCTGTTTGCAGGGGTTTTGGTTTTGCTGCTGTATTGAAGGTCCCAGGTTTTAAACTGCATTTTTTGTCTCCTTTGGGATATTGGTAAAATCAAATTAATAGCAATAAACCCAGAAATTTCCATAGTAATAGTAATAGTAATAGTAATAGTAATAGTAATAGTAATAGCAATAGCAATAGCAATAGCAATAGCAATAGCAATAGTAACAATAATAAACAACCCCCCAAAATAAATCCCAATAGGCAATCCTTTAATTCTTCTGCTGCTGCTGCTTTGTTCCCTGCTTGTCGGGTGAAGGGCTGGGTGGCATTTTGCCTACAAGTGCTCAGCAGCCTGAGGGTGGTCACAGAGGAGAACCATGTTTTGAGCTACTTATCAGGTAAATTTAGATGTGGGAAAATAAGTTTGTAGTTGCTCATTTTTGCCCTCACTACTGGATGTCACTGCCTATGGCTAGGGCAGAAATATTCAAGGTTGCCATAACACAGCACACCAAGAAAAAGGTGAATGACATTGGAGATATCCTTAATCCCTGGCCTTATAGAAACTAATCTGCTGGGATTTTTAAACAAGTTTATTCTGAAAGCTAGTTTTTAATCAAGTGAGTCTCATATTCCCTGTAATATATAAATGATCACAAAATAACTCATACTTCCTTTTTTTTTTCCTTAAAGAGCAAGACATAAATACTAGCTGCATATTTTTTGCTATCATCTGATTTTTTTCAGCCAGCTATGTATTGTCAGAGGTTTTCCAGCACATAAAAAGTCCATGGCAATTGGCTCCAGGTGACTATTCTTTCTATTTTATATTTTTTAATTTCTAAATTTTTTTTTTACCCACATGTGTTTGTGTAATATCAGCTTGCTCGTTTCCCCAGTTCCAGTTCCGTATTTCTAGCAAGCAAGCTACACCTGTCTCTCTGGACTCTCCTTAAGAGGCCCTGGAAAGAAGTGCAGTGTTTTAGACTTTATATTTTAAATGGATTTTTAAAAATATTGATAAATGCTTCCTTTGTTTCCCCTGGTCTAAACATTTGAAAAAATATATGTGTTTGTTGATGTTAAGGAACATCACAATGAAAATAATTTCTAGACCCCTCATTCGCAGCAGAGATTTGCAGAAGGTAATGCCAACTTCATGTTTCTGAGCTTTTGGGCTGTCCATTTTGTAACTCTGGACATCTCCAGACTACAACAGAAAATAAAAACTATCTACAATTTGTCTTCAGTTTCCTAGAAATCAACATGGAGAGTCTCATGTTCCTCTTGTAAAAGAAAAATGGGACACCTGCTTCTATTAAAAATTTACATCCTTAAAAAAAAAAAAAGGACAAGCTTGACCCCGGGGCAGGCAGTTCTGTGTGCTGAGAGGTGGCCGAAACCTTAACCCCAGCCTGGTCTGACAGCAGGAGTGCCGTGTGTATGGCCGAGCCTTAAAATACGGGCCTGAAACTGGACTGAGCAGGCTCCTTAGAGTTGTTATTTTGCAAAAGGAAGGGTGCGGTGTGCTCCCAGCACAGCACGCGTGATGCTTGCTCCAGCCCCGGTGCTCTGCTCTCAGCCCGTCGGCACCGAACGTGCAAACCCTCCCGGCCGGGCCGGCGGTGCGAGTGCAGCGATCCTTCCCTCCGGTTAATCCATGGGACATCTAGTGGTGGGCTCCCAAACAGCACCGGGACCGGCGGCCCCGGCCGCCGCGGGGCTCCCCGGGGGCCGCGCAGGATGGCCCCGAGCTGGGGCACGGCTCGGTGACCGCCCCGGGCACGGGGATCAAACCTCAGCGTCTGTCGGGCTGGGCTGCTCGGCACTGCTCTCATTCTCCTCACACGTACGTGGGGTGGGAGCTTGGATCCACAGGTGAGAAACCAAAATTCAAATAGGCGTCTCTTCTGCCCAGGCACTGAGACAGCCTCCAAAATTACTGGGAATGAAGGCATGTGACACGTGGTTGGGGATGTCGTAAGGTGGAAAATAACATCAGGAACATTTGAAAGAACACTAAAAATATACGTGATGTAAAAAAAAAGAAGGTCATTAGGGGATTTGGACTTTAACCTGAGCATTTTCTTAAGGAAGATTTGTTTGGAGAGCAGTTATGTTACTGGGCTCTTTATGGAAAGCAAGTTCCACCACTAATGTATGTGGGGAGTCACAGACATTTTGATAGTAACCTATCTGGCCTATTAATGACTTCAGTCCCGCTTTTATAGTCTATACTTCACATACTTATTTTTAAGGAACATAAAATTATAATGGGACAGGAGATATCATAGCTTTCCTATCCATGCAACCCTGTAGAAATTTCAAATAGGAGTATACTTACCTAATCTATTCTTCAAGGGGGACCTCCACTGCTCTAGCCTACTTTTCTTGTGTATTTCCAGCTCCTAGCCACTCTGAGGTTTAGGTGTGCAAGGTGTTCAGTCCCAGTCTATCTTTATAAAATAACAGCAAACATCCCTCAGAGTTTAGTTCCTGAGAAGAGCTCCTGCTTATTAGAAATGGATTTCCGAAATCTACAGAATCACACTTCTCCCCTTGATTTTTGTCTAACTATAGACAGGAGAGCCCTGTTGGTCAGAGCTTGGTGCCAATAACACGAAGGTCACGGGTTCGATTCCTGTATGGGCCGTTCACACGGGTTGGACTTGATGGTCCTTCTGGGTTCCTTCCAACTCAGATTATTTTGTGATTCTGTGCCCATTAGCAGGTTAATGAGGTAGCAACAATTAAAATTCCAAAGGTTGTAATAGATTAGTTTCAGCATGAAATGTAGCTGAGTGTTAAAACCTCATGTCTATGCCAGGATACCCAAGTGCACCATGCTAATTATTGCTAAAAGAGCTGGCCTGTGCCTCCTGATTAACAAACAGACATTTCCTCCAACAGAACAGCTTGGGGAGGGAGTTGTTGGGGCACGTTGGCTACATGCAGCCCCAAAAACTGAGCTCAGCAGAGGCAAACCCAGAGGCAGACCTGGCTGGGCAGTGGGGTCCCAGAGCTGACTCCTTGGAAATGGATGCTGATTTGGGAAGAGACACATTCCATGTCTTTTAAATGAAAATATTCAGAATACTCTTTCCTTCAGGAAAACCGTAGGACATTTGCTGCCATGCCTGGTAAGGGGTGTAGCTACATTATTTTACTTTGTAAGAGATTTTCATAGAAATTGCTCTTTCGGCCTTTTAAAGAGTTACACCTCCGTGTGGTATTATGCCAGAACCTCAAGAGGGAACTACTGAAGGGGTGTTACTTACAGGAAGAAGAGGATGGGCTTGGAAAAGACACAATGTGGCTTCCCAGGCACTAAGACAGTGCAGAGGCTGTCATCTGCAGGATTTGCTTGTGAACCTCCCTCTGTTAGCTCCCTGGCTGTCACTGCACGCTGCTCTGCAGAGCACTCACTTCTGGCACAGGTAACTGCACCTCCTGTGCTGGCATCACCCTTGAGGCCCTTCACTGCTGTCTGTGGATTGAAGGGCTTCATAGCACTCCTTGCCTGAGCCACATGAAAAGTGCATCCTCTTTCCCCACATCAGTCCTGGCAAACTGTTTGCACCCAGAAAGATTTGGACTGGCAAAAGAAAATAGGATTTTTATAAAAGTTAGCATCCACTACCAAAAAGATTTGCCCCACGCCAAATGTTCTTACTGTGTATGCATACTGTAAGTTACTGTTATACTGTGAGTATAAATACTTACATTCACGTCCTTCTTTCCACCCCTCCTGGAAAAGCCCCCTGAGCCTTCCATGAGCTAAGGGAGGACTGGCAAAGGCAGCAACCAGTTTCAAAACCATGCAAAAACACTTCATGTGTCAGATATCTGCGGGCTTCCTACCACCACCCAGGTGGCACTCAGAGCCAGCACACTCCTACTCAGGCTCATGCTGGACCACAGCATTGCTCCACTTCTGGCAAGGCACATACATCCAGCCCACAATGTGTTAGGATGACTCCATCAGTTTCATTAAGCTTTAGTTAATGCAATAACACAGAAGGGTTCATTCCTCTGCACTTACAGATATTGATAACAAATTCTGAAACCTCAAATGCTTTCACAGTGTGTAACTGTCTATTTCCAGCCAGCTGTAGTTACAATCCTGGTAACAATGTCAGAGCCACAGGCAGAAAGCATTGAGCGATGATTTAAGTCAATATACATGACATTAATGAAGGTATTGGATAGATTTTCTAAGGGAAGCAGTGAATTTTTCACGTTTTTTAGGGTTGTGGTTAATCCTATGTTTTCCCTGAATTCAGGGGCATCAGTTTGAAATGCCGTAACTTGTAATAAACATATTCTACAGTGCCTCAAGAACTTACACAAGATGCACGTTTCTATGAGGAGTATTTTCTTCCTCCTGTAGGCTTTTATCTGGATAAATCTGCTCAATATATTAATTAAAGATAAACTTCAAAGCTGATCTTGCAGTGTTCATCGACCAATAATAGCTGATGCTCAAGTATCCTCTTTTAAATGCATTGTTCTGTTTCCTTTGTAGCACAATACACAGCCAAAAGGGATTTGTAATTAATTTTCTTAATATTATCTCTAACATATTTGTGTTTAATTAATTTGTCTATTTATCATTTGTCCATTTTAAACAATTCATGTTTAAAATCACAACTTGTATACAACTTTTCTCCCATGAAATCCAGCTGGAAACATTGTCATTTGGGGAGTTAAACAGTCCAAGACTGCATTTCTCCCTTTTTATTGGGTAGGTCATTGCTCACTGTCTCCATAAGCTGTTGGACCTGCACTCTGTTTCAGAGGTAAAGTTAATCTCATATCCACAGCTCATTCAAATCAGCCCAGAGCACCCATGCAGCCAGCCCTTGTTCTCACATCTTCGTGATGGAGCTGCCCCATCCAGTTGCCCCATGGTTGTCTTTGAAGTCCCTCCACTACCAATAGGAAGAAACAGCTGCCTCGAGGCAGTTCCTTCAGGACCTGGACACGGGCTGATGGGAAGAGGACAGCAGTGCACAGCAGGTTCAGTGCTGTGTCTCCCAGGTAGACTGGAGGTTAACCACAAAGCTGGCATTGCACAGCCACCTCTGTGAAGGACTGTGCATGTGATGCAGCATGGTAGGTTGACTGCATGTGGGCAGTAGGAATGCCCACAACTTCCTAAAGACCTGTGATCAGAAGGGATGAAAATTCCACCAGGGCAGGTGGGAGGAACTTGGAGGAGTCTCTCTGTCTCCATTGGCTATTGAGGGAGCCTTAATTGCTATTTTAGACCAAGTGTTGCAAGTGAGATGAATTCTCCCCCACGTCATGAGCACGCCAGCTCGTTACAAGGGTGGAAGCCAGCCGAGAGCCGGCTCCTCTGCAGTAATTGCCTGCATCCATGCCCAAGCCCTCAGTAAATGCAAAGTACCTTACTCCTCAGAGAAACTTCACCTTGCATGTACCACAGTAAGAGCTTGTACACATGCAATTACTGCCACTGCACTGTGAAACTATCCCCTAGCTGTCTCTTGGTATCTTATTCAGGTGCCCATACCTTTAATCTTGGTGTCTCCTGGCTCCCAGTTTTTCTAATACACTGCCTCTTTCGCCTGCCACAGTTCACTGAGGCTGTGTACAGGTGTTAGATCCACCTGCATGAACAGCCTGAGGCTTCAGTCTTATCAAGTACAGAAAAACCTGATCCCTGCCTGTGCAATCCTCCACTCTAAATTCCTGCTGACAGTCACCTGGTCTCTTAACTTCCAGTTACAGGTCAAAACTAAAGCCTGCTGATGCTGTGGGAGTCCTTCCATTGATTTCCATGAGCTCTGGATCACTATTTCTTATCAGTCACATATGTAGACAAATATCTGAACACCTTCACCTAAGTAGTTCAGAGAATCAGAGTACTGTTGCATTTATATATGCATTAAAAAGAAAGCTATTGAGAGATATTATTTATTCTAATCCACGGTTAAAAACAAACCGATGCCTTGTATGCGATTGGAAAGGGCTCAGAAGACATCTGTTTACCAATTTCCTCCTGGTAACATCACCTCCACAGAAATAACTAAATCACCTTCACATTCCTCTCGGTGAAGCCATTAAGCCTAGAAACATGCTGGTTTGGGCAATACAGAAATCAAAGTGGTAGCACAGCAGAGAAGATCTGTGTTAAAGAACAAAAATCCACAGGCTGCTTCAAATATCAACAAGGAACCCTGAAATTTTCTATCAATTTCTTTTCATGGCCTTGTGACATTTTCAACTAAAAACTATATTGCTTAACATCAAGGCACTTTGAGAGAGCTTCAGTTGGAAAAGGTAATTTTTGAGTGAGACTCAGCAGAAAAAGGTAATTTTTCAGAGAGGTTCCCTGGAAAAAGGTAATTTCAGAACCAATTGCTGCATTCTTTTGCTGTTATTTTGTCTCTTTTCTAAGTAGCCCTAATGTCATTCATGGGCACACTATGTCAATACATCAGTACTGGCTAAGTCGTTTGTGCAAAGTAAGTTTACAGAAACTGTAGCTTTAGGCTATGTTATTCCAGGACTGTGAAGATCAAACAATGCAATTTCACTTGGAAGTTTCATCAATTTTGCATCAATGTTGATGCCAGAGCAGGAGACCTGCTCACAGAATCATAATTTCATCCTGCTAAAACTTTTGGTTTTGATAGAGAATCTAATTTCATATGATAGGTTATGCAGTAATACCAGGTATTCATAATACCAGTCTACCAGAGCCATATTGCTTTGCTATAAATTGAGGCGAAGGTAGAGAGGAATTTTTAATAGCTGATCTGAACCACATCAATTTATACTGTTTTGGGATATGAAGGGCAAAAAACCCAGTTTTTGAATGCAGGTGTTATTATGTGTTATTTGTACAAGTGGGAGAACAAGAACAACAGAAAGCCCAGAGCTTTCATCTGCTTATTTTCTGAAAGCTTTGGAAAGGGAGTAATGTATTTCAGCTTTAATGGCTTGAAATAAAAATCTCTGAAAATTATTAGGCCCCTCATACATGTATGCTTTGATTGTAGCTCTACAGAGAAACGAAGTGAGTCTTGCAATGAGAGACACAAAAGTTGATGTGTGCATGAAGAAATAATAAAATGCCTCACATTTTAAAGTGAAATAGCAAGAATGACAGTCAAAGAGTTAATTCCACCCTATCTGTTATGCCTGCACATATGCTGAATATCAGATTTTCATTCATTTCCTCTTTGCTACCTAAATACTCAGGAGAGAGTATCCAGTGTTCAGCATGTGGACTGGGCATTGTGCTGGGATCCTGCACACACCATCCACCTTTGGCACCTCTGTGGGGAGATTTGTTGTGGCAGGAACATGCTAACCCAAAGGACAGGAACTGTCTTCAGCTTTAAAGTGCCCATCTTTCCAAACCTCTGTATTGGCTTCCTGCAAAAACAGGCACAGGTACATCCCTCAGCTCGGCAACCCCACACAAGGCAGCAAACCACTCACTCCTTGGTGAGGAGCCTTTCAGAACTGGGGTGAGAGGGATGAATCCACTCCAGTCTCACACATCATTTAGAAATTATTGGTTCTATATCTCCTGCTATTAGGTTCATATACAGTTGTCACAATGGTTTCCTGGAAGCACACAAACACAGGCTTCCTTACACAGGAAGCTATCAGGATACAGTATTGTAGTATTTCCATTTTTGGAAGTTCAGCCTAGGTAAAGGCCATACTCATTAAAAAGTTATGTAGCATTTATAGATTTCTTTTTCTTTTTAACTACCCAGAAACATGTGGATGAACTTTTCAAAGTAAAGTATACGCTTTTCCAATCCATTACACTTCTTTTTTCCCCTGAGCGCCAGCAGCTACCTTTCTGCCACGCTCCCAAGGATACACAGGGCAAAAAGGGGGCAGGAGTAATCTCAAAATCTATTCCCTCCTTCAAACACATGAGCTGTTGTACAATTATTAAAAGCAAACCTGAAAAGACAAGTCCATAGTGTAGCTGGCACAGGCACCCTGCAGGTCGTGCACTGGGCACTTCCAGTATCTGAGCATGGAGCAACTCTTCCCCTCTGCTGCTCTGGAAAGAGAAACATACACCAGTGTGCCCTGTACTGTCCTGTCACCAAACACACAGAGCAAAACTCAGGCCAGAAAGGGAAACGAGCGCCTGAAACTCTGGCTGTTGCTTAGGCAGAGGCCTCTTGCATAAACTTAAACTTCCATAAACATAAAAAATGCATGTAGGCTGTACCTAAACAGTTGGGCAGCATTTTCTGTCGCAGGGCTTGCTCCTTTCTATGCAAACACCCAGCTGTAACGCTGGTGTTCTCAGCACACAGTCTCTTCCTTCTACCCTCACTTCTACTGCCCTCACATCAGAGCTTCAGGGGAAAGACTGGCATTGCTTACATCCTCCTGGACTGTTATTATGTCAAAATAGGCTGCACTCCAAGCTGTTGGCTGATTCAGATTACATACCTTTCTAAATTTATTTTCTATTTGAAGGATGAATATTCCTAACAGATCAGAAGGAAAAAAATCAAAACAAAAAAATCATTCCAAGGTAGAATTAAAAAATGCCTATTCAGAGTTTCAAGTGAGGTAGTAATTTCACTTAAAAATTTGATTTAAGACACAGTTTATGGGATAGAATATTTGGCCTTAAGATGTAGGAATGTCCTGTGACTCATTGCTGTAACACTGATGAGCATGGTGGGTGACAACCCTGCCCGAGGTCCACTCTGAATAAATCCCATCAGTAATACAGGTCTATCAACAGAGCCTAACGCAGCAGGGAGGTGCCATTCCCATGGCTCCTGCTGCTCTGCATCTCCACTCCCCTTGCTAAGGACAGCTTTGGCAGAGGAACATTTCACTGTAAAACAAAACTAATATTGAGTCAAAGGGAACAAGGGTCTCAAGGTTTCTCAGAGCTTAGGAGGATGAGTCCTCTGTGCTGTGGAAGCAGCACTTGTTTGCTCTTTGCATGGAAGAGCTGCAGGGTGCCTCCCTGCTGCTCTCGCCTGCATGGGCCAGGGCTGTGCTGTGTATTTGGGTGATTGCTGGTCTCTGCACAGCCCATCCCACACGCCAGTCACTTGGTGCAGAGAACGAACACCAGGAGGACAATTGATTAGTGAGGGAGGGCAAAAGTCTGCTGCACAGACTTAAGGCATTTTATTTTTGCTTTCTGCTTTCTTTTTATCTCCTCTTTCTCATGTGGCTGGCTGGGCTCCCTTTATTCTGCAGCCGTGGTGCTGAATGCTGATGACAGTGTGGCATTCATTTTAGGGGCAGTACATGCAGGCTGCGAATGTCTGACCTTTAGGAGGGAAAATGACTGGAGACTGTGGTTTTATGGCTGAGAGATAATAATGCTTTACCTCTTGACACTTATTTGGGTGAGGGATGTCGATATACACCTAGTCCTTATGTGTATATTCGAGCAGCACAAAGCAGGTGTCCAAAGGAGCAGCAGCACATGTAATTGATAGCTCCTTTGTGTTTTAATGTAGCCCTATTTTTATGGGTTTTTCTTCAAATCCTGTTGCTAGTTCTAGGCTGCTGATGACTTGATACTACTCAGTCTCAGATGTGATGCCATAAATATGATCCAAAGATGGGGCTGATCACGGGACCAAAACTTCAGGCATTAGTGGAAAGCACCTATCTACAGTATGTGCTGAAAGTTCCTCCAAAGTGCCCAGCACTGGAGAGCCTCATCTCTTGGGTCCCAGGGGGAGTCCCAGGCTTGGTTGCTCCCAAGGACATGCCGTGTTGAATCACATAACAGGTTTCATACCATCTCAGCACAAAGGCAGCCTCCAGGGATGCTAGCTATTAATTCCTAATCAACATGCATGCAAAAATGCAGAGCAAGACTTTCAAGAGTGGCAGTGCAGGGCCTGCCTAGGTCAGTATCCAGTTTTGAGAGCCATTAACAGAGAGAACTTAAAGGAAGCCAATATGCCAACATCAGTGTGCCCAAAAAGGCTGATTGTGCAGAAGTGGTAAGCATGGGGATGTGGAACACACAAACATGCCTCTCGCTTTTGAAACCTTGAAGATAAAAAGGTTGCAATTTCCGTCAAAATTAGAGAAAAATAACCACTTCATGGAATTTAAAATCTTATAATATTATTTGCAACTACCTTTACTATAAATAATAGACAGGTGCATATATGTGTATACACAGGTACCCACACATTTACATGTGTATGTACATGTGTATGAATGTATATATATATATACACATATGCATACGTACATATATATATATATTTATTAAAAAACACAATCTCATTAAGTCCCACCAATTACAGGATTTTATTAAAAGAGCTTAATGCAGAGCAGGAAAGATGCCTACAATATGTATATATAACATATATATATATATAAGGTGCTTATAATTTTAATATAGATATATTTTTATATACATATTAAAAATATATATATATATGAGGGAGGGAGCAGGAGAGAAAGAAAGAGAATGAAAGAGAGGTGATATTGGAAATGCAAACAGACCACCAGCCCAGGGGGTGAGAGATGTTCCCATTACTTATCCGGAATATGCTGATGGCCTCAGCCCAAGTCCTGACAGACATGTCTGCCACGTCACTTCAGTGGCAAGGCTTGTCACAAATTGAGGGCACATTTGCTTGCAGACAGCAAATAAAGCCAAAGATTGGATGGCTATGGAAGCATTCTTACTCTGGCTATTAATTTAGGGTTTCTGGTATGTCCTGGGTCCACTGGCGGTGAGGACTATCGAACTAGCATCTGTCAAACCACACACTAATTGCACTGAGACAAATGGAAAAATATAATTTGCAGGTTTTGACACGTGGCAAAGTACAGTACGACGACCTGGCTGAGAAATACTTGCCTTTGGTCTCTGCTTCCCATGGAAAGCACATTCTATTAACATTTATAATTATCCTGCAATTTTATTTAGGTTCAGTTGAACAGAGGCAAAACATGGCACTTTTCTCACAGATCCGAGCAGCTGATGGGCAAAGGTTAATTTGTCAGTACATGGACACATTAGCTTGTCACATCTGTTATTAATTGCAAACAGATATATTAGTCTAATTAAACATTGCAAAGGACTGACCTAAATTGTTCAATGGTCTGTAGCTACATATATTCTGCTATTAACACACTTCATGTTTCATGTTTAGCTTTTGCATACTGATGAGAAGTAGCACTCTTAATTGTAAAGCTAGTTATGTGTCTCGCAGTCACCACTTACTGCTGGTACAGTTAATGTGCTCCAAATGTAAAAATAAAACACATGTGACACAGCCATGTGAATTTTCTGTCAAATAGCAGCCATTCCTCCTCTGCCATCTCCACTGCTCGCCTTCCTAAATGATTATTTTCCTTGGCAGCTGTCTAAGTGGCTTGTCGCAGACTAATTTCAAACCTCATTATTAGGACAAACAGTTGCGGCGCATCAATAGCCCATCAGGATTAATTAAACTGGGAATCAGCAGCTGACTGTTAATCAGATCATTTGCAGTTGATCAGTGTAGGGACTATCATCAAGATATTACTGTAGTCATTTTTTATTATGTGTCCACAGCTCGTAACAAACCCAGTAATGTCTTGATACAAAATATTTGCCTTGCAAACAGCAGCTTCTTAGCAAGTTCTGGGCAGTGCAATTACTGCTTCAAGCAAGATAACCTCCAAACTGTACATTTATGACCTGATTCACTTTGTCCTGCTGGCTTCAGATGCACCACTGCATGGGAATAAGCAAACCTCTCCTTTGGAGGAGTCTCATCTGGTCTTAAGGCATAGGATGCCAAGCACGTCACATCCTCTACTCTTGCTCTCACCTTTCTAAAGCACAGTTTCCTGAAAATACACAAAAGAAATTTTTTTTTCCCTAACACTCCTTTTTCTTTCATAATTCTCTAGAAGAAAATTAAACTGCTAAAGGACTGTATCTGCACGTATCCTTTGTGATCAATATAATCTGTTACGATGACATGCAAGACCTAGGGAATCTGAAAATCACTATTGAAAAAAAGGTGACAGAGAGAAAGATGGTTCAATTTATAGCACAGAATCTTGCTTCAACAATAAAATTAGAAGATATGTTTCCTAAGGACATATCTTCCCTAAGTACTTCCCAGACAAGTAACAAATTTTTAACTTACTATGGCAATAATTAAAAAAAGTTCATTGTTATATAAAAAGACTATATATAATCTGGCATGATTCAAAAACTACCTTTAGCTTGTAGAGTGGTTTTTCACAAAGAGAGCTTGTGCTTCTGGGAACGGCTCCCTATTTACTCTTTGAAGCAAACTCAAACACAAGTGGGAAGTTAGCAAAGGGCAGGCATACAGGGAAGTTTATTCCTGATGGAAATGTCAAAGTAGAAGGTTTCTGTATTGTATTTTTCTGTTGTGTGGACAGACAGAAAGGCAACCACAGCAGCTACTGAAAGATCATCTGAAGGAGTAAAGAAAGAAAGAACATAATTCAAAGCATGTTCCTGTCTCAGAGGGTATGAAACAGAAGGATGGAAACTCTCAACTTCATCACCACATAAACAGAGTCAGAGTTGGTGGAAGTGATATATTCACTCCTCTTTGCACTCAGGGGAGGCAAAAAACAATTATATATTTATCTAAAATACATATGGTTATTTATAACAAACAGTAACAAAATGATAGTCTATGGGATTTGTGTGAGTCCATAGAAAAAGAAATCCAATCAAGGTGAATTTCCTGAGAAAAGACAGTACCCAAGATATGGCAGGAGGAGGTTTCATTTTTGATGCATGTCTACATGAAGACAGACAAGGAGGTATGAAAAGCTGCATGTCTCTGCACTATCCTCAAATGGTTTTCAAATAAGCTGTGTATCAATCAGCAAATTTTCTTGTTCTTATCTCTGCAGTCCTCATGGAATTGATCAGATATGAAAATTCCTCTGCATATTATTTTCAGTGCTCAGTGGCTACTTAGAGGTGATGCCCTCCTTAATTAGAAAACCTTGAGGACTCCAAAAAGTGACTTGGACTTTGCTTTGGGCCATGCTTACACTAAGGTCGGTTGCCCAAGAAAAAGAACAAACCTCTGCCACTAACAAGTTTGCTAACACTGAACAGAGTGCGACAGGACCCTCAGATGTCTTTCTCCTCCCTGCCAGCTGGTGGCTCACCATGTTTCCAGGGCCCCAGTGGTCCTTCCTGTGCTTCAATGAGGTGGCTATTGACAGCACCTCACCGCATTTCATTCCCTATAGGAGCCAACATGAGAGAACAGCCAAAAAACAACTGTCAAGATCCCCCCCAGCGCCTTGAGGAGAAAGGCAGTGTGTGCTTTCCCTAGAAAACGGTGCGATTTGAGCGTGTTGTAAAGGCTCTGGCTATTTCCCATAAACTGCATTTCTGCACTTTAATGAGCATTTTTCAAAACAAAGCCAAGGGAGAAGTCTACCCAGAGCCCTGTCTACTTGGGGTAGCAATGCTAATTTTAATATGTGCCTGGTGGCTTCATTATCTAAGATTACAAAGATGGTTAAGTAAAATGACATACTCTATGTTGTTTAGTCAACAGAAAATACCCCTTGGTGTGAGGAGTGTAAGGAATGTGTCATTCCTCAGTACATTATGGCAGAAAAGAGAAGCTGGTATTAGAAGAGGAAAAATCCCAGTTCTGCTGTTTCTTGCCACCCTATGAGCCTCGCTGCCCTAGGCAGGAGCTGTGTTTGCTCGCACTGGAGGGCTGCCCCCAGACAAAGTACACACACGTGGCTGATAACACATATGCCCCAGGCACTGTGGTTTAGGTGACAATGAGGTCAACTCTTTACATTACAGATTTATATAAGGCTCAATTTCCGACTTATCTTGCCATACTAGAGGTGTTTGCTATTAGGAAACATACAGGGAAATGTGTGTCTGCCTTTAAAGTATACGACATGCCTCTTCTCCTTGATGATAATTGCTGGAGGAGCTGTGGAGGCCATGGTGACTAATGCTATGCCCATATGTTCTGGATGCAGCCAGTAGCACAATAATTTTTTTGTGAGCAATCTTTGATCAGCTTCTGACACTGATGAGATGGAAATTAAATTTTACATGCTCTAATGGCACTGTCTGGAGAGAGCATAGTGGAATTACAAAAAGAGACCCAGTGCAAGGAAACATACGGAATCTGCCTTTCTGCAGCCAGCTAGAGCTCACTGGCTGGTAAAATGCTTGTAGGGTGGAAAGGACAAACTTCTGCCCCTATTCCAGTAAAGTACTCCAAATGTCTTCTAGACACTGACATATGAGGGAAATTCACAATAAAAGAAGGAGAGATGGCCATATGGTTTACCTTTAATGATTGGCCATGTAAGTAATGTCCATCTGGATATGGAAAGCCATCAAATGCATGATGGTTCACGTTGTTTTAGAAACAGTCATGCATTTTAGACTACCTCTGGATTTGTGGATATGCTTCAGCAATCTGTGTGTCTCATACTGCTGCTAGGAGACATGAACACCCATGTACAGCAACCCTTTTCCATGGAAAACTGTGGCACTGCTTTTCTTTGAGACAGAGTAAGGTGTCTCATAGTCTACAGACAGCCAATCAAAGTGTGCTCTGAAAAGAAAACTCACATCTATGCAAATTCTCAGGCTAAAACACTGTTTGCAGTATTTCATCTGGATCTTACAGTTATTTGGTCCTTTTCCTCTTGAGGCCTCAAGTGGATAGGAATCAGAAGACAGACACCATTGTAGTGGTGTTGCTGCTAACAAAACACCTGGCTAGCAGCTAGCAGAAACCCATCTGCTCATCAGCTAATATGGCAGCCCTCCTTCTCACTCAGAAACAGCCTGACTTGGTTGTGTGATGAAGAGAAACTGATACCTAGTCCTAAAAACGTAAGGAAAAGAAAAACAGTAAAAAAATGTTAGGTAAGAAAATATAAAGAAAATAAAAGTAGACCATCTTCTCTAACTTCTTGCATTAAGACAGGATCTGGTATGCTTAGAAGATCTCTCAAGGATATCTTTCTCTTTGGTGGCTCTATTTAAAATATCATTTGCCTTTAGCGAACAACTTCATTTTGAGCAACAGTCAGGGAGAGCCAGACCTCAGAGAAGGCCAAAGACTCAGCATCTTCACCCCCAAAACAGAAAGCAAATCTTGTCATACTCTGCTGTCATGTCTCACCATGATGGAGAATCCTATTAGCCAGGTAATTAAATTAGTGGGTCTGAAAAGTGGTGTTGGCTCCTTGGGTACCAAACCTTTTGATATCACCTTTAGGAATAAAATCTACTTGTCTAAGAAAGGCACACCAGTATTAACAATGACATCTTACTGAAATCCGAAAGAGAACTACCCAGCCAAATCTGAGGGAGATTATCAATGAGGTTATCATCTACCTCCCAGCCCAGCAGGAACCCACCATTGGCAGTGTCTTGTGGAACAGAGCACCCTGCTCGGGGTGTGGGACACCTGGACCCCGTCTTCCCTGGAAGCAGATCACCTTGAAGATGCTCCTCCATGCTGCTCCTCTCCCTTTCACCCCCTTTTCCCAGAGGAGATCCATGTTCCTACTGTGCAGAACAAGATTTTTGTAATCCCACTGAGTTATATACTATAGGGAAACCTTTTTCCCAACTAATCCAGCTGTACCCATCTTATCTCCAACGAGCAGCTAACAAAGATACCTTAATCAAATTCACTTGTAAGAAATGTAGATATTCACCTAAGCTCTATAATTGTAAGCATTTCTGAAAAGCAATTTTTGAGAACTTCACTAAAGAGATGCAGGTTTTTAGGAGAAAATGCTTATGAACAAATAGTTGCAACCCAACAGGCTCTTCAGTAGAGGTACACTCTCCTCTCTGGGGATTAGCAGCATCTTGCAGTTTCTGGATATCCTGGAATTACCTGGTTTTCATGCTCCTTGGGAGCCTACACCAGACACCTGATACCACACTCATAAAGACTTGTGCAGTTACAGGGCCCTAGCCAGATCCTCAGCAGTAACATGCCACAGCAAAACCTTGAGAGCCATGTCAGATGTCCTGGGTAAAGGTTTTCACACAATGCCTAACATCAAATGAAAACCTTAGGCGGCTGTAATGCAGAAAAGAAAATCTAGTAAAAGTAATCAAACTGCAAAACTCTTCCTTTTAGGCTATTTTCAGTCTGGTTCCCCACAATTGCCCCACTCTGAGCTCAAATGGTAACAAGGTTGGGGTGGGGATTACTGCAGATCCGCAATACAGAAAAGGACCGTGGAGAGAAGACCCAGCCCATTGCCAAGAGAGAAGACTGTGGGTAGAGGACAGCACAAATGCAAATGGCCTCATAGTTGAAAGGGAGCAAAAAAGGGAGCAAAAGCAAATCAAACATCAAACATTCAGAGATCTATCACGACAGAAGCCGGACAGCTGGTAAATCTGCTCACCCCTGTGGGGCTATTGCTTCTGAATCAGTCGGAGGACTTGGCTTTAAATTATCAGGCAAGGTTTAACACTGGTGCTGTCTGCAGGGGGATGCCCTGTGCGGAGCTGCACTGGGGACTCGTGGGGGAAAGCTCGGTGGCTGCTGGCTGAGCAGGTGCTCAGCGTGGCTGCCGCCAGCAATGCTTGGCCATGCTCTTGTGACCGCATGGTAAGGCCTTGCCCAGATGATGGCACTGCCCAAGGGGAAGCTCAGAGAGGTGATGCCAACCCAGATAAATGTTTTGCCTTGCCTGGGTGTGGGTAATCGAAGTTAAAGTGTAAAACCTGGTCTATTACTGACCTTTTAAAATGTCTCCTTCCTTCCACCACAGTAGGCTGGTACCCCCTCATTGCAGAAGCCACATTTTTGTGACAGCATTACAGTGTGGTTAGGATCAGGCAAAGGACTGGAAATTAAAAAAAAAAGGTGCCTATCTACCTGTCCATGTCCAACTCCTATGTACCTCAAATTATTTGCTAATCGCGAGTGCTTAAGGAGAGGTGATGGAGGACTTAATGCTAAGCTGTGAACTGTGAGCCTACACAGCAGAGCAGCACAGTTGTGTTTTGTCTCATGCAGTGTTGATACAGGACTGAGATGTTTCTGATTCTGAATATTTATAGCTGCTAATGAATAGTGTGCAAAGCTGAAAGAGCAGAGTGTGATTTGCAGTTAATAGGGTGAGTAGGTGTTGCTGGCACCCAGAAAAAACAAAGGTGAGACTTGCACACTGGACCAGCATCCTGGGGAAGGCAGAGCTGGGCACCAATTACAGGAGCCAATGAAGTCATTTCTACAGAGGGGCTTCCCTAATTATACCTACACGTTATGCCTGAATAGCCCTGCCAAAATGCAACTACAGATCTCGGTCATCGTATTGTCCTAACAGAGTTTTGGACTAGGTCACATTTTTAAAGAGGGAGAGAAATCTTTCTGTCATCACACATAAGGGAGTTACATTCGTGAAGATTAAACTCTTGAGTGTGAGTCCAAAAATATGCAAGATACAGTCCCTCTTTTATGCCCTCTCAAATGAAACGTGCTAATAACAGACATTAACAACTGAAGCCTTTTAAGATGAAAAGGACTCTGTATTTGTTCTCTTCATGCTTGTTAAATGTTTTATGGTGACGCTTATTTACTGTCAAGAAAATATTTCCAGTGGAGGCAACGTACATAATGATAAAAATAAGCAAGCACTAAAACTATTTTTTTACTGACCAGAGCACCTTCCAGCACTTCCCCCTGGATTCTTTCACACAAAGAACATATTGTCATTGGGGCCATTATAGGGCTGCGCTGCTTTGCTAGGCTCGGCAGGACTCAAGGGAAACGGCTATAGATTGCAGCAAAAAAGTCCATCAGACAGATCGCATCTGACCCCACTGTTTCTAGGAAAGAATGCACCAGAACACTCCGGCTGAATAGACAGATTTTCCAAATGTTTTAAATCAGTTTTGAGACAAAAAGGGAAGATGCTAAGGAATGGATTTGGCCTATAAACATTAAGCGATGTGATGCCCATTTCTCTAGGAAGCTGACATTAGGGGCTTTCTTGTTGATGGTGGACCTGAAGGAAAAAACCCACAACAATTAAGCAGCAATTGAAGAAAAGCAGGCAAGAAAAGATGGTTATGTATTAGTACAATAGCTCAGAGGCTTTTCATTTTAGGATACAAAGAGGGAGTAGAGAATGCTGTTTTCTTTTTAAAAACCTTTTAAAAATGGTAACTGCATCCTGCTCTTGTAGATGTATTACTTATGACATCCCAGTTTTCATCCGTTCATGATTTTACATTAGAGTTAAATCTCTGCAGCTTGAATCTCACGGCTGAGTTAGCCAGAGCCCATAAAATATTGAAACCTTTAGAGCAGCAGCCAGCCAGGTTGAGAGAAGTTCATGTCCAAAGCTGAGCTTTAGATTCTGAGACATCCCAATTGGAGTGTAGTACAGAAAAAAGCACTGATAAAATTTTCATAAAAATGAGCTAAGGATATTGCTAGCATGCTTCCCAGCATCTATATGAAAACTTAATCTGAGCTAATGGAAAGGATATGAAAGCCTTTCTCAATTCAAACACAGTCAGTGCATAATTCATAAATTATTGTCAGAGAAGTGATTCTGCTCTGAGATTTATTCTCTTTTGGATAGAAGCAACTGGAGGAAAAACTGGGTCTTTTTGACCTTTAATGCCAGCAAATTTTACAGTAGAGCTGTCAATATAACCAAGTAAACCGGTCATTTCTCCAAACAGCAACAAAGTGCCAGTACGCACTCACTGCAGGCTAATATTAACATAGCCCTTTAGGTTACTTGCAAACCATTCAAAGCAACTGAACCTAAAACATTTAAGTGAAGATAGTTACAGAGAAGAGAATGAAATTTCCATGTTTTCCATGACAGACACAAAAAGGTTCATTATGTTAAGAAGAAAAATCACGCAAAAATATGCTTCGCTTCCTAACTCTAGTCTTCAGCTATGATTACCTTTAAAAGCCTATTTTCCAATTAAAAACCTATGCAACATTCCAATAGAAAATGCATACTGACAGATTTTTTGTTCCTTATATATGCCTCACTTCTAAACAACATAGCATAAAGTATGAAAACATTTATCCACGGGTAGTGATTAAATATTTCAGCTCTGAGTGAGGTTGTTGCACAGTCAATGCACACAATCTGTAGTGAGTTAAAAGCAAATCTGACAGAAATAGTTGGAAATCTGAGGAAATTGTAAATGCAATTAAGCGCTATCAGTAGAAAAGGCAGCAGCTGGCTGATAACATGGCAAGATTTTTCTTTCCTTCAGTTCTGGAATTGCTATTACCTTTTCTCCAATGTAACAGGCACTTAAAAGAAATCAAGTATCAGAGACATTTACAAGTTGTGAATCCTGGAGTGTTTTGAAGCTGTAAAAATGTATTAGTGATTGGAGGCAAAAGCAGCACTAAAAATGACCAACATAATCCCCCCCAAGAAAAACAAAAGCAACAGTCCAATAAATCACTCTGAGAGATATATGAGGAACATTTCACCAGGAAGAAAGTGCATTGGAGTCTGAGAATGACAACATACAAGAAAACAGCTTGATACAATGCCATAATCTGTTTCTTTTTAATTCTGTTTAAAAGTGATTACCTGGTGTATGGGGGGGTGGAAATTAATTGCTTACAAGTGGGTACTTTAAACACAGAGGTACCAACAAAGATTAACAGAAATAAAGGTTGGTTTGGGGAGCTTTTTTTGTGAGATAATGGCATCAGAAAGCAAAAAGGCAGAGAGATACATGGAAAAGTGGCTAGTAGCACAAGGTAAAAGGGAGACAAATAGAAGAGAGCTGTGGTGATTTAAGACAAATTCTTAGGACATCTACCCTGAATTCTCACTATGATTGTTGCCATTCCCCATGCACAGTATCAGGTAGTATGTGATCACATCCCTCTCACTTGTTCCTCCTTGGAGTCTCCAGATATGCTCATTAATCGATAGGGCTCTAATGCTGGAGAGCTAATAAACCCAAACCCTAGTGTAACAGGGAGGTGCTCAGATTAAGGGGCTGATCTCCTGCCCCTTGCTCAAGCAAAGCTCATACAGGGAGATGGACTTACTGGCAGAGCCTCATCCTGCACCTGTGGAGCGATAGATTGTATTGCCCTGCACCCAAAGTCCTTTGCATTCCTGCTTTACCTGTTGGGGGAGAACACTGCTGTGCCTGTTGCCAAAGGATTTAGCTGCAGTTACGTATCTTGCCTTCAGCCCAAGCAAACACTGAATTCCTGTTCTTCAGCGGCTTCCTCTGACCTCTCACACTGCTGTGCTTCACGCTGGTAATAAAGCCATATTTTTAAAACTCCTTCTTGTCCTTCCCCAAACAAATTTTACTGAAATGTTGAAGGAATGATGCTGCTACATGAACCTTGCAACTGATTTCCAGGCCACAATATTAGGTTTATAATACTAATGGTTTTGAGCAAGTCCTCTTCCTTGAGTGCTTTATCTCACACTTGAAATAAGAATCAATGATTCACAATGCTGGAGAACATGGAAACAGAAAATGTTTCCTTTTCTCATCTCTGACGGGTATTATTTGTGGTAGTTGAGTAAAAATGTGACCTACTGAAAAGACTAACATTTTCTGTGGACCCATCCACACCAGAGAAGAAAGCCAGAATAACACCTTCCAAACAGAGTCTACAGGTACTGCTCCTGTATACGTATTATCAGAATACTGCCTCATGCAATACTCAGCACCATGTTTACCAGTATCCTTCTTTTCACTCTATAGAAGGCTTTCTTTATTTCTGAAGGAGAGACAAATGCGACATATATGTTGCACATAAAAAATATAAAAGGTGGTAATTATAGTTTCTCCAAAGTGATCTTGGAACTCAAGAACCACAGTTAATCCAAATGATTACCAGTAGATTGCAGACAAATAGGAGGTAAGAGGTCAAAATTTAAAATGGGCTCTTTTTTTTTCAATAAGAATGAACATCCAGAAGAGTCCAAAGTAATTAAGTACTATAATGCAGTAATTCCTCCAATGTTTCAGCGTAAAGCTCTGGTATGATGTGAGCAGGCTGATAACACCCACACAGACACCGGTGGCTGTTCTGACAGATTTGGGTCCTGTTAGTTCCCCAACATAACACAGTGTATTGGATCCTTCATGCTGAGCAAAGCCTCGGGAGCAGGGCTGAGTCCTCAGCACACAGACCCCCTTCCCACTCAAATATATATACAGTTCATGTGTTTGTTCATACACTAAAATATTTTCATTACTAAGACATGAGACTGACACTGTAATTTTGCCTGTAAACCCTATATTAAAATTCTATTTGATTGATGAATATACATTACATGATCTCATAAACTGAATAAATCAATGAAACTGCCTAAAAATAGAGTCTTCTTTTCTTCCATAGAGTTTGACGGTGTTCAGCCTCAGCCTGTATTAGTCACTGAGAACTACAAAGCACAACTGTAGTCAGATATCTTTGGAAGCAAACTGATTTTCGTCTTTCCCCTACCAGTTTATAGAAACAGACATATCTAAATAACATATATTGGGTAGCACAGAGCTTTTTTAAGCTTCTTGCTCTTGCCTGTTGTTACTTAGCTTTCGTGCAGCTGTAGCCCTGAGAACAATTCAAGTTTGATTTTATAAAACCTGATCTTCACCTCTTTCTTTGACTGCATTTAACAATTGTGGAAATAAGGAGAGAAGGACGCCTATTGCAGCTGGAGAAGTTAACATACCTAAATGGCACTTCTTTTATAGAGGGAAGGTTGTAATAAGTCATGTGATTTAGAGTAAAGGCAGCAGTGTGCAATGGGAGCAATTTTCTGCCCCTCAAACAGCACTTCAGGTGATGTTGTTCATCTTTCTGTGACTCGCTGTGTCAAAGCATGCCCAGAGCAGAGGTGTTCAGGGACCCGACAAGCTGTAAGTGTCCAGCTGAAAAACCTGGGAGATATCCCAGGGCTCAAAGAATTCACTTTTTCAGTTGCTCTGATTTACTTCAGAATGCACCTTTAGGGAATTTATGTCTTCCATGCCTTTAGTTTCCCATTTCCTTTCTTGTCATCTTTAAAAATCCATTAAAGATCACAGAGACAGTTTCTCCAAGCTTCCATTTCTGAGGGGCTGTGGAGCTCCACAAAGCGTGCAGCTCCAGAGGTGAACTGACTTTTACTCTCTGCACCTTGATGTTGTTAGGACGACATTTTAATTATAGGTGATGGTTACAGGCTGAGAAAACATGCTGAATTCTACAGGGACACAAACAGTTTTCACTCAGAAGGACTTAATGACAACTAGCTAACCAGTCCCCTTCTGTCTGAACAGGAGAACATTAAAATGCAAGATAAAATGGAGGGGTTGATTTCTCAAGGTACTTGTTTGAGAGATTTAAAATTATAGCAGTCTTATATTTTCCAAAAGCAATCACTAGGCTTTTCAGGTGTTGCTAAAATAAAATTATTTTTAAAAGTTAGTTCTCTTAAAAGTAGGCAGCTGCAGTAGTCCAGCTTGCATTTGTATTTTCTAGAAAAAACATTTTGTTAGTCACATACGATGACTGCTATTTCACCTATTTTACAATATTCTTACAAGTTTCCGTACAGTAGAGTAAGTTTACATTAAAATGCCACACCACCTTTGCTATGATTAATTTAGATTTGTCTATCACTGTGCATGCTTGCTGATTTGCCCTGGGTATTATAATAACTATAGCCTGCTTGTCATTTGCCGCTAACATTGCCTCACCTGTAAAACTGCAGCAGATCTGTTTCAGCTTCCCCAGTTTCTGCCATTGCCTTACCTATTACAGTAGAATAAAAGAACATTTCTCGGGTGCATGCACAGATATTTTCATCATATTTCAAATGCATTCAGACAATTGCTGCATATTGGCACCAAAACAAATGAAATAATTCCCCATATCTCTTCGTGTACGAAATGTTTCCTTCCCTCTTTGAATGATGGGCAGTCTCTGTTTATCCAGAGCTGGAAGGCAATGTTCCCACACGTGCAGAGCTATTTGGTTTGTTGATATATGCATCAAATCGTATGCCTGTGCATTAATATGTCTGTGTTCATACATGTTTGTCTTTTTAAAAGTATGAAACACTTAATTAGAAAACCTGTATTTTAAAGTGCAAAATTTAAACTCAAATGACAGGTCAGGTCATTTGGATATGGACTTATTTTAAGGTAGGCAAAACAGCATGTCATTAACACAAGACCTTAACTATACACACTGTCTGTGACTGCACCAATTAACTGAGCAAGAGTAGTCAGACCAACACGACTGCCAGTGAAAGTGGCTGCATGAACGGACCAGCCACGGGGCACAATCTCTGCATGTTTTGGGGCTGTCAGGCTTTGCTGCCCTGTTATTTTGTAAAGAAAAAAATCCTTCTGAAACATTCTTCTGTTTCTAGAAACCTGCAAGAGCAGACGCTGCAGTCAGAGCAATTTTATTCCCATTAAAAAAGTCTGTTCCTAATAAATGTAGCAGGGTGCTGAGAGGGGCTCACATCCTTCCCTGGCTCTGAGCAGAGCCTCACCAGTGAGTATCACGCCTGTTCCTACCAGAGAGAGTTCGGCTCCCCTATAGCACTTGCAATCCAATCTAGGAGAAGACGCAATAAGTGAATTTATTAACCCACGGGGGGTGGGGAACCAGCAATGGCAACAATAAAAAGACTACGTGTTAACCTATGTGCGTACCTCGATGGCTCCAGGTTTAGTTGTATGTGCTAAATTAGACCATTAAACACTGTAAAGCAAACGATGTACTGAAATGCTCCCACAGCCTTGTAATTTATACTATGTTACACAGAGTAGAGTAAGTTGCTCATAGTAAATAGGGTCTCATTGGATGACTTGTCTCTAACAGTACATTTTCACATAATTAAAGTGGACACGGCTTAGAAAAATTAAAAGGCTAGAATATAAAGCTCAGCTGCAAATAATATTAAATGGCATTATCAATAACAGAGATCCCAGGGTTTGCATATTAATTGTAAGAAGGTGCTAATTTGAGTGTTTTAAGCTTGCATTCACAAGCTTGTTTACATGCTTTGTTCCACCTGGACCTGTTTGGAGGTTTGTCAAAAACCTAACAAGCAGAAAAAGATTGCATTTGAAAATACACATACATGTTTAATTAAGCCAGGGCCACCGAACATTCCTCAATATATTTAGCTGTTGAGATTTAAGCACCACCAGAGCATCAGGCATTATCACCTTTTGAAGTACTGCAGAATCTTTAATATTTAAAGCACAAAGCAGACTTTAATATAAAATTCTAGCAGACCACAGAAGATTAAAGACGCATTATAAATGTGACAGTTTGTAAATGGAACACCACTATTAAAGGGAACCCCCCTGATATTTTAGAGCATATTTTTCAGGTGTATACTAAATTATAAATACAATTAAATAGCAGTAATTATTCTCTGGAAGGGGATGGCAGTTTAACTGTTCTAGAAAATAGTGATTAACAATAATGTAGGAAAGTGGTAATATGTGTTTTACCACACTGTTCTTGCAGTCAAACTTCATGCAGAAATCTTCAGCTAATTTAAAACCACCCTGGGGCCCTATATCCATGGGCACAATGTCTTTGCTTCCATGAGGCAGGGAGTGGGAAGGGCTGTTTTCTTGGAGTCCAAAACTCCTGGCTTTTGCTTAGACTACACAGCTGATCTCCATTACTGTAGATGCTGCTGCTGCTGCTTCAAATTTCAATGGAGGGAGGGCAGCAGGGACACCCCAGAGGAGTTAAACCAGTACCTCTTGAAGAATTTTAATCCTGAATTAAGATGGACCAATGCTGTCTCTTCAAAGTCACATGGAGAATTTTGAAAGAAGCTAACCTTACTGTATACCAAATTAATTTGGCAATCATGTGTCTCTAGACCAACAAGACTCATTTAACAGGTTGTACCAATCCTTTAACTTAGTAAACAAACCCCATGGGACCAGAATTTCCCTACCCCTTTTATAAATACCTGTGGGAGCAACAGCAACTGTTAGAAGAGGGGAGGGACTCTCAAGGAGAAGATTTGGGGCATATTTTCTGCTTGCTATCTCTTGTGGGGAACTGAGACTGGCCTCTCAAAATCAGAGCCAATCTCTCCTGAAGGATGCAGGCTGATGGCAGTGGGCAGCACAGGGACCTGTCTCCTCCATGGCAGCCAGGATTTTAGCACAGGCTGGCAGGAGGCCTCTCAAGGAATATGTCTGTCACAACTGAGACTTGGGTGATATTTTTCTGTCCCTGTCTTTCTGCCTTGACCCTTGACCCCCTTCCCTTGAAGAAAGGAGGCTGATGGAGGCAGCTCTTTTTATTTTTTCCCCAAAATACATTGGGATTTTTAAGGAGACTCTCAGACTATGATTAATAATAATTAGCAATTTGCATCTTTGAAGAGGAGCTTTTGTCTTGAAGGCCATATGCCTAGCCAGACTCTTTCAGCCTCACTGTGGAGAAAATCCCTGAACACTGGACATTTTGGGAAGCTCTCCACAGCTTGAAAGAGGGGCTCAACACTACCAAGGGACATGCTTGCAGAAGCCATGGTTTCTGGATCTCATTTCTCTGAGCACAAAACCTCTTACTCACCCCTTCCCTGCGTGGGATTTTGCCTATCCCAGGTTGCAGCATTAAGGTCCGTGCCCAGTCATCATTTAAACTGTTGGCAGAAAGAGCAGTTCTGATGTTGACAACAACAGTTTTAAGGGGGGCAAAATCTGAATAGGATCGAAGAGGAGAAGAAATTTAAAACAAGATTTTAAAAGCAGAGAAATCCAACAATTTAGCATGAATATTCAGGTCTTTGGTGCTGGGCCATACAACTCCAAGGTCTCAGCACACAGCTAAAGCAGTTCTCAAATCTCTGGAGTGCCAGGCACATCACTGCATTAAGGGCATTTTAATATGCATTGCAGTACAAAAGCTTAGCATATTATTTTCACTTTTATTATCAAAAAAAGGAAAATATAGTGAATGTTATCCAACAGAGTGCTTTAAAACAGAATTTTCAAATAAAAAGTATAAAGAGATGTTAGTTATATTATTCATTGCAGAAATAAAAAATAAATTATACATATTCTCCTAATAGAGATTAAAATGGATAAATAATGAAAAGATTACAATAGCTATATTTCTCAGGGTCTAGTTTATATTGTTAACCTAAGTACTATACACTATACATGATTAGGCACAGTGCTCGCATGAAAAATGCAGTGCATCTGCTATTCACAAAAGCAACACCCAGGCCATGTTTTCCACGAGACTTTGCAGGAGCTGGATTGCTCACATTCTCTGTTGGCAGAGGCACACCAGACTGTGCCTCACATCTACATGGGATTTTTTTCATGCAAGAATGGCAAAGAAGTTCTGGTTTAGCGAAATTACTTGTTTTTCCATGTACCATACACTCTAAGAACATCTCCCTTTCACTGCAGGTTGCAGCTTCTCTGAAAACAAGGATGCCTCTATCTGCTTCCAGATTTTAAAGAATTAAAATAAACTAAATATTTTCATTTGGACTAAATACAGGATTTTATAAACTTAGCAAAATAAAGAAACCCATAGGGCAAAAACCCAACTGCACAACAGCCAGCAGCTCCACAGGCACACTGTCTGCCAGGGATGCTGACGATCCCAGCGGAATTCTCTCCCCTGGCATATCTGCCATCTTTCACTTCAGCTTAGGAACTGCAACCTGGAACAAAAGGCAGCTTCCCTCAAACCCAACATTCACTCCAAAGAATAACTAGCTTAAGCAAATGGGTGTTTTGTAAAGAAAACTGGCTTAGTTTTAGAAGACATTCAAATTCTCCTCGTGTCCAGCTTTGCCTCCTGTTGTGCTGGGGCCAAGTGGGTGAGGAGCACCCCTGTCCCCCAAGCCAGGGCAAGATTCCTGACTAGACCAGCTGAGAGGCTCCCTTATCTTTCTCCAGACCCTCAAATCTGTGGATTCCCAGGGCAATTTTGCTTCTCTGAGCAATCAGCCCAGCCTTCCATTGACCCAGCATACCAACTTCATTGTGCCCCTCCATGAGCTTGTGCAGGGTTTTGAAACCATCAAACAAAACCAGCACCAGAGTAGATGCTACTGAGTGTGCTCATGAAGAAAAGACTTTCCCAGTAAACATTTTTGTCCTTAGTGATGGAAATTATGATCTTAGTCTGCTTGCTAAACCAGTATTTAAATGGCTAGAAAGTGTTTCATATTCTCCAGTGCAAGGGCCCAAATCTGTTGATATTACAAGTGTCGTCAACATTCAGCAGCATGGCAGCTGTCACCAGGCAGTTCAGAAAGGCTGATTTAATTGATATTTTCCATTTCAAATACAATTTGCAGTCGGCATGGGGTGAGAAATGCATCTCACCATGCAGATTTTCATGATGCTGGAACATAAAAAAAAAAAAAAAAAGGGTGCTGCTTTTCTTTTGAGAAAAAGCTTCAAATGTAGTCTAGGAAGGAAATGTTCAACTACATATGTGAAAGTTGCTTTCATTTAAATGAACTAAATCATGGTAAATCCCAGATCATTTATTTCTGTATATGAAATAGCACATGTGGCAAAATGTAGAAAGTGGCATACTATTTTTAGAAATGGGAAAGAAGGCCCTGTTTAGCTATGGGGTTTAAACTAAGGTCTGCAATTCAAGCTTGAGCCCAGAATCTAATTCAGGTTAGATGGCTCCAAAATTCTCCAAGCCTTTCTAAGGAGTTTTTTCTTTTTTTTCCCTAAGATAACACAAATCTCACAAGAATAGCTGATCTTACCATTGAAGGTCAAGAGGTTTTTGCAAACCCAACTGCTATGACTTTTTCTGTGTAGTTTAATTAATAGAACCTAAGGGCAGGCAGAACCATTTGACCATCTGAACTGACATCTGCATGGCAGCCCATCGTACCATACCCAACTGCCCTGCACCAAGCCCAATAACTGGTGTTTGGCTAAGCCAGAACAGTTATTTTCTTTCCTGTAAGAGACCTTTTCTCTGAACTGCACCTTTTTGTTTCTAAGGACTGTGCCTGCCTGCAGGGGTAAGTGCCACATTGCAAGACAGGGCTTTGAATACAAACACAGAGGCACAAGCACACACTCTTCATCTTACTGATGTGACTTTTTCTTGGTTTGCTCTCCTTTTTAATCTATGCTAAAGAAAAAAAGCCTTTCAGATTTTAAAATATGAAGCTAATTTTATTGCCTGAGGAGGCATTATAGCCAGAGTTGGACCATTTCAGTGCTATTTCCCACAAGAACGGCTCATGGATCCCAGCAGTGCAGCCTTAGCCATGGCTGTGGTGAGATCCCAAGCTGCACTCAGCCTCCTCGGCCTCTGCTCAGATCTCCTCCGAGAGGGAACTCCTCTGTGACTCAAGCCCACTCAGCCTCGGGCCAGAGGGCAAGTAGCCCACCAAGGGCAAGGTCTGTCATGGTGTGTGCCCATAGCACAGGAGTGTGTTCCCCGGGGAATCTGTGGGACTTCACACCCTTGAGCCTGGCTGTGAACCCACCCTTGCTTTACACCTCCTTTTTTTGGGAGGAGATTTAGAACAAAAGCTTAGACTGGAAACTCCTTTGACATCTTTTAATGAATCTCATTCGGAACTGCTCCATCCAGTTCTGAATGAGATGCATTAAACCGCTCCATCCAGCTGTTCCCATCCCCGTTTTAGCAGACAAAGCAGTGCCTGAAATCCTTTTTAATTCAAACATCGCTGAATGTTCTTCTCAAGACACGACGGAGTGCTCCTGGCCCCCTCCCCCTCCCTGTATCTTGGGTGAGCACATACTTAGATCCCCCAAGCACAGTGATAATTTCTCCTTACCAGCAGAGCCAGTCATTATTTATTATATCACTCTCTCACTTCTTCAGTCTCTCCTAGTGGGAACATTGCAGTGGCTGCTGGCTAGAAAATTAGCCAAGGGAACTTCTTCTGTTGGTCTCTTTCCTCATTATACTAGTAAAAAAAATTTAACTGTGACATTCTCTCTCTCTCTGTATATATATATCAGTGCAGGTTGGAAGCACACTGTAGGGGCTAATAGTGAGTAATTTAACTGTGGCTCTCTCACACGTTTTACCCTCGTTCTTTCTCCAGAGTAGCAGCAGAAGAACAGTATGTTCATGTATTGTTACTCCATATTATAAGCAGAGCTTGCAAGTTTATGTCTAATCTCACTCTTTCCACTAGGTTGTTTTTTTTCATGGGGATGTGATGCAATTTCTTCCAGTGTCAAGGTGCTGCCATAAATTACAGAGAGATTCAGGTAATCCTTAAAGAAAAGTTTACATTTTTCCACTTTAAAAAGTGCCCTTAAAAAAAGCCAACAGAGGAACATCTGACTGGAACAAAGTTCTGCGTATACATGCACACGGCTAAGGGCCATCATACTGATACGTGCCCAGAGAGGTTGTTCTCTTAGGCTAGGAACAGACTCATCTACACAGGTATCACTGGACAGAACTGGTGTTGTTCACTGGTCAGACAGGAACCATGTGAAGCATAAAGCAGAGGAACGCTTTTCCTGGCTCCACTCAGGTGTCGCACAGCACGGCTTGGGCCAGTGATGGGATCTGGTTTCAGTTCAAGAAAATTAGTAGAAAGTGTGCTCAGCTGTTCAAAGGAGCTCTGTGCATGCCCAGGTCACTGTTTTTATGTGCTGGGATATGTCTGCGCCAAGTGCATGCATGCAGCTCCATGGGGAGGACATCCACACTATCCAGTGAATAAAGAAAAAGGATTGAGGAATTTTGAGGAATAGTGATATATTTGGGACTGGTCACAATAAATCATGTGACTCACTTCAGAATCCCTTCTTGGAAGAGACACAAAGGGGAGCTGCAAATGACAGCATCACAAATGCTCAAATGTCTTGAAGACTCAGGTTTTAGATGTCCCTAATTTTGACCCAGATCCATTACATAAAAATATACATCCTGCTAGGAATATAGACAAAGTACAGTTTTGTGACTTACGGTAAGGTTTATAAAAAGACAATCCTGCTTAAATATTTTGTATAAAGTACAAAATGTGAGGTTAGGGGTGAAAAAAGCATGGAAACACATTCACGTTTTCTTTTCACCCCAGCCAGTTTTTGGTAGTGAAGCACTGCTGATCACAGGTGTGTAACTCTTTGTCTAGAACAGGTGTCTTCAAATCTTTATTTCCTACATCAGCCCACTGGTGCTGAGGAGAGCCCATGAGCAGCAGGAAGCAATCCCTGTGCCCTGCACTGGCCAGTGACTCTGCACGTCCCCAGATGGCTCCAGGGGCCCCTCGTTTTGCCTGGCCCTGTCCTGCGTGTCCCCCTGCTCGTCCCCAGCGCAGCCGGCTCGGCGGCAGCGGTGTGTAATTGGCTGTAACTCCATGTACCTAGCAACGCAGATGTCACACGCTGGCTCTTGCCCAAAGGGAAGGAGGACGAGGACAGTAAACAAAGACCTCGGTGTCCTCCATTTTGGAGCGCCTGCTGCAAGTTTGACTCTCTTCACTTTGAATTATAGTGGCAGTGCTTTGAGCAACTACATCTGAAGTACTCCAGCAACATCACACTCTTGTTCCACCACCACTCTGATGACCACCAGTATAATTCAAAGAGAAAGAGTAAAAACTCACCTCTAGGTATAAAAAAAGAGAGAGAGTTTATTCCCTGCCAGAAGAAACAATATGACCAGAATTATAGCAGTTTCTACCCTGAACTGTAAAAGTAATGCTTTCTGTTAGCCAATGAATAAAACTGTCCTTTTTCAGGAAGACCATCTTTCACACTTATAATATTATCTTTCCAATAGATGTGAATACACTGGTTTATTATATCTAGCTTGCTGCTTTTTTTTTTTAAATGAAGGAAAAGGTACCAGAGCACAAAAAGTAATGCTTTTTTCCCCCTGCTTATGAAAAAGGAGGAAAAGAGAAGAAATCTTTCTATTTGCATTGCTAATTAGCAGAACGCACACAGATAATACAGTGATCAGTACTGTACACACGTTTTGAGAGATGAACAAACATTGCACTATATTTGAATATGCAAGTGTACCATTTGTGTAGTTTATGTTGCATCCAGGCTTTTCCACAGGGCTCCACAAAGGACACACTGAAAACTCCCGATGGCGGGCTGGGGGGGATGTTGGGGTATGATTTGTTTACCCTGGAAAGGGCAATGCAGGGGCACAGCTTGCTTTTCAATGTCATTTTGGTGTTTCTTCACCCCCAAACAAATTCGCCAGCTGAGTTGACTGAGGAAAAGGATTTTAAGAGACTTGTCCAAGGTCACTCTAAGCAATGAGCAAGTCAAGCCACTTACTCAAGGGCACTGAGTGCTTCTGTGGCCCAACCTACCTCCCTCTTGCTTCAGGTTGTTTGTGCCAACCTCTGCCCCCCTCACCACATAGCCTTCCCCACACAAGCAGTACAGTGTAAAGCTCACAGCAAATCCAGTGAAGCGCCCTGCACCATCCATCCGTCTTCTTCATGAGATAAGAATAGTTCCTTAAACCTTTGTTCATGGCAGATGTTTTCCTGGTTTGATGTTTTTTTTCTAAGTGTCAGTGTCTATCCACAAACTATGTCTTGATGTACATGCCCGTGCCTAGATATATGAATAGCTTTACAAGATGAACACAGCTTGAAAAACTGAGGTCAAACCTGAAGAAGGTTGAAAAAGCTGGGGTAGTGCAAGACATTATCTAGATTAAAATAAACACTGTCTCATCTCATAGAGGTCATTTCATTAGGAGAATGCAGTAACTCTTGGAAAACACCAGCCACATTATCAGGCTTGACATAAGCTTAGCTTTTGCTCATTCATATGTGTGATCTCAACAACACCAAGTAACTCATCTACAGGTATTCCTTCTTTAAGGGTCAGTCCATAAAATCAACTGCACAGTCATCTCTTTTCTCTCTAATTCCCTTAATTTCTCTTACCTGAACACAAAGAGTATACATTCAGCAGTATTTTTTGAGAATTTAAACCAAAAAACCCATTGCTTTTGCCCTAAACATCACTTCATTTGCCTGGCAAGTGATATGTTGAGAATAGAGTACCTACTAACATGGCAGCATCTATAGGGGTTTGATCTCCAGATTGACAAGTTCAAACTGTTAGGGACTCTCTCTCCACTCCTCCCTTTCCCTGGCTAGGCAGGGTGTTATTCTGTAGGTCAAACCAACACAAAAATCATTTTCATGCAGGCAAAGCTCTTTGAGTACATGACACCAGCTCTGCTGCCACCCAGGTTTAGCTTGATCTTCCATTTAGCTGACTCTGGTCTTCTTCTCAGCTGGACTCACTTGTCAGCGTGGTAAGAGCTACACACATGCATGGGGGAAAGCTCCCCAGCCCTTGCTTGGATCCTTGTATTTGGAAAGTCATATCCCTAAGCACATCCCTCAATCCTCACCTACTGATTTCAGGTAGGATAGCTTACACATGATTTACCCATCAGAAGATGATTTTTATCTACTCCTCTTCTTCCCCCCAAGTGTGGCTGCAGAGCTGTCTTTAAATCTGGACTCTGACACTTCACTGCATAAATGTTACCTACACTGGAGCGAAAATAACTGAGTTCTGCTGTTGGCAGGTCTGCTCTGATATTGTCACCTTGCACCCACACGTGCACCTTTTGAGGGCAGCTCACTGCACTTTGGAAGGTCCCAACCACCTCTATGCAAGCAAAGCACACAGCGACAAAACCCCTGCAGCAACCATTGCACCTGTGTGCAGATCTTGCCTGCATTCCAAGAGTTCAGTTTACAGCCCTGAGCCCTCTGCTGAGAGCTGGGGATGCTGCACATGTCCCTGCAGGTCTAGTGGTCAGCTTCAGTCGACTATCGTACTCTCATCCCAGTTACATTAATGACAGATGACGAGAAAGCTATTTATGAGCAGTAGTGTAATTTACAGACCTAAATAATGTATTTTTAGAAAAGTGAAGGTATTATTAAATACTGTCAGATCCCAGTATGAAAAGACAGTTTCAATATTTTCTTTTATAAATCTATTCTCTAATTCTAGTCAGATTCTTCTCACCAAGGCTCCCTCTGCTATCTGCTGAGGACAATAGAGGACAACCTGTCATCTGAAGCCATTTCAAATACAGTCACAAACAAATACTTGTATTAATATTAAACATGTAGCAGTTTCAAGAGCATGTATTTTTTTGTATAAGAGATCACACTATTCTTTTGAAGAGCCAATAGGGCTTTTGTTCTCAGCTCCTTTTAAACAATCTGGATATTAACTTTTCTACTACTGCAAGCCTCTGAGCAACTTCCCGCAATATTCTCCAGACAGGTGTTTGCATAAACTGTGTCTTACAAAGACCTTGGGCAGACAGCTAAGGAGTTTTACCTTGTGCATATTAGCAGCCCAAGTGCTCGAATGCCATGTAGGGCCCTAGAGATCCTATGACCGGCTCCCTGGTGCTGCAGAGCCTGTTACTTTATTGGTAGTATGAACCAGAGAAATGTTATGTGTTGTTCAGAGAAAGAGTTATGTGCTTTGTGCGAGTGAACGTGAGAAGAATGGAGAACAGCAAACCAGCCCATCCCAGCTCCCCACTTTCCCCTTGGTGTCTCTGTGGTTGCAGACCCCCCTCTTGTACAAGTTTCTTTTGGTCCCCATGAGAATGGAGAGACAGTCTTTAGCAATTAGCCCAGGGAGGGAGAGGCTAATTGTACCAATTAGCACTGGAGCACCAGGTGGGGAGACTTAGAGGCCAGTCAAGAGGGGACTAATAAAATGACTGTCAGGGTCAGTGAGGCAGCACCATTTGGGGAGAGGAAGGAGACATAGAGCTGCTGATTGCATCTAATTAGGCCTTTTGTTTCCACTTTGAAACCGTCTTTTCAATGCACTTTGAGAATGGGAGGATCAGTCAGACCAGTGGCTTGCACTGTCCTTACAGGAGCAGCAGGGGAAGGAAAAGCCCAGGTACAGCCATCAACACCAGCCTCACCATCTTCCCTTCGAGCTCGTGTGACTCAGAGCAGCCTTGTTCTCCCCCAGTCCCCAGTGAAGCCTCTGTAGAGAGGCCCAGAGTTGCTGTGTAGCCACACTTGCAATGTTCTCCCACATTTTAAGCACTACAAGGTCCTCACGGGGTCTTGCTCAGAGTATAATATCTTGCCTAGCTCAGGTTTTCCTCCCTGTAGCTCAAGGTTCCTACATGGAAACAACTGTAAATGGAGGGCGCCTCAATCCCCTTGTGCCCTGGATTCAAACTGTATTACAGTGACACGTGCTCAAGTGACAGAATAACACACCTGATCGCAGTAGATCACATTATAACAAGGTTGTTGCAAAACACTCATCAACCTCGTTTTTGCAACAGTCATTGGTCTCTCTGGGTTTCAGTGAAGTGCTTAAACCATACTCCAGGACATTCTGAAATGAGGCACACAGCTCCATGCTTCAGGTCAAAGCCTGGCCCTCTCTATGAGCTACTCTTTCACTACTCTGCATCCATGATCTGAATTTTTACTCCAAAAGCCCACTGTAACTACCTGCTAGTGCTCCAACAATAGCCCAAAGCAACCATATGGAAACCGAACAACTAAAATAATAAAAGCATTGAGTCATACAAACTACAAATACCCATAATGTCACAGCTTAACTACACAGCTACTTACTTGTTGGGTGGTGCTTTGTACCAGATCTTCTTGCTGAGTGCTGCCCTGTGAGCCTGTCCCCTCTCCTGCTGCAGTAACTTGCAGGCAGACCTCTGCCCTTCTGCAAACCATGACCTGTCCAGAGCAAGGCTGTGCTGAAGGCACATCTGATTCTTTCACCAAAGCCACTCCATTTTCTAGAAAGCAAGACAGAGTTTGATTTACCCAATGCTGGGACTATGCACACTGCAGCTGCTGTTTTTCCCACTTACCTAAAGGGAGGACATGTCCTACACTCCCAGCTCCATGGCTGTCACCAAACTAGTGCTTCACATGAATGGCACAGACAGTGCCTGCAGCAGGAAGCAGAACTGAAGGGTGACACTTCAGCTTCCCCCAAAAGGCAAGAGTTAGGCTACCCCTTATTTTCCAGTTCCTCTGTTGGTGAGTGTTAGCACTGTTCTAAGGCACCGCTTCTTGCATGGGGAGTACCAGTAGGAGCCTCAGGGCTTTGGGCTGTCGGGGGGGATGAAGGCGTTACAACAGCAAGACACTTGTACCTAAGAGGTTGTCCTAGTTCCTGCATGAGACTGAGCCTTGTCCCTGCAGTCGGTGGGCTCTAACAGCCTGAGCCACCCTTTCTCACGGAAACAGAAAGTGGTTACTCGGCCAAACGCTCACTTTCTGGAACATAAACTCTTTTAAAACAAACAAACCAAAAAACCCCTTGAGGCTCAGAAAAGACCAGTGAACCATGAAGACCTAGCGAGACAGTCCAGGTCCAAATTAGCGGCACTGAATAGTGGGTCAACAGTGCAAAACCTTTCAGCTTTTTGCTACCGGTATCAGAGGAAAACCAGGGTGCATTTAAACTCCAGCACCTTTCCACAGTTTAACAGTAAATGGCCTATATTGAATAGCTGGCAACACATGCACTCTCCTTGTTTTCCTTCCTTGTTAAATGTTTCCTGGCATGGTGACAGGTAAAGCATAATACAGCTTGGCAATATGGCTTTTACATGGTGAAACAGCTCCTCCGTGCTACGCTAGAATACATATTACTGTGACAAGGGGCTTTATTCTGAATTATCTGCACATGCTAAAAGCCAGTGGGAAATTGGAGGAGAGTTTAGTGAAAACTACATAAGATTTTGTTACCGCTGAGCGGAAAATTTTGGATGGAAATCACGGAGTGTGGGGCTTAATCACAGCTCCTTCTGCTCGGCACACTATGTAAGGCAGCCCCAGCCATTAAAAATTCACTTGGGAAAGGTGGATGGTTATCCAGCATTAAGCATGTTTCTGTGGCACTGAATTCTTCAGATCGCTTGGGGAGGCAAGTCATCCACTTTTTAACCTGACAGTGCTTGTTGATAAAAACAGTACAGAGAACTGGATGGAGCACTTACACAAAACTGATAGATGAGATAGATGGAGAGGATTTATCCTGTGGCAGGGGATCTGGTTAGGAATAAAGCTGTGCTGACTTCTAAGCATGGAGATGATCAGGTTATGCAATTATTTCTTAACATATATGTGAGTGATGGAGAGCAGAAACCCAAGCAAGCCTGGGTCTGTGCTGCTCTTCCTTGGAGACAATCTTCCCCAGAGCCACTGTTGTGCCTCACAGAGGCATCTTCACTTGGCAGCTCTCTGAAATGTAGGAACCATTTTGCATTTCAAATTTATGAGTTATTTTGTATGAGGAAGCCGCTGTTTAACAAAGGTCTTACTTTGTGAGCTGGAGATAAAATGCTGAAGACATTCCAACTGATAGAAGTTGTTGCTGAGAGTTTGAGCTGAAGAAGATGACCAAGAGGAGAACAGAGAAATTTCTGAGCCAGCAGGTTGTTCTGTTTCTCTCTCATGGATTTATTTTCATATTCAAAATTTTCTTACTGCTGCTTTGCCCAGCCTATGAGAGGTTTCATGCAACGGTCATCACTGGGGTGTTAGATGGGGTTCTTTTTTCCCCCCTTGAAGTTTTTTTCTATGTAATATCAAAATGATGAGCTCACTTCATATTCTCAGATTTTTTTAAACCGATTTTGAAAAATTCAGGCTCAGGTTATTTTCACCATCCCGCACCCAGCAGAGGCCTTAGACAATGGCCTGATAGAGAGCTCGAAGACCAAGAGAATGTAAGTATCCGACTGAATAGGGCCTAAGGTAAAAAAGAGTCTATGCTGGTGGACACAATACATTAAACAGGAAGATTGTTGTCTTTACTGTCTTGGTTATCTCAGTCACCATGAAATCTCATAGGAAGACAGAAACCATCTCTCTGGTGTCCTCTGTAGAACAGTGTTGGAAGCACTATCAGAAATATTGAGGAAACAAGAGATTATATTCTTCAGATGTTGCCTACCATTGGCCACACAGAGCATCCACCATGCAGCGCAACCGGGTAAGCTGGATAAACAGAAGTCAGTACTGGGAAGCAAGGATGAATAAAGGCAATAAATGTTCTTTGCCATTATTGTTACATGAATTCTGGAGATTTGCATTAATGGAGACATTCCAGAAGAAATGTAACTGTGCCAAAAAAATACAGGGGGCAGTGAGAGACCTGTGGTTACCTTGGCCATTTCTGTTGGATGCTTCTTAAGACCTCCAAGTGACTAACACTGTTCTCACCAGTTGAATCTCAGCCCTGCAGCCTTCATCCGTGCTCCATGCTGTATGACAGGGAACTGACCATACTTTGAAGTCAGGAGACATATTTCATAAGTAGTCTGTCAGCAGAATTATTTCTGAGGCCCTTGATTAATAATGTAGGACATCAGTGATCTCGGAAAACTTTAACATCAGCACTGTACTTGGCTGAGCAGAACAGCTGTTGACATCCTTGTTGCTGTTTCTTAGCTGAAGACAGATGTTTGTGAGGTTAGATGGAAAAGGCAAGAGTGTATGAACATACCGGAGTCAGTGGAAAGCACTCACCCCTTCCTTATACTTATGTAGTGACTCAACCTGTATTCTGGGAACTCTATTAGATTATAATTGCTCCATGTGTGAAGCCAGTGGCATATCTTAGGAGCTGAGACACTCCAGATACTTGTATGATGATGTCTGAATAGTCTTCACATGGCAGAGAAAATATAAGTGCATTAGGGAAGAGCAATAAATACCCTCAAGTGCTCTACCGGATTGAATTTTTGAAGGGTGCTCTGGTCTCAGATGTTAATGGAGTGGCTTAATTTTCCTTGAAATGGTCATCATAAACTCAGGAAAATGTAATTCAGGGATGAGGCATGGTATCTGGTGTTGAAAAAAGGCTGGGTGTTCTTAATGGCTAAAAAAGATTGTTCAGCACCAGATCAGCCGTGTAAAAATGTGACCTCTCTAATGCTCCCAAGTTCAAAATTATTTGCTGGGTAAGTGTCATTTGAACAACTTAAAGCTTCACAGTTTACTAAAGGATGTGTTTTGTATTCTGGTCCAAGTATGACTACACCAGCAAATGCTTTCCCTGCATCATCTGAAATACCAAATGTAAGGCAAAATTTTGCTTCAAACTTCCATGAAGAGCTAAAGCCTCTCCATCCACAGTAATATACAAACTACATAGTAAATCATCCTTCTGAAAACATTGCATCCACTTTGTATTTTCAGTCCAAAGATTAAGGGCTTCTGTAAGTAAATCTCTTATTTCTTTCAGGGAACAAAACTGCCCTGAGCTCACAGACACTTTCACCTTGAGGATCCCATAAGAAAACTGTTCTGGGGATGGAGAGGTAAGAACACATCTCAGGAAGTCCTGGGGCCCTGCTGTTCTCAGAGCTGTCCCCTCAGACAGTCCCACAGAGCGAAGCATCAAACCAGGAAGCAAGTTTTATCCTGCAGAGGGAAGACCTGTGCCAGAGACGTGCTCAGGAATGATCAGACTATTTACAGGTGTAGAAAATTTGCTGCGATCAGTCTTCACTCACCTTTCTTCTTTCCAGCTTTATTTCTCAGGCTGTGAACTTCTCTGCCTGCACAAGAGCTGCTTCTATAGCCCCTAAAGAAGTCACTAGGAGCTTTCTCTGTTCGTGCTGTGGGAGTGGAGACTTTGACCACACTGCCCCAGTTACAGGGACAGGTGAACTCAGAATTTTGAGCATTAATGTGATAAAGTTGAAAAGTGGGGCTAGAAAGAAGTTTGGTGAGGGTGGTCATGGTTTGCTGAAAATCTTGAGGTGAAGGATGGCATGAACTTGGAAGGAAGCCAGAACAAGTAAGCTCACCATGGCTTTTGTGTTGAGAAATAACCCTAAGCAGAAAACAGATCCCTGTCCCCAGACTCCCATGGCTCTTACATTGAAACCAGTACCATTACAGCAAGGAAGGAGGTTAACAACCAGCTCACTTCTCTGAGCCAGTAGACACAAGGCAGAAACCAGCTGGAGGGTGCCCAGAGCTGCTCCTAGGCTACTGCCACAAAGGAAAAAAATCAACTTGTTCTGCTGCTGCAGACATGAGACAGGTTTGAAGAGGTTCACTGCTGTAGGACTAACAGTTTTAAAGCACTGATTAGCTGATATAGGATTAAGTATGTATTATCCAGTCCATGTGCCGTTTGATGCACTTTCAGAAAAAAAGCGCCTCACCAGAGGTGCTGTTTAAACACTAGGTTTGTTATTATAGGTAGTATAATAGGTAGTATTGTAGGTGTTACTAAATGACTTGGGAATTAAAGCATTTTTAAAATTAAATGTGATAAACTATTAGGGAGAATTAATAGACAGGTTTTTTTCAAAGTTCAGTAATTTCTATTATTAAATCTGCTTTGGGGATTTGCAGCATTGAATCAATAATTATCTTCCAGATACACAATATAACACAACCAACAAAACAGGGTCCATCAGACTGTATCATCTACCATTATTTATCTATGTTTGTGCCACAATTTCATCACTTGATCAAATAATAACAGATTCCAGAATATGTCATTCACGTATCCCCAGTTTATCTATAATGATTTTCCTCTTGTCAGCTCATTTCTTGAACCTTTGCTGAATCTGGTTTCAATAGTACTATAAACAATCATCATTGCATTGTAAAACTGGAAACTCTCCACTAAAATAGTGTTTTGATCTGGGTTGCCATAGTAATAAGTCTGTGCTCCCCTCTTTGGAGGCCTTGTTATATGAAGTATCTGTGATTTGCTCAGAATGGCCCCAGTTCATCTGTCAAAGTAGGTTTTTCCTTTTTTAAAATAATGATCTAGAAAATCCCACAGTGGCAACAAATATTTTACAACCATAACGAGAAACATTGTATCACTCAAGCTTTGTAAATCTATGCCATTATTGCATTAGAATAAATCACTTTCCTTAGGTATATTACTTAGAAATATGCAATTCTAATTTTAGAGCGTGTATTCAATAGGGGGTATTTATTTTTTATGTAAAGAGAATTATTAACTTTGACTTCAAAAATACATCACATGTCAGATTGTGTTTAGAGGCCCTGCAGCAAAAAGAAAAAAACCTGAAATTCTTTCTTATTTCTATCAAAATATCACAAATATCCAGTCAGCTTCAGATTTAGTTACTCTAGTCTAGTTACTTAAGTGCTGATTTTTATAATGAGATCAGATATTACCACAGATTTTACAACTGCACATTTAGATAAATGATATTCAGATTATATACTTGTAAAAATTAGAAGTCCTGAAAATACATCAACGACACTATGAAAATGTATCATGATACATTATTTTAAATAGAAATGCTCCAGTCAGTTACAGTAATTTGATACATGAACTATGATATTTCCTCCTGCAGGAATGAGAGTAAACAAACACTACATCAACACGCCAGTGACAGACTCCATGGAAAAAAGTGAGGACAGGGATCATATTTTACCTAAGACAAATGGTTAAGTTGGTTACTTTATGTAAGTCGCTACCAGCTACAGGATTACTTCATGTAACTCACTGTCAGCTACTGCCTCATAATACCTGACAGAGGAATATTAAAATCATCAGTGGGAGAAAGTATGGAAGGTATCTAGCTCTTATTCAATGAATTCTAATTAAAAAGTAATTACCTTTCGGTGAGGACTCTGCCAGCCTCAGGCCCCTCCTCACACGTAATGTTAGCTGGCTCCTTGGCAAACAGAGGGAGATGAGCTGAGGTGCGTATGCATATTTCCTTACATATTGCCAGTCACTTAGTTCTAAGTAGTGCCAGATCATGGGAAGTCTTCGAAAATAGTTTTATATCATTTTGCCAAGTGGATCCCCAGAAGACGCTGTGGGGGCAGAGGTGCTACACATCTTCTGTTATAATTGACCTGGGCTTTGAGATTTCTCTGTCATGATGTATCCCAGAAAGGTGCATGATGGGAAGAAACTTGTTATTCCTCCAGCAGTGCCAAATGGACAAGATCAAGTAGGCCTGGGACTTGAAAAAAAAAGAAGAAATATTGACAGATAAGTAACCACTCCAGTAAATGACAGGCAGGCACAAGAAGCTTGATTTCCTAGGGGTTCAGAGGTAATCTATTAACCTTAAAATATTTCAGTGCAAATTTGATAGGTTTTTTTATTAAATACAAAAACATAAGATGTTTAATTGAAATTATTAGGTCTGTTTTGATTTCTTTTACTCCTTGCAAGTTAGCAGAGTGAGAACAAATATCCACCCACGACTAAAAAAGCTAAAGCCAGTCTTAATTCAACCCAAATTGTTTATTTATTAAATTACCAAAATTGTATCTGTAATATAGTTCAAGAACATTAAAGGTGTCCTCTGAGAAGCTGTCATTTTTTATGGCACTGTGACTGGCACTGAAACATTGTTTTGCAATTCTTTGGATAGTAGCTCATCAACAGCCAGGGAAATGCAAGGACAAATTGAAGTCAGTAAGGTGGGCCAAACTAATTAAGTGCAGAATTTGTCTCTGGAGACTACTGTCTCCTTTAGTGAATTCGGTGCCAGCCCAGCCCATTTTGATGCATGTCCTGGGGCCCAGGAGTAGCAGAACTCTCGTGGGTGCTGTGTGCACACACACCTGGTCACACAGCCGAGACCCAGGACAGAGTGCTAGCTCTCCATGCTGGCATGATCCGGGACAGAAGGAATACAAGTACTCTGGATTTAGGCTCCATTACAGAGGATTTCTGTAACTTTTACTTTGAGATGTTCTCATCTTCCCTCTGTTTGCAGCTGGGAATTCTCTTGCACTGAGAGGTATCCTCGTGGCCAGAAGCAGCTTTGCTGCCTTACCTGAAATTCTGTTGACATTTGGCTGAGGTTCCGGTTAAAAAAATAATTCCTGCTCTCCCCTGTGTGTCTCCCTGCTGAATTCTTGTATCCTGCAAGGCTCTCTGGGTCAGCCACATCCAGACTCGTGGCACAGCAACAGCAATGTTGTACATTGCCTCAGGCCCTGCTAAAGAGGTTGCTGGAACAGAGAGGGAAGTGGATGAAGAGGCCAAATTCCCTCCACCTTGCAACTCTCTAGACAGCCTGTATTCCTCCTACAACCCATTCACATCTTCTGTTCCAGGACCAGCATGAAGAAAAAGCTTTAAAACAGTGGAACACAAAAGGAAACAGAGGATGAATCACCTCGGCCTCATCATGCAGTCTATCTCCAAGCACTCTTAATTGACATCTTCCTAGCTACAGTTTAAATGGATTACACTTTGATCTGTCCACCCTTGAGAACAGATTATTTATATGAATTGAACACACATCACAATAATTTCCTCCTTTCTTCCCATAAATTTTTGCATATTCGTTGAAGTCTGTTACACCCCCTTAGTTACTTTCTCTGGGCCAAATTACACCACTCGTTCAATCTTCCCAAGTAGATTATGTTTTCCAGACCACTGGCTGTTTCTGTTCTTATCCTCTGGACAATTTCTTATTGATCAGCTACTTCTGGAGATGTGTCTCTTGTTCTGCAGTCACAACAAGCCAAATAAGGTAACAGTTGGTCCTGGAAATGAATTATGTTGATAAAAGAGAGAGCTTTGGTGCTCGCTGAGGTTGGTAGAGGCTCACAGGAAAGATGATACAGGTTTGGTCCCACAGATCCATTTTATCAAGGACGGGGTTTAATTGTGGATTGATCAATACCTTCTGGCAAGACCCCAACATACGCTCACCATGAAGTACATGAGTAATTCGTTAAAGTTAAGGAGACACAATGTATAGACTCAAACTTACGCCTGCATTTTACAGAAACAGGAACTGCCTACAGTATAGCTACAAAAAATGCTCCAAATGCTGCTTAATATTTCCAATATTTTAGGGGTTTTTTTTCCTAGTTGTATGTATACATTAATGCAATTAAATTATATTCCCTTTTGATATCTTCTCTTTTTAAATTACATGACACCCAATTCTCATTTATACCAGGACTGCTTTTGGCTTGCTCTTGATAATAGCATGTAAATTAGATATAATAAAATATACTCCCAACCAAATGTCCCTCTGCTCTGTCATAATGATGTAACGTAGCATTAGTCTAAATGAATCATGGACCTCAACTTTGTAGATCCATTTTGAATTTTTAAGCTTGAAGTCTTAGCATGATGCAAAAGCAGGTACAGTTGTATTTCCAGTAAAGTGTTATATTCATAATGCCATAATGTACATTTTCAAAAAATAGTAATGTAGGTTTTTCAGTGCATAATTTGGTGGCTCTGGGAATATTTGAAGAGGGAATGTGTTGGATCTGGATTCTGAATATACCTTAATACCTACTTTCTAGTTATTGTTGGACTATCTGGAATGCTCTGCAGTCACTTTATGCGAGTTCTCTCTTGACCCATCCCACACTTTCCATCAGCTCAGTATGGACATGGAATTACTCAGTTTTCTCATGCTGTGAGGGGTTAGGTGAGGCAAAGGCTCACACACCAGGGTCTTATCCTATCTCCTAATTCTTTTTTTGTCCACCTGAAGTCTCCTAATTGTAACAGTGAAGAGCATAATGGGAAAAGCATATCGACTTGTTTAATTTCAAACAGGCTGTATGAACTGTCTTTACAATAACTACATGTTTCAATAATTTATAACTATGATGCTATACCTGACAAAATGATTCACATATCTAGAGCAATGTGCACTTTAAGTTTAAAGTCAAGGTCTTCCTTTCTCATTTTAATGACTTCTCTTGTGCACAAGATATTAATATTCCTGTGAGCAAACACGGCACTGACTCATTAATCAATAGGGGCTGGCTCCTCTACATAATAACAATAGCCGTACTAGATAATTAACTTTTGTTCCATTTGCTTCAGTTTGTACATAATTTCCAGTGGCTGACACTGGATAATGAAAAGCTTTGCAGATGACAGACACCTTTTAAAATCCTTTTACTAGTTTTGGAAAATGATCCATACCTACTGATATAAGTAAAATACAATGTAGGTGTCTGTGTGTGTCCATGCCACATTTAAAAGGAGGCAACTGACAATAAATAAAAGATCTAATAAATATTGTAAGGCTTCAGTGAGTCCTGCTGTTAAATTGTAGCATAGTGAAGGATTTGCATTTTCCTGTCATGTAGTCATAAGGCAGACTAGAGATAAAGGTATGTCTACAATTAAATGAGTATTCTAGGCAACTGGCTGGTTTCCTTAGTCCAGAGTGGGATAAGAAACACAGATGTTTCTGCACCAGCTTTTTTCCTCAGACACATTTTAAATATTAGGGCAAGTTCAGCAAAGATGTCAACAGCAGAAACTACTGCAGCCCTGAGAGACTTACTGTGGGGTGAGGTACAGCATTGTCTGTGCCAGAACACAAAAGAAAAGGTAACTTTAAATCCAGTCCTTTTGGTTACTCATTTTGCAGGGTGGCTCCACAGACAGCTGCAGCGGCACCTTCCAGGAGCCCATGGACTGTGGCACAGGGGCAGGCACACGCAGCATGGAAGGAGGAACCCCCAGGGCACGGCCACCCTCAGGGAGCCACTGTGAGGCACCAGGGAGGGATGGCTCTTTAGCCAGATCATAATTTTCTTTGCTTCCATTGTTAGGGATTTTTAGTAATTGGAGATGTTATTTATGCCTTCTTCCTTGAAAGAAAGAAAGAAAGAAACAACCCAAAACACACAGGGAGACAACTTGGTGCCATTAGCAGAGCAGGCTGTAGAGGGAGAAATCTACCGTCTGCAGGACTTGGAGGGTTCAAAATTTAGTTTTCTTTCAAAATGAAAGTAAATTTTTCTTCGAAAATAAAAGAAATATCAAATCACTTAATGTTTTCTTTTGACATTTTACATGTTTAAATTGTCTTCTCATCTAGAATGTAACATGGCATTAAATAAACCACACATGAGTACTTAGAAAAGCAAAAATTGAAATACTATATTTCATAGATATCAATCTGTCTGACAAATAATGAATTTCTGCTACCCCTATATTTCTTTCTGACTGATAATGGGTTGTTGGGGAAGTCAGCCTGGCATTCTGCAGTTTCAGAAATCATGGAAGTGCATTTTCTGAAGCAAACAATGTCCCACTGACTTTTATTTAGCTGGATATTTAACTGTAGACATTAGTTCTGAAATCAAATCAGACAGCTTATAATCCACTGTAGAAGAAGAAAGTTCCGTATAACACACGTATCACTGTTGTCATCCGTGGCTGTTTTTCCTTTGTGATACCAGGTATTGCAGGGCCAGACATTCAGCTGTGTAAATCACTGGAGCTCATTGACACTAACTGAGCTGCCATGATTTGCCCAGATGAAAATCATCCCTTAGATCTGATGTTGATAAAGCATCCTCACAAATGTGAGCATGAACCATTTGTGAAATGTTTCTGCTTTCAGGTTCAACGATGAAGATAGCTATCTCCCTTACTCATACAAAACACCCCATGCAGAGAAAGCCTTGATTAAGTCTTAAATCAAAAGCTAAAGCATGTGAAACAAAGGAGCCTCATACACCTGTTAGGGGAAAAATGTAGTGAGTGAAAACTAAGTGAGTACCTATTTGCATTGTAGAGTATGTTCTCCAGCAGGAATAAAATATACTGCAAGTCCGTGGTCTGTCAGCTTCTATATAGAAGGGAAAACATTCTTGTGTTCAAAATTGTGGAAATATCAATATTTCAAAAGGTAGTTTTACGGTTCATTCAAGCACTGATAAGAAATCATTACACTTTTTAAGAATATTGATGATTACGGAGAGGCATTTAATGGACGGAAAGCCTTTTTTTGCAGTTCGTTAGTTTGTGCATGTCTAATTGACTCTTCAAGACTCTTTTGCATGAAACACTAAACACAGTTTTAACCAGATAATTTTTATACCAATTATAAGCAAACATCTCCACCTTATAGAAATTTCCTTTCTGTGTCTCCCCAATGAGTACTGTCAAGTTCTAGACAGAGTTCAATGCAGGAAATACATGAAAAATCAGCACTTAAATCACCTATTTTTTCCTACAACAAGCTACCCAAGGAGCTGATTTAATAGATTAGACATTAGATTTGGAATATGTAGGCCCCTGGACAAAGTGGGTTCACCTCTTTGTCTATCAAGATAGGTCATGAGGATTGTTTCCATTAGATCCTGCTTGAGTTATCTGGGCACTGGGAGTGGAAAAAAAAGGGTGAAAAACAATGTGTAAAAACTCTACCAGCTCCAGTGGCACAAAGCAATGCAAAGGTACCCACTGACCTGCCTGAAAGATCCTTGTCTCCAGTGGGGTTATGTGGACACTCTCTCCTGAGGCTTCTCCCACTTAGCAGGCTATGGGCTATCTAGGGCAAGAAGAGGATTATGGTACAGCTGAAAGCAAGTGGATAGTTGTGCATGTGGAAGGCACTGGCTGGGCTCTGCAAAATAGTGTCATTAAACATGACCTCCGAGGCTATTGCAAACTTCTCTGATATACAATCAACTATTAAGTCAATGAAATCATTTGTATCAGAGACATTGTGACACTGTCTGAACACGGGGATGGAAAATAAAAAGACAGCCCTGCATGTACATATGGTCATAGTCCAGTGCAGTAAGTGTTACTGCTTGGTTTGCTGAAGCACACTGGACAAGCTTTAGAGCTTGTTATTTTTGCAAGAACTACAGTGGGGGAAATAACTGATGTGTATTTCAGTAAAAAATACAAACAGAACCAAGACAAATGTTTTGCAGTCAAAAATGACACTCTATGCAAAGCTCCTGTGATTACAGAGAAATGTCTCCCCCTGTGAATACTTCCCATTTTTATTCACCTTGATTCTTGCCCCAGAAGACTGGAAGCAGAATTACAGGCCTCTGTGGAGAGATCCTATTCTCACAATATTTCTAGGCCCCATTTTACTGAACCAACAGATGTGGATCATTGGGATGACTCTGACAAGCACTAGAACTTGTAGTTGCTTAGTGGCATCAAGAGCCTTTGGGGATTTATTCAGCATTAGTGAGAAAAGCTGTGCCAGCCTTATCAGCTGGTGTGCCCTAGTCCTCTTTGCTCCCAGTTGGATCTGGAAGGCATCACTCACCCCCTGCTCCTGCTGGGCCAGATGTGGCACAGCCAGGCAGAGGCAGCAGGGCACTACTCACAGCAGCTGGCTCTGCCTCCTTGCAAGCTTCCATGTGGACATGAATGTATGGAGATGCCCTGCTGGTGGAGACCTGGCTGCAGAGTCCATGGGGCTTGGTGCCACCTGGGATAAACCACATGGGACCCTACAGGCCATCAGGCACTTTTCAAAAAGATCCTGGAGTCCAAAACTAACGTGACGTCATAGTCTGCCTATGCTGAGCTTTTGTCTTTTTTTTTTTTCCAGTTCCTTATTTTAACAATATTATGTGAGATTGGATAATACACCAGGCATTTGTCCCCATGTTTAGCTTGAGTAAGTGAATTATCGAAGGGAAAAGAACACAGAACTCTATTTGTTGACTTTTGTACTCTCTAAACTCTTCTAAATTTAAACAGAAGCATTAA
>VXAZ01001162.1:0-11713 GCA_013399875.1 Gymnorhina tibicen
CAGCCTGGCATCCTGATGCCTTTTGTTGGCATAAGACATGTTAAAACTATGATTTGTTATGTAAGCCAGATGAACAGAATCACAGAATGTGTAAGGTTGGGGGGACCACAGTGGCTCATCTGGTCCCCCCTCCATGCTCAAGCAGGGCCATCCCAGGGCACGTGGAACAGGATTGGGTCCAGAGGGGTCTGGAGTATCTCCAGTGACTTTGAGGTTGCTTTATGTTGCCTGTAGAAAGCCTCATCCACTTCTCCTCCTGGTCAGGTGGCCTCTAGCAGACACCCACAGCAATGTCACCCTTACTTGTCTGTCCTTTTATCCTGACCTGTAAGCTGTGGACTCGCTTATCATCTACCCCAAGACAGGGCTTGACATGTTCCAAGTGTTGCCTCACATAGTGGTCAACTCTACCATTCCCTCTGAGGCACGCAAGGGACATGAATGTCTCTCATGGCCATCTGTTGCCTTGCTCCGCAGGCTGACTCTGTCTCTGGAAGAGAAGGATCTGAGCCTCAGAACCCTGGAAGAAAAGAACCTGGAACTGAAAGATCAGGTGTCTCAGCTTAGTTCTGCTCTTCACCAGTCCGAGAAGCTCTGTTCTGAGCATAGAAGAGAACTGCAGGAGCTCAACAGCCACGTAATGTGTGCACTGGCATCCTCTTCTCCAGGGACACACACACCTCCACCTTTGGCTTGGAGGCCCCACCTGCTTTCCCCTCCCAGCAGCATCCACTGCTGCCGTGTTCTGCCCAGGGGTGCTGCTGCACCCAGAGGCCAAGGCTGGATCTGGTGTCTGCTGCCGATGTTTTCCCCCGTTCTCTCCCGGGTCCCAGCAGGAAATGTGGGAGGAGAAGCAGCAGCAGACTCCTTTGGAGCTTCCCTGTCCCCCTGTTAGCAGTGTTGTCCCAGCTGGAGTTGGTTGCTGTGCCGGGCACTGAGCAATGTGGGGACACAGACGTGGCTATGGCAGGCTGGGAGGGCACTTCCCCCGCAGCCAGTTCAGCCGCTGTTCAGAGCTGCAGCCTCAAGGATGCCCATTGGCTCCCTTTCCCTGTTTTCAGTTCATTTGTTTCCATTGGAAGCCTTGGCTCTGTGCCTTCTGTGTTGGGGGTGTTTTTTGCCTGAAGTCATTTCTCCTTTGTTGCTCTGCCTACTGCCTGCTCTGCTGCCTCAGGAGCAGCCCTGTCCCTGAGGCTCTGTGCATCCATCTTCCAGATCCAGGCCCTGCAGCAGGCAGTGCTGGAGATGGAATCTGCCCAGGCAACTCGAGAGAAGCAGCTTCTGCAGGAGCTGGAGGAGTCCCGAGCAGGAGAACGGTGCTTGAGGGACTCTGTGCATGTGCTGGAGGCTGAGGTGTCTGAGCTGCATGTGAGGCTCCAGAGCTCTGAGAACAGAGCAGAGGCCTTGGCCACACAGTGTCAACAGGCCAGTGGTGCCCACCAGGAAACTCAATCCCAGCTGGACAAACTGCTCCTGGTTCTCCACCACATGATCAGGGACAGCAGCCACTTGGTCACTTGGAGCTCAGGCAAGTGTGGGAGGCTGGGAGAGCAGGTGGAGCAAGGGGGTGGTTCCTGGTCATGCTGGTATGACACACAACCCTGTCAGTTCAGGCTGACTCAGGCCTTGGGAAGTCTTGACAGCTTGACTTCCCTGCAGAGACACAAGTCCATGTTTGTATGTAGAGAGATGATCAGAGTCGGAAGGGAAGAAGGGCCCAAGTCCTCTCAAGCCACAAGGCCCATGCAGTTGTCTTTTGATGACATTAGTGGTCATCAAAATAATGTCAGCCTGTGACACACGTCCTGCTGCAAGGCGAGCTCTAGGACAATGACAAAGGCACCTCCTCCTAGGCAGAAAGAAACCTTGTTTGTTGGAGACAGTTGGATTAAATCTTGAAACAGAATGTCTTCTCTTTTCAGAAAAGGGTCATGTCATGGGCCTAACCACTTCTCAGGCTGGGGATGGCCCTGCAGAGCTCACAGTGGACAGAGTGGCAGCAGCTCTTCAAGACCTGCAGCAGCACCTGGAGCATTCCCAGAAAGATCTGGTAATGTGTGCCCAGTGCACCCAGAAATCCTGTCCCGCTGCTGGGCTGCTGGACAAGCAGAGTGCCAAGGCCAGGATGGGTGGCAGTCCTTGTAGGGGTGTTGGCTCACTGGCAGGGGGAGGAGGGAGGATCACAATCACATCTACCAGTGCAGTCCAGCTGCCCTCCCCACCTGGGCTGTTTCTGCCTTAGTGTTTGTAGCCCTTTGTCTCCTGCCAGCAGTGGCACTGCAGGTGATTCTGCTCCTCTTGCCTCTTCCAGAATGATGCAAGGAAGAAGATACAGGCCTTAGAGCTGGAGCTGGACACGGGCCAGGCTCAGAGGGACAATCTCAGAGACAGCAATCAGGAGCTGCTGAAAGAATTGGATGAAATTCGGGCAGGTACAGCTTCTCCTCTCACACCCACTGCCCCATCCTGTCTCGCCAGCGGGGATCTCTGAGGCCATGCAGAGGAACAGTGCCCAGAGATGGCAGAGGGGAAAAACAACCAGCAGGAGATGTATCCATCCAGTGCCAGTGAAAGCTTTTTCTCGAGAAAGATGCCGTGGCTGGCAGTGCCATCTGGCTGTGCTATGGCTGATCCCGTGCACGGGTGGTGCCTTTCAGGCGCCGTGTCTGTGCTAAGGAGCTGTAGCTGGGTGCCTCAGCTCGATTCCCCCCAACTCCAGGCCCTGCCAGAGCCTCCAGGCTATTGGCCTCTCTGGAGCAGGGCTGCACAGGCATCCCCTCTCCTTTGTGTCTCTTGGATTGCTCACTCTGCACAAGCCCAAGAGCAAACACACTTTCCTGTTCCTCTGAACCTTGCCCCTTTCCTTCTTCCCTTTTGCTCTGCCTGGGAATTTCCTTCATTTGTGTCAGCTTTGGGAGCTCTTGTGGGCTTAGGGCCTGGCAAACACAGGCAGGCAGAGAAGACAGTGCTGTTGTCTCTGCAGGATGCACATCAGTTTGTGTTTGCTTTGCTGTTCCCCTTCTCCTTCCTGCTGCAGCGATGTGGAGGGCAGAACACCAGAAGACCTCTCTAGAAACTGCCCTGAAGGAAGAGGCCATTGCCCTGAAGGAAGAGGCTGTGACTCTTCGTCAGGAGGTGGTGTCTCTGAAGTGGAAATTGGAGAGCCTGGAGAAGGAAAGGAAGGATGTGCTGGTGAGAACGACAGATGCCACAAAGGGCCCTTTCTTAGCTATGTTTGGCCCTTGTGTTAATTGTTCTAAGGAGCACCTTTTTCCAGTTTAACTTTTGTAATTGCATTCTTCTGAATAAGGAGGAAAAGATGTCGTAGTCACGTCAAAGCCAGTTAGTGCTGAGGCTGCTGGTTTTCCTGCATGCTGGAGTTTTGTGCTCTGGAAGCTGTAGTTCTCAATGTCCACAGTGTCTCTATGGACATTGCATGGTTTGGGCAATTCCTCGTGCCCAAATGCACGTGCAGATTTCTAAATACCTGGACCTGGAACGAGGGGTGAGAAGACCAAGTTTGGTGTTCATGGAAAGGTGTTTGGCCTTGGCCATCTGGGAGCAGCCAGTGGGGAGAAAAGAGAGAAAAGCAAAGTGCTGATGCAGATAAGGACGTGTGCCTGCAAGGGGAGAACTCGTCCTGAGTGGCAGCAGAGAATGACAGACTGATCTGGCCATTGCTGCTCCAAGAGAGGGCAGTGGGGCTCTCGGGGCTGGTGCCATGGAAACTCTACACAGGAGAGGTCAAAACCCACTGCTGTCACGCCAACTGCAGGGAATGAAATGTTGGGGGTGTTTGCTCTTCCCTTTCTCCCTGATGGAGAGCACATCCTCATGGCACTGCCTAAATCCTGCTTAGCGTGGCCTTGAAATCCTGGCTGCGGTTCTGGCAGCTCCTCCCCAAAGGAACACTCGAGTGGAGCTGCAAGAGGTCGGGGAAGGGCAGAAACAAAGCTGGGACGGGCTGAGTGAGCTGGGAAAGGCGTAGCGTCAAGGGGGGCCCAGCAAAGGTCTGAGGCATCCCGAGGGGCAGAGAGAGAGGGGCAGCCTGTGCCTGCCCCTGCGGCAGGAGTCCAGTTCTGGTATGAAAAGCAAACCGAGAGAGGGAATGAGTGACCCTTTTTCTCCCTGTTTTGCAGCATGTACGGGACAGGCTTCAGGCAGATAAAGAAAAACTAGAGTGTGAGATAAAACTTCTGGAGGAATCAGTCACAGCCTCTGAAAGCCAGGCAAATACAGCAATAGACAGGAGTAACTCCCTTGAACAAGAACTCCAAACTGCACTGTCCATGTTAAAAATTAAAAATGAAGAAGTGCAAAACCAGGGGAAGAAAATGGAGATTCTTCAGAAAGAGGCAGCAGAGACCAAAGCTTTGCAGGAGCATCTCACTCGTGTGACTGCCATCCTGTCAGAGAGGGAGGGAGAAATGAAGTTGTACCAAGAGCAGATGAGAATGCTGGAAAAGCAGAAAGAAATGCATAAAACTGCTCTTAATCAGGTTATTAAGGACATAACAGAGAAAGAACAGAAGACAGAATCCCAACAGGAACAGATACAGGAGCTGGAGAAGCAGCAAGAAAAGCAAAGGATTGTTTTAAGCAAAATGACCCAAGAGATGGAAGAGAAGGACCAGGAAATCAGATCCCAGCAGGAACTGATAAGGGAGCTGGAAAAGCAGTTAGAATTGCAGAACTCTGCTGTCAGCAGGATGAGCAAAGAGCTGGAGGAGAGACACCTGGAGATCAAATTCCAGGAAGAGAAAATAATGATTCTAGAACAGCATGGTGCAGTACAAGTCAGAAATCTGCTTGTGGATCTTGATGATATGAAAGGAAACCTGAAGGAGAAAAGGTTGGAGCTTCTTTCTCTGACTCAGCAGATTCAAGAACTGGAAAAGGAGAGAGAAGACGTGAAAACTCTAAATGCTAGCCTTGAACACCTGAGGGCTGTTCTTAAGGACAGAGAGAGTGAGTGTGACACTCAGAGGGAGGAGTTAAGGCTCTTGCAGCAGCACAAGGAACAGCAAGATGAGCATCTGGAAGAGCTTCTTGGTAAAGTAGAAATCATGACACTTTCTTTATCTAAAAAAGATCAAGAGCTTGAGTCACAACAAAAGCACATACACAAAGTTGAAGAAGTCATGGAAATGCAGTTAAGGACTGTCCGTGACCAACTGGAGCAGACCTTAGCAACATTAAAAGAAAAAGACAGACTTATGGACATCCAAAAGCAACAAACAAGGAGCTACAAGGAAGAAACAGAAGAACAGATGAATGTCTTGCGCAGAGACTTAGAATACTCTAGGACAATACTGAAAGAAAAGGATTTCATGATTGAATCTCAGAAGGAACTGATTGAGACCTTCCAAAAACAAAAGCAAGACTCTGAACAGCAGAAGCAAATTCTGCAGCATCTTCAAGTGGAACTAAAAGAAAAAAAGCAGGAAATTTTGTCCCTTAGAAAGCAATGTGAGGCATGCAAGGAAAAGGAGGAAAAGCATGAAGCTGAGCAAAGAAATTTCCAAGCAACAACACTGACTCTGAAAGAAAAAGAGGAAAAGATTTGGGTTCTGGAGGAGGCGATCACTAAGCTTCAACAGCAGAAGGAAGAGACAGCAGTGCAGACTAAAGCCATATTGCATAAACTAGAATATGCTGAATCTTCTCTTGAAGCTAGAGATCAAGAGATAGTGTCTTTGCAAGAGCAGGTCCAGGACCTTCGAGAGCAGAAGGAGGTGGCAGGCAAGCAGGCCAAAAGTCTAGAGCAGGATCTAGACAAAGTGAGTGAGATGTTGCAGAAGAACCATTTGGAGTTCCTCAAGCAGACGGAGCAAATGAACACGTTCCAGCTTCGTGAAGAAAGCATGAAATTAGCACTAACATCATGCCAGAAGCAAGTGACTCTGCTTGAGGAACTGGTGAGGAAGAAAGATGAAGACAGCGATGCTCTTAGGCAAAAACTCCAGCACCCTGAAGAAGAACTGAAGACTTTGCAGAATCTCCAGTTAAGGCTAACTGAGAAGAGTGAAGAGGTTAGACATGATGGAGAGCAAGAGCTCCTGAAAGAAGCCTTCCCTGAGAGAGAAGGAGAGATCAAGGCTCAAAGTGAGCAAAAGCAGTTAGAAGAGGAAATAAGAGGTCTTCGGGAAGATCTCCAGCATGTTCAGCAGACTCTGACAAAGAAGAATAAAGAGATCGAGTACCAGACAGACAGAGTCAAGTATTTAAAGAAGACTCTGATAGAGAGAGAACAAGAGCTTAGGAGGCAGAGTGAACTCCTGAAAGAATTAACATTGGCTTTGCAATGGAAAGGTGAAGGGGAAACCCTAAAAAAACAAATGCAAAAACTCCAAAAATGGGAGGAAGAGGAAGTAGAGAAGAAGAAAATTCTGCAGGAGAGAGACCATCTCTTGCAAAGGCAGAAGGAAATACCCCAACAACTGGAAGCTGAGAGGGAAGCCAATGGCAAAGAGTTGGAGTGTGTGGCTGCTGCTTTGAATCAGAGAGAAAGCAGAGAACATGAATTGACAGAGAACGCTCAAGTCCTGAGTGCTGCCCTTAGCAAGAGTGAAATGGCCAATGGGAATCTGAAGAAAGAAAGAACCATCCTGCAGAGAATGGTTTCAGAGAGAGACACAGACCGATTTCATCAACAGGTAGGCACTGGCATTGATCTTCAGTCCATTGCAACGTCTCTCAATGATTGCAATGCTGTTTCCCAGAAAGAGGTGGGAATGTGGATCCCTGTCAGTCCCGGCCTGCTTGGGCAAAGCAGCCCGGGCTGCAGCAGGCAGCCTTGTCTGTCTGCCTGGCTCCAGGCAGAGACCACTGACTGCCACACTGTTTGCTGGCACGCCCGGAACAACCGATACAGCTCTGGAGCTGCTGTTCAAATCAGCTCCAGGCCAAAAGCTGGGCATGGGGAACTGCTTCTCCCGTGCCCACTCAAGGGGAGCAAACACGGGCTGGTCGGGATTGGGCGTGCAAAGGAATGGAGCAGGTGAGCAGAGCGATGGACTAAACTGAGCAGAGTTTTGTACCGAGGGCTGAAGAGCAGCTGCACTGCTGGAGCTTTGAGGATGCTTCCCGAGATGGAGATTTCTGAGGGACAGCTTTTCCAGCGTATTAAAAGAATACGATTTCTCTTATTGCCTGGTCAGGTTAAATGCTTAGTTATGCATTCAGGACATGTTTGTACTGCCATCCAAAAATCACGGAGGCAAATTTGTGTGTATTTCTCTATTAGTATATTGGCATGTTAAAAGTGCTACTAAGAAAATACTGTATTTATGCATTATATATTTACTTATGACTTGAGAAATATTACTTGCAGCCTGATCAGGATGCTGACAAGTATTGTGATCTGTTGATGGCAAGTAAAGAAGTAACAAGGGTAAGAAGTGTTAAAAGAGCAGGAGATTTTAGTTACATCCGTGTAGGTCGGGTGCGCAAGAGCATTCAATTGGGTAACGCAGTTGCATCCACACAGATTGGTTTAGTGCTGATACCAAGACTACATTTATAGGTGCTTCAAGGAGCAGTTCATGAAGAAAGGCACAAAGGGGGAGTTGGCTCCTGCCTAGGTTCAGAGCAGTGCATATGGCCTGATTGATAACGTGATATTTTCAAAGAGCAGTTCTGTATTGAGGATGTAACAGGTAAAGAGAATAGAGAACAGAACCATAGTTTTATCACTGCAGAAATACATGCTTCACCCACATCTCGCACGTTTGGTTGTCTAAGGACAGAGAGTAGAACTGTATGTAAGAGAATTTACAGTGATGGTCAAAGAGGATGACCAAAGATGGTACATAACTTCCCTAAGAGGAAGATGTACACACAACTGACAGGAAATGGCTGAGAGAGAGGGAGGTGGAGACACTACAGAGCTTTGTAAAACCATGAAGTGGCTGGATAGGAAATTAATGCTCCCAGTCTCTCAAAACCAGAATGGAGAACACTGAACAAAACTAGCAGGAAGCAGATCCAAATAAACTACTTAGTTCTCCAAGGGGAGTTGGAGTAGGGCCCCTAGCCAGGATGTGTTGTTTTGGCTTGTGGAGAAGGAGGAGAAGAAGGACCTTAGCACCGTCCATTCCTGTTGTGGTCACTCTCCCCGATGTATTGATTGTAACACCCTTCTAACCTTTATGTGGCACCAGCTCATGGAATCTCCTCTCTGAATGCCCAGCAGGCTGTTGCTGAAGGGGAGCAGCTGTCATGGCTCTCAGAGAAGAGACTCATGTTGCAGAGCCTGGAATGTCTGCAGCAAGCACTTGCCAGGCTGGAAGATGAAAAGGTGGAGCTCAAGCAACAAAACACTGAACTCAGGAGGGCCCTCGAGCAGGTAAAGTGGGCTTTTCCTGCCTCTGTAAAAACTTGGGCTCCTCTGGAACACAACACGTTTTCCCAGGCAGCGCTTTGGAGTCCTCTGCTTGTTTCCTTGCCTCTCCCTGGCCCTGCTGTGGGCACACCCTTTTGTTTGCTCTCTCTGTTGTGGCAGCCCATGGCTTTCACAAAGGCACCTTCACTCTGCTGCCTCCCTCCCTGGCCCCGTGTCCCCAGACACACACTGGCCTCTCCTGCAGAGCCCCCAGCGAGAGCTCTTTGCCCCCAGAGTTGTCTGGTGCAATTCAGGGCCTCTGAGCAGAGATCTCCTTGCCTTGATGTCCAGAGGTCCTTTTGCTCCATGTTTGCTGACAGGTTTCTGTGACCCTTTCTCCCATCCAACATGCAGGTGGAACACGAACGGAGGAGACTGAAGAGATGTTTTAGGGGTCAGTTACTCCCTGATACCTGTGGATTTTCTCTGTCTGAGTCTGAGCAGCACAAGTTGCCCTCTTCTATACAGGTGAGAACAGCATTTTCCTTGGTGCGAGGAGGCTTTGGTCGTACAGAGGAATGATGGGAAATCCCAGTGGCAGCAGCCCTCCAGTGGAGACCTAATAGAAGTCAAATACCGCCCGTGGCCATGACCAAACAGACTAAAAGAACATCCTTCCATTTTCTTCACAGGAGGAGTCTCATGCTCGCTGCAGTCAGCGCTTAGCTGAGTTACAGAACCAGGTGAGGAGTAGGAAAACTCTCATCAAAGGCTGCTGTGGCTGTAGTCATGGGCACAACTGTGCCTGCTGCTACAGCCTGAGTTGTGTTTGGCTGTCAGGAAGTGAGTACAGCGGGTATTGTCAGTCGTGCGCCTGTTGGCAACAACCAAACAACATCCTTTACCTTGGTCTTATCTCTGACTTGTCTAAAGATCAGGTGGTGGGGGATGAAATTCAGAACACTGGAAGTCACCTGAAAATATCAGAATCATAGAGTCATAAAATGCTTAAGGTTGGAAAAGCCCCCTGAGATCATCTAGTCCAACTATTAAGTCAGCATTGTTAATCCCAACACTAAGACATGGCCCAAAGCCCCACAGCTACTTGTTTTCTGAACCCTTCCAGGGACAGTGATTCCACTACTTCCCTGGGCAGTCTGGGCCAGGATGTTCTCCTTTGTTGCCTGTTTCCATTTTCCCTTGACTCCGTAACAGTGGAGCTTGCATCTTAGCAGAGATCCAGGGATCTGAGGCAATGCCAGAGGCTTTTTATTCCACTGGGCTTTGTTGCCCACATTGTGCTCTGCTCCTGCGTGGTATGTCTTAAAGGTTGAGAGAGGGAGAGTTTGCTCCCTGTCCCTTGGCTGCCTGTCCAGGAGCTCAAGTAGGAGTTCTCCAGTACCCTGGGGAAGCAGCAGCCCTCGTGCTGAGGCACAGCCTGTGGACAAAGGGGTCAGTGGCCTGAATGTGTGCTTTGGAAATCAGAGTTGGGTTCCTAAATCCTGTCGGAAGTCTCTCTACTAGAGACCTGTGGTGGCTGAGGGTTGTATGAGGGAAGGGTTTGCCAGCCATGAACTGGAGTTGTTGATCATCTGAGCTCTGTGCAGGGGCAGTGTGGGAGCCTGTTCCCTTCCCCTTCCCCAAGGGCAGAGTGTTGGTGAGGGCTGGAGTTGGAGGCTGTGTCTGCCCCGAGGGCCGGTACCGTGGGGCTGCGGATGCTCCTGCCAGCGTGGGCTTGTCTGAGCCGGGCCTTGTGTCTCTTTCAGGTGTCCCTGCTGCACTCACAGCTGGCCCGAGACCGGCAGCACCGGCAGAACTACATTGAGAGCTGTGCAAAGACCAGCCAGGAGCTGTCAGACCTTCACCAGGAGCTGTCCTGCTCCTTTGCAGCTGTGCTCAAGGAGCCCAAAGCTGCTGTTCTGGAAGCAGAGACTCGGAAGCTGGATCGGTCTCTGAGCCTTAACTCAGCACTGACATCCCTGAGCCGTCAGTCTCTGGAGAGACGTCCAAAGCATCCAAGAGCCAGACCTGCCAGAAGCGATGATGACCTGAGGTAACAGCACCCCTGGTCTCCATTTGAATGGAAGGATTTCTGCTAAGACAGAGAGCTCATGGATGTGAGAAATGGGATCAACTCCTCTGGGCAGGGCTACTCCCTGCCTTTGACATCTGTTCGTCTCACATTCAGCTGGTGTTGTCAAACCTCACCTTATGTTGAGGATTAGGATCTATGAAGCATTATTTCATGAAGCAGATGATTTCTGGAGACAAACTCTGTTTATGTTAGAGCAAAGACAGAGGTAAGGAGCGAGAATGATGTGTGGAGAAGGAAGCCCAAACAAGAAATGAATAATCCCTGAACAGTAAGACTGGTGGGTGACATCTGTCCAAGGGCAGCTACTCAAAAGGACACAAAGATTGTGCTACAAACTTAAAGTAACCTAACAGTGTTTGTGGTGTTTGCATTTGCAAGCATCTCCTAGGGACAGACATTTAAAATTTTTTTTTAGTAAAATTTTTTTCAGAAGAAAATGATACTCATTTTTCACTGGCACAGTGAGGCTATTGCAAGCTCTTACACAGTTTCCCTTCTTGAGGCCAGAGGTGTTCCCTGCAACAAGTAATGGGAATTTGAGGTGTTATCAAACAAAGGGGTGGGGAGTGCACAGCAGGGATCAAAGTTCAGTGAGAAATGGGGCTTCCCTTCTTCCTTCCCTTTTTCCCTCCGCAGTGCTGGTGGCTTTGCCCCAACAGCCGGCCCGAGGGACGGCTCAGCTGCTCCCCACAGGCTGTCAGTGCCCAGCTCCAGCCCTGCCACAGCCCGAGGCCACGGATGCCATGGGGAGGGTGTCCCGGGCAGAGGGAGCTGCTCTCCCAACAGCAGCTGAATCCCCTCCTTCCCGTGCTGCCCATGTTGCTGGGGATGCAGCCCAGGACCTGGGTGCTTCCTGGGCCAGTGCAGAGAGAGGTGTCCTCTGACTCTTATCCCCACCTGTCAGCCCAGCAATCCTGTATCTATTTGTACTAGTTTGAAAACAAACTAGTGAGAGAGTCCAAGTCAGAAATACAATTTAATAGGAAAAATAAAATAAATGCAGTAGCGCAAAAAAAACAACCCACCTACAAGGTCAGAGCACAAACCTGACCCCCTGATAATCGGGGGATTGGTAACAGTCCAATTAGATGGTGACTGCAGTCCTCCTGGAGTGATGGTTCTGTTGAAGGGTCTGGTCTTCCTCTGAAGGTCCAGCAGTATTGTAGGAGGGTCTGGTCTTCCTTGGAAAATCCAGTGGTGTAGATCTTGTCCTCTGGGATCCCAGTAGGTAAGTCTGCCTCTGCTGTTCCAGGCCCCAGATTTTATCCTGGTGGGAATGCTTGGTTCCTTCCCCC